>CAUJNA010003235.1:583994-678994 GCA_963377175.1 Effrenium voratum
TGTGTGAAATCATGCACTCAACTTTCGCTGACACGCGACATCTACGCTCATTGCGGGCGCGATTTCCTGACCTCTACGACTTCATACATGATCCAGGTCATCACCAACAACCGTGCGTCTACATTCGACTTTCCCCATGGCACACACCATACTATGTTGGGGCGACTGATCAGGATGTTCTACGTCGTGAACACTCACGCAGTCGCAAATTTCTACAACTACTTCGTGGACGGCATGCCTTCTTTGAACCGGCGCTTCACTACTGGAAACGATCCAATACTTACTGGCTCTTCTGTGCTGTACCAGTGGAAATCAAACTTCCAGTTTCCTCGGTGTGGGTTCAAGAAAGCAAATGGCAATACCTGCTACGCCCGCATTTGAATGCGCCCTGGGTACACAGAATCTTGCGCAAGGTGGGCTTCCGGGAACATCTTGTAGATTTTCGACGCCACTCGTTGTCGTCTCCCACTTCCCTCGGCTTGCACAAGCGCTTTCGACGACGACTACATCCGGATCTCCAACGGCAACTACGACCTGACACCCTGGATGACATTCAAGCCCACTACTCGATTCTCTATCAGCTGGGATCGAATACAGGAGCGTCGTTCCAAGTCATGCGTGACCTACTGTCGGCCGCTTTCCCTCCCACTCAGCTGTACTACTTATTGCGGCTCGCAGTCTTTGTCAACGAGCCCTTCCGCTCCAAGGCCCAGAAGCTCCTCGCCCAGGTACTGCGCAAACGACGGCTACAACCACCCACCACTTTAACACAGCTACTCTTGCCGCCGCTACATGTCCAGAATTGGAAAGCTCTACTGGGCACATGGTTACAAAGCTGGATTGCTTCTCATCGGGATCTGTTCCCTTCTCTTTTCATTCCAAAGATCCGGGTTGTGGAAACTCGCAGCGCCACATTGGGCGACAAGATATACAACTATCGCACATGGCAGCGCAAATGGACGCCTGACACATCCTTTCCGTGTCGCTGTTTGGACATCGATGATCACCATCTACACCGTGCACATGGTCACGCAGTAATGGTGGATGAGTTTTCTCGCATCAATGCGGACATTAACATTGAAATCATGGCCGCCTCAATGAAGGATCAGTTTTTCGGTGATGTCGACTTATTGCATCAACGTTTCACCACACAACTTCGCAAACTTGCTCGCCGCTGGCATGTACATGGTTCCGGTCTACTTTCAGATCTACAGCCGGTTGTGACTCAGTTAATGGATACTCATCGGATGAACCTCCAAGATCGGGCTTATTGGTCATCGACATCGTTGCAACGCACTGTGGCTTCTTTGTCTTCGTGGGTAGTTATCCCAGCGGATCATTTTCCCTCCCGCGCACATGTGATGTGCCCGTCCCTGTTTGCCATATTGATGCGGAAGACATTCTGCGCGGGGGATGTCTTCTCACTCTGCCGCGAATCCGCAGCATCCTTTCGCTCTGAAGTGGTAACCACGGTACCTTCTCTCCTACGTCAACGATATGCATGGGGACTTCGACTTCAAGCACCGTTGCCCACAGCGCGCATCCTCCCAAAGCCGACCAAGGACTGGCAGAAAGCTCGACCCATCATTTCATTCTTTCGCACATGGGCAGCTCCCTTCCTCACGGTCTTCGGTGCACTCATATTTGAACTCACCAAGGCGGCCTTCCCCGACATTGCAGGTCAACTCTCAGTACAAGAACTTATCCAGCAGCTGTGGGAAGCACTGTCAAAAGCAGATCCTGATGAGTACATCCACCTGGTGTCGCAAGACTTGTCAGGCTTCTTCACGTCCATTCCTACGGAACGATTCCACCAGGCGCTTCAAGTGCTACTCCATCGATACGATCAAGTTGTAGGCCTTCGCGGTTCCTCACAATGGTCCGTGTACGAAGTCAAGTCAGATCATCGACGCCGTATGTTCAAAGGAAAGTGGCGCCGTCAAACCAAGATCCCCCGAATTTTTCGTGAACAAGATCTCCGGCACCTTCTGGACTTTGTCATTGACAACAGTCACTTCGAGATCAACGGATGCTTGTTCCGCCAAGAACGAGGAGTCGCTATGGGATCACCAGCCGCGCCACCGTTGTGCAATTTGGTTGCTACGGTTGAGGATTTCTTCTGGCACCAAACCATGATTTCTCTGCGGTTTTGCATGCCCGACATTGGTGTGATTTGGCATGAGCGCTACGTCGACAATCGTTTCATTCTCCTTCGAGACTCGGCCCCACACTCACCCGTGCTCATGAACTTTCTTTCCCTGGAATTTTATCGCCCACCAGTGATGCTTGAGGTTCAACATGATGACAAAGTACTGGGTTACCGATGTGATTCTTCCTCCAGAACTATTACTCCACAGCTACCTGATCATCCCTCCCAAATCAAAGGAATTCGGAGTGCCAATGATCGGATGTTCACTTATTCTTCTTGGTCTTCTCGCTCGTGGCTCATCATACGCGGTGCACAACCGGCGGTTCAACAACAACATGGGCTCGACGCTCTCAAACGCCTTTATGAGGCCAAAGGTTTTGAATCTCACCTTCTGCGGGACGTTCGCCGTCGACTTGGGACAAAATCTGCATGTGAGCTTGTCATTGTGTCTCTTCTTGTGCATGCTTGGGACTGCTGTTGTTGCATTGCGCTTTGTTTGCATGTAGCTGGCTCAGAACCATGGCGGAATATATGGTCACTAGCACTCTGCGTTCTGACGGATCAGTACAGAACCACGAGCCGCGTGACGCTCGAGCACCTCCCCAACTTCATCAACGGCAATGAGATCCAAATGTTCATTCGGACTCACGGCATAGCACACCAGCAAAGTGTGCAATCCCACGCCTCGTCACGTGATGTACCAGCACTCACTGAGCACCCCCGATCGCGTTCCCCCCGGTCACGAATTCCGCGGATCCAGCTCACACCGGGCCCGCAAGGGCATTCGGATGAGGAAGAAGATTGGGGTGAATGGAGGAGTGATGGCAGACGCGCCCATAGTGATCAAAGGAGGCCACGCTCGCCTCCGTTTCCTCCTTCTCGTGGCAGTCCTTCTGAGAACCGCATCGCGCTGGTGCCTCTCTCAGTTCGTCGGCAGGTGCCTGATTTGGGGGTTCATCGCTTCAAGCTACGCACTGGGTGCCGGATCGAGGAGATCGCCATCGAAGTGAACGATGTCCTCTATTACACCTTGCCTTCGATTGCCGCCTTGGTATTTCCTGAACCGGAGCTGTTGAAGAAATCATGGGAGTCTGTCTACAGGAGCCTCATGCCCCACCGCCGCAGCATCATCGAAGATGAACAGCGGGTCAGGTCCATTTCGGAGTTTCCGTTTGCTCAGCCACCACATGGGGTTCCGGGACGCTGGACGGAGCAAGTGGCCAAAGACATCTCGGACTACTTCCAGATCTCGCGGCGGTCACTACCGCAACAACTCATCGTCCAGCTCGGCATTTGCGAGGAGAAGTGGCCATATATCAGCAGAACCACGCGGACTTTTCACCACTTCTCCGCGGACAAAAAGAACTCGCAGAAGAACCTCTTTCGGATCATCTTCTCATTTGAGCCACGCCGATTGTTGCCGGACAAGCATCGCACTCAATCGCAGTCCACATTTTTCTGGTCCCACAACACCAACATACAGGCCGCCATGCAAATCCTGCGTGATGAGGAACTGATCCGACCTTCGAAGTGGCAAGAACAGCCTTCCCCCAATCGTGAATGCTCCAACTGGAACGAAGTCTGGTTGCCTCCGATGGGATTCTACTGCAGAGGCAGCCTCCAGTCTCAGGAAGCGGCAATCCAATCTGCAGCGCAGTTCGGTGGAATCCGGACGGACCGCCCGGTGTGCATTGGTGGCTCTGCTCGTCTCCGACAACAGCATTGCACTATACCCCGCGGCGGCGTGTACGCGGACATAGCAGCCTCCCACTACTATGACTGTATTCATGCCAAGGATGGCAGGTGGAAACTAAGATCTTCGATCGCAGTGCCCAGCTACATGGGCATCTTCTGGTGAACCATGGTGGCATGCCGTACAATAGCGTTGCTACTGACCCGACGTGGTGTGCGCTTTGTTTTTCATGATGTACATCATGACGCTCCTCTTCCGGAAAAACGCATTGAGTTGACCGCAGCTCATGGTTGACTTTGATGTTTCCTTTTGCGGTATTGCTTGCATGATTGGTTGTTTGTCTTCTGTTGCTTGCCGTCGAAGCTTTTAGTCATCACTGGTTGATTTGGCCCTGGTTGTCTCATCTTTCCGGGATTGTGATGGATCATGGGGATCTGCTACGCGATTGTCGGCACATGCTACTCGCTATGTCATCGCAGATCAGTTTACTTCTGGCTGGACTGCAGCGTCTTGAAGGTCAGCAGCGACATCCACAGCCGCCCCCACCGCCACCGATTCCGGAAGTTCATCCCCCGCCGCTGCCTCCGCCGTCCACGGCGCCGCCGTACTTGCCAGCAACATCGGTCAGACCTGACCACATGGCAACGCCGGTCACTCTCGTGGCCACCACGGATAGCCGTGCGGAGCACCCTGCTCACGTACGCACGGTGAGTGTCAGCACCTCTTGGGAACACAGACGAAGGCGAAGATCTAGGCATCGAGAGCCGCACCGGAGACGATCCCGCAGCCATCATCGACGGCTCCCAGACCGTCCTGTTGACGCGGTTCCCGTGGTCCGCCGTCATGCTCACACTCCTAAGTATCCACCGGCGGTCAAAGCCATGCCAGCTTGCAGACCATCAGGTCTGTCTTATGAACGGTGACGGAGCAACAGCGACAAAAGTACCTCAGCGTTTGCTACGTTCATGCTTGCATGCACCGTATCTCTGTCATGCCGCAGCATTATCGCTTTGCAGCTTTGCTTGAGTTGACCTTGTGGTTTGATCGGTTGCCATGCAGTTGTCAGCTGAGTTTGTGAACAACCTGGTGGCTGTGCTCAATGTCCTTGCATCCCAAGTTGCGACAGCTCTGGACACCCTGAACTTTGCCTTGATGACGGAGCGTGGTCGTCCGACAGACACGGTGGTGACCCCGAGAGCACCAAGAAACTCTAGACATGGGTTGCGGCCCCGCATCATCACGGAGCACGCCTCATCTGACCGATCTCGATCCCCC
The DNA here is from genome assembly GCA_963377175.1 of Effrenium voratum. Classification (NCBI taxonomy): domain Eukaryota; class Dinophyceae; order Suessiales; family Symbiodiniaceae; genus Effrenium; species Effrenium voratum. The sequence goes on from CAUJNA010003235.1 coordinate 589,112, forward strand.
ACACGCATTCGGGCTCGACCGGTGGACACGTCATCTACCTGGTACATACCGGCTTTGTCCCCGCCTCGAGCGGCACATCGTGATGCTAGTGACCACAATCCTGGTACTCGGCCCGAATCTATGTTGGATCGACTGCCACCGCCTCGTCCCCTTGCTCCTTTCGCGGCACACGGTGGACGAGAGCCAGGACAGACGACGCCTACGACACCTGATTCGGAATCTGATGGTTCGGTACGTCCGCATCCAGGTGCCTCGTCGTTTCGGCCGTCGCCGACGGTGGTTCATGGTCCTCGGGAACTTCTACAAGAATTTACCATTGCACTTCGCAATGCATACCATGAACCTTTCACGGCATGGACACAGGGCGAGCTGGATGAAATGGTGAGACGGAAGAAAGATAAGGATTCCAGGCCCACCTATAAGACCATAGCGCGGTTTCTTCAGAAGCCGATTGAGGAAGTCAAGCAGGCATGGAAGGTCTATCAACAACTTGAGGCTCGCGGCTAGGAACATGCCCGTCAAATGCAGCAGCGACCGTTGATGGACCAAATGATAAGCGGCGGCGGTGTGTCCGGTTCGAGTTGTTGATCACATGATATTTGCTTGCTTGCACGTGACTCAATCTTGCTTGTCGTGTTGTGAGATGTCGTTGACATGCAGTGATGTCTTGCCTGAGTTGCTCAAATCATGTCAGAACAAGTTGTACAGACGTACATTACCTGGACCCATGGGGCGCAGCCGACGTGGTTACAATTTCATGGACCCGGGGCTCTACTCGACAGACCCATTCGGCTGACTACGTCGCCTCCGCCCCCGCCAAGTCTGCCATTGCTTCTTCCACCTCCTCCTCCACCACCACCACCACCACCGGTGATTCTACACCCACAGTTTATGCCCTCGGTACGCAGCCCCTCGATCTCAGCCCCTCGCGGACAATCCTGCCCTACCTCTTCGAAATCGCAGCGCACACGCCGCTCGATCTACAGCACTGATCCTTCCCGTGATGAAGTACCACGCAGTCCAGGGCGCTCGTCCAAACGATCTCGGACAGCATCAGCTTCAGCGCCGCGGCGATCTCGACGGCCCTTTACAGTGTTTTATTCCAAACGTGCTGGCCGTCTATCGCAATCCCCATCGGCAACATGCAAGCATTACTGTCACGCCATCCTGCGCCATGGACGGAAATGTCTTTCCCCTTGTGCTCGTAGACGACCAGGTCACTATCATTGCAGGTGTGCGCGACATCAACGACAGTGAAAGCTAGGAGTCAGACATTTCCGACCTCGTTGCTGCGTTTCACCTTGTGTTTGAAAAGTTGCCTCGCTCTTCAGCGGATATGTGCGGTTGTCAATGCATGTGTGTCCTTGCCGCAGACTTTCGACTGGTTTAGCAGTCGTACAAGCCCGTATTGCTGCTATGAACCCCCAGTATTTCGAGTACCAGATCGATAGAGGAGTGGAATGGATTCGAATTTACTCTCCGGGCATTTGGCGGCCCGTTCCTGAGGAGGCACCAGTTCCGGACCCACTTTACGCTTCCACGTATCGGGAGTGGCGCAGATCATATCACTTCCAAGTGTACTGGTCTGAAGACAGCACCGGAGGCACCACAATGGATACTATAGCCACGCCCGGTTCCTATGTGTCCTATCACGTGTGGGAGTACCGAGACTGGCAAACGCGAGGGTACCAACGACTTGGACCTCCTGTCCAATCCATCAGATTCGCGATGCTCGTCAATGCAGACATCGAGTCCTCGGTGGGCTCGTCGGTACCGGATGGGGCGTGGCGGGAACCGTCACCGCCGCCATTCCATGATCCTTGGAATGATTCGGATTCACACTTGAGTAGCATGTTGGATAAAGATGCGGTTGTGCTTGCTTTGTATGTGTGTCCTCATTGGGTTGTCTTGCTTGGTGCTGTGCATGTCGTCTCTATATGTCCGCCCCGCTTTCCGTGATAACTTTGAGCAGCTTGTCGGGTTGAAATGTTCAATAGTACGGTACAGGGTGCAGCACGATGGGTCCTACCTCGCTATTTTGACTATGACATCGTCAATGGGCCGGCAGGAACGCGTGTGGAATGGATTCGAATCTATGTACCGGGTCAGTGGCATCCAGTAGCCCCTGACACCCTGGGACCGGCCCCGGATGACCCGTCCACCTATCGGGAATGGCGCAAGGTCCACCACTTCGAAGTGTACTGGCCCAGGGAAAGCACGGGCGGCACAACTATAGGCACGGTTCTGCAGCCGGTATCCTACGCCACCTTCTACACTTGGTATTACAGGGACTGGGTCACCAAGGGGTACCAACGCCTGGGTCGTCCACATCCCAGCATAGCGAGGCCAGTTTTCGCTTCGGGTGCACCGGACCTCATGTATGCTGGATTGACCTTCCTCGGCATCATCTAATTCACATGATAGCTGATGCCCGTCCTCGCCTTCCTGGAGAGTCTGACTTTGATGTTGGCGCCGCACAGTGCTACAAAAGTGGTCTTTTGCATTTTGATAGTTGATTTGCTTTCACTCGTTGTTGTCTGCAGCCGTACACCTATCAACTTGTCTTTCCGTGGTTGCGTTGTCATGGCGTGGTTGGAATGGTGCCCGGACCCTCAACAACCAGATGCCCAGTGGGTCAAGATCTTTCATCCAGGACCATGGACGCCACAAGAAGAACATGATGCTCCACCTCCTCCGCATACTTTTAGAGAATGGAGGGAGTTCTATGCTCCCAACCAGGACTCAGTCGAAGGGCAAGTCCAAGTCACTACGTGGTACAAACGAGACTGGGCCACAGAGGGCTATCGGAGAATCGCTGCCCCTCACGCTGGTCATGAATTTGATTCCATTTATCCCTCCGATCATCACAGCGTGGCCACGCAGTCTGCGGCATTGAGTATGTCGCCGGAGCTGTTAGACGCGATTCTCAGGTCCTCGGATGCGGCTGATTTCTCTACTGAAGAACTGACTCGTCTCCAGGAGGGGATTTCTCAACAACTGACGGCCCGCGCACGTCTGGCCTCCCATCCTCATCAGCCAGTACGTGCATCGCGTGGAAACACACCATCGGAGACGATTGGGGTCTCCGACCCCTACAGGCCCGTGAATCCTTCCGACAGCGGCCAAGACAAGATGAGTCCCGTCTTCGAGCTGACTGAAGACTAGACTTGCATGAGCAGCGCAGCGTACAAAATAAGGGTGGCCTCTACACTTGCATGATCTTGCTTGGCTGTTGTTTGAACATGGTTGTGCATGGTGCTTGTTCATCTACTAGCTGGATCGGAGCCCGCGACAATCCTTGCCTCTTGCCTCGACATGGACATCGATGATTCGAAGCAGCACCCATGGCTCGAATATTCGGTCTGGCATGATCAGGAGTGGGTGCGGATATACACTCCAGGACAACCTCAACGATGGCACCGCGGTGACGCCGTACCTGATCTACCTGAAAATTCTTTTCGTGAATGGCAGCGGGTGACGGATCCCGATGCGCCAGTCCAGGCATGGGACATCCGTGACTGGCAACACCAAGGGTACCAGCGCATTTTGCCTCGGATTGAGTCCTTCGCAACTCACTATCCACATGATCTGACTCTTGGTCAAGTTCGAAACTCCGATGCCGTTCCAGTTGAGGAGACCTTCACCTATGCCACTCCGTTTTCTCATGGTGATCGCCCGGCTGCTTCGCAAATCGCTTCAGTCCTCTATGGCGACACTCGCAATGCTCGACGTGGTGATCTTTCGCTCCCGTCTTCTGAGCGGTTTAGGGCGGTGTCTCGCTCCCCTCGCCGTGGAGGATATTTTGGTCAACGATAGAGATTTGAGTTTGAGCATGTGATCTTCCTGCAGGAGAAAAGAGAAACCTCGCCCCTCGTAGAGGGGCGTGTGTGTGCGGAGTGGCAGAAAACCCTGCCACCTGTTGCAGCAGGGGGTGGCAGCAGGGCCGAGAGTCTGCCACCAACGAAGACACTCTCGTGACCCTGGTGAAGCAGTTGGAGACGTCCAGCTGTGTACCTGCAATGGTTGTGCAAAGTCCTTTTGGCCCGTTGTTTCTCTCGCTGTGTGTGCTTCATGTTGAACCTTGTAACGTTTTCGCTGCTAGACGGAAGCCGAGAGACTGCAAGCCGAACCTACACCCACTCGAGACTCATCAGTTGTACTCGAGACTCATCAGTTGTACTCGAAAGATTAGCACTCTCCATCTGGAGTTTAAGTGTGTGTGTGTGTGTGTGTGCGTGTGGTGTCCGAAGTGTTCGAAGTGTTCAAATATGTCAGTCTACAATAATATATAAATATATATATATTCAAATGAAAATCCGGATGTGCTGTCATATGGTTTTAATGTTAAAAATGTGTCCATATTAGTGTTGCTCTTTCATAGTCTTCATTCCTATCGTTTGCTTCGCCTACGTGTCTTCGATTTCTTATCTCAACTCTTGAGCAAACCCTCATCGTCGGTCAAGTTACAAACCTGGCATCTTCCATCTCTCAGCCCATCTGCAACAAACGCAACAAACCTTGACCAATGCCAAGCTGTCTGCTGAAACAACTAATTTCCTGAACTGAACCTTACCCGAAACATCCCAAGATCCAGACATTTCCGGCGGGATCTCGAAATCCCTACAGGTCTGGGGTCACCAAGCGACGGGTCCAAGGTGCGCTAAAACGAGGTTCCTGGTGGAAACGCACCGTTGGTTTTCTTGCAATCTGCTCTGAAACTGGCTCAATTTGTTTAGAGGCTCGGTACGCTCTTGGGGTTGTTTTAAAGGGGACCCATAGGGAAACAGTCCCATTTTGGGACTTCCTCCATTTGAAACCCACATGAAGAGAAGCTGTTTGAAGGTTCAGGGGAAATACAAGCAACCTTGAAACGCACACATCCGGGTCGAAAACAAAACAACTAACACGTTATTGCAACCGTGACGCGACTGAAGGCAGCCGTGATCCTTTCAACTCCTTCACACAGGATTCCTCCTGATGGTCTGCTCAAACATCACCAACTACCAAGAGTTGCCCCACATGTGATGTTTGAAGCCCCCCGAGCTGAAATTGAACCCTGTTACACGCAGTCCTTTCGAAAGTACTGCTTTCCGGGCTTCAGGTTCTAGTCTACCAAGCCATCCAGCTCAGTCAGGTCCATAGCTTTCAGACTGGCACCCTGGCATTCTGGGCCCGGCCGCCCGGCCGCCCGGCCGGCCTGCATGTCCCGAAAGGTGCGCTCATTCACAATGTGCTGGAAGTGGAAGAAGAGGTCATTCTCGCTGGTCAGCTCGATCCTGGCATGCCGGAAATTCGGATAGCTTAGCCGAAAGAGCACTCTCCCCAGTTTCCTACGGGTGCGGCCAATCCTTTCTCGGAGACGAAACGGGGGCTTGGTGATTCTTGGGGTGCCAGGCCCTGAAAAGGATGGCGCAATATGTCGTCCTTGCGTCCTTTCCAAAAGCATTGGCTGAAGCGTGCGGGCGCCCCTGCAATCTTATGTGATTCATATTCCGTACGTGCTGGGTGGCTGTTAAAATCAGGGACCTCTATTTGCACGCTTCTTAACTTCACCGTTCTCGGCATGCTTTCTTGACGCTTTGTTTCGGTTCTGTGTCTTTTTGGTGTAATGTAAAAACACATCCACTTAGTGTTCGTTTTAGTCTACCAAGGGTCAGTGTCCAATGCCGCCCGGAAGTGACATGGGGCTGGATATCTGTTTGTTTGTTCCTGCCAAGCTACGTTTTCAAGTACCCCGTCTCCACGTACTTCATTGAAGGGAAACACAAGTATAAAGAGAAAAAAAAGAAGAGAAACAGAGTGATAGAAGAAGGAGAAATAGAAACAGCCAGAAAGTAAAATATAGAGAGAAACAAGAGGAGAAAAATCCAAAGAACGAGAAACGAAAAAGAGAGAAAGAGAAACAGGAAGACAAAAGAAAAACAAATGAGAAGAAGAAACAACAAACCAAGAAAAGAGAAAGAGCGAGAGGGGAAAACAAACGTGCTCCAAACTATAGTTCGTGTATATGTGAAACGTCCGCCCCCGGACTTTACTAGCATAACGTGATGATATACCCGCATCTTCAGGTTGGCCCAGAATATATATTTGTATGTATATGTATATATATACATATCGTTGGTGCACGTCCCCCGCGGTACACAATTTCTTCCCTTGATCCATGCGACGCATGGGAGTTTTGCAGCTTCTTGCCCAGCAGTTGGACAAGCCGAACCACGGTGCCCAAGAGAAAATGCAGTTTCTCAAAATACTGTTTGCGGGGGGGGCCCTTTTGCTTGGTTCAAAAACGGGAAACCAAAAAAAAAACAGCGTTCAACACACAACTGTCAGAGCAGTCACCCATTGTTCTCTTTCGAAACCACCAACAGTATTTTCGCAGGGGGATTGGCCCGTTTCCTGAAGAGAAGGTCCTTCAAAATCCCCAGCAGCTGGACTGGTTTCAGGAAACACCTCGGAGCCTGCGTAAACTGATATGTCCGGGGGTCTCAAAAGAAATCTCCCAGGCCAACCCGGCAAGCCCATAATCAAGGGGCCACCCATACCCAGAAGACTCGGACAGCTTTTGAGGACCGAACCAATCGCCCTGAAAGATCCAAAAGAATCACAAACCCACTTTACTTGCTGGCGCGATCGGCAGGAAATGAGAAATGGAATGGTTCCAAGAAAGCCATCCATCCTATGGTGTCCTTTGCGCGAGAGGGTTTGAAACAAGGTTGCGGGAAGGGTTATCCAGGCAACCCACCAACAAGAAGAGACCACCCAATCCCCCCAGTCCCAAGGGCAAGCGGCGCCCCAGGCTGGCACAAACAATGAACCAAAAGGGTTGCCAGTTGACAAACAGAAGAACACGCCCAGCAGGGCAGAAAGAACCGCGACGCAGAGCAGCACCAAGCGAAGCGAGCAAGCAGAGCAAAGCGAGCAAGCAAGCAAACAAAGCAAGCAACCAACAAAGCGCAAGCCAACCCCAAGTCCTGACCCACAACCGGCGAGAACCCCTCCGCTTCCAAGCTTGTTCACGCAGAGCAGTTTAGCGCCGAGGTCGGCTCCGCCGCCGTTAGGGCGGGATAGAGTAGCCGGCGGCAAAAGCTTCAGCCAAGCGCCGTTTTGGGCAACAAGCCCATGAAAAAACAATCACTTTCTTCAAAAATCCCCAGGTTAGTTCCCTCCTTCCCTACTTATCGAAATTCAAGTTGAGCGGACCCCGCAACACCCAAAAAACCGACGCGAGACTCGAGACCAAACACCCCTGGAACCGCTGCCTCTCTTAAGCCCGCGCCTGCAGTCCTGGGGGCTGAGTTCCTCGCCCAGGGCCAGGATCTTGCAGCGGATGGCCTACCCCCAAGCTCCAAGTTGCCCAAATTCGCAGGAAATTCGCAGGTTGATTCCTGAAAGCTGAAAATTTGTGCTTGATCTAATAGTGTTTCATCCTTCTGATTGATAGTTCGATTCAATTCAAGATATTGATCCTGCAATTGTAACGTGATCAAGGGTTGGAGTCTTGTAGAGGCTTACTGTAACCCCCATGCAAGAAGCTAGAACCTACTTGAATCGTCAAGGGTGTTTGAGCGCACAGGCTCGACCTTCGGACACCAAAAGACCGAAACCCAAGGCCTCGCATGGAAAAAGAAGAAGAAAAAAACATGTAGGGCCTAACGCCTTGAGTCAGCAAGGCTTGTTTTAGTAGGGAGCAGCCTCTAAAAACTTACTGATGGGATCCTGGCAAGAGGGAGCCTTTTCGGAGAGGGGCCAAAAGGGGAATCAAAGGGGAGAGAAAGGGGAGTCAACGGACCACCATGGTGGCTTCGCTACAGAGGATCCTGCTCAATTTCCCTAGCTGGCTTCAACATCACTTGCCAGTATACCATGACTTTGTGATTCGATAGTTACTTTGCTTCGGCAGTGTTACTCTGCAAGAAACAGACACGATTACCCTGGTTGAGCCACACCCCTATTCTGCTATCCTTGGCCATGGCTGGCTTAAGGTGAGAAGGATTTCCTGCGAGCCGCAACTCCGACCAGCTCGATGTCAAACGGCGATGGTGCCTGAGTGTTGTTCTCCTTTAACAACTAATACCGAATCTCTGCAGTTGCATATAGCTGACCATTGGTGTCCGTCATTTTGAGGGTAGCCTTTTTGGTGTTGGTCAGGAATACCCACAGGAAAACAGCCATTTCCGGAGGTCCCCCGCGCCTCGCCTTGCTCAATTCTCCAAACGCAATTGCTGAGTCCCAAATGGATCAGCTGCATCTCAGCCCCTACCGCCATCTGCTGGCTTCAAGAATTTATCGAGAAACGTGATTGGAAGAAGCTGCCAAAGCCTGCCGATCTCGGAAGCCAATAAGTAGAGACCCCACAGCTTCCAGCTAGCTGGGGTTACAAAAGCGGCAACCCACCAGGACCCACCAACCAAGAGCGCACACTGAAAAAACACAACATGAGAAAAAGTTTAGGATGGGGCCCTAAGATCAAAAAGGCAAAACAAAAAGCATCGGTCGGTCTCAAGCACCCACGGCCCGCCTCCAGGGTCCCGACCTCCTGGAATCAGGGGGAATTCCGGTTGGTTCAAAGGGAAACCAACACACCCGCCAAGTTGGCCCCATTTGTAAAAGGGGGGTTCACCCTTCTTCTTTTTTTGGGGGGGGGTCCCAAATTTATTTTGACGTGGGACGGGAAATTAGGCTTTCGAAGCAAAAGGAGTGCAACCCGTGACTTTAGAGAACCAAATGACCAAAGGGCATTGTTTCATTGGAGGAGGTTGTGCTCGAATACTGCCTTTGCATTCCCAAACTCGAAAAAAAAATGGGGGGGGGGCCCTCCATACGTTGCTGAGGGGGGATGAATGGACCCAAGTCATGTGAACACAAAAACCACAGCTGAACCAATGTAAACCACACCACTTCAGCCCAAATCAGCGCATGCAGGAGGCGCATAGTGGTATACGATCGGCCTGGTCAGCCGGCCTTTTTGGGTTTGCTGAAGGGCAACAACTGAAGCCCAAAATATCTGAAGGATATTCAATGTGTCCCTGAGAAAAGAAAACCAAGGAAACAATACCACTTGTTCTACCCTTGCAGGCCATTTTGCGGCTCGCAGCAACCCTGCTAGGGACACGCCCATATCCTGGCCCATCAAAAACATACTGCGCAGCCCGTCGCGTCTCCCGCTCTCCCGCTCTCCTGCGGCCCAGCATCGTCCTAGAGCGAAAGGGCTGGGTCCATGAAAGTGACATCCTACAATACATAGTAACTCAGTAACCATTAGTTGCCATATCCAACCAATAGGTGCAATCAACACACATCGGAGATTCCCCAAAAACGGGCGGGCTACAATTGGGGGTCGATGTGCCATCTGACTGTTGTTGGCTAGACCCACAAGGGTGCTTTACAACTCCGAAATTCCACAGCCAACAATCCGTAGGCTCCATTGGGCAACATTTCCAACTCTGACCCAGTTGCATGGATTCTCCGGCAAAAGGTGGTTTAAAACTCCTGAAAACTCCTCAAAACCACGCAACATGTTCACTGTAAACCACCTCAAAATGGGGCCCCTTGTGGGGGGGGGGGGGGCATTTGATGGATTGTCCAAAGAGCACCCTTCCCACAAAAAGGAACTTGACAGGCCATAAAAAGGCATACTGTGCAGTGAAGTTCCTTGCTATGATTTAATTTTCCCAAACTCCTACCAAACTACCTTGGGCAAAACCGCGGCTGCAGGTCAATTTAACCATGCTAGCCTAAACCTAGAACAAAAGTAAAAGGGCTGATATCCACATCTATTTATGGCTGGGACTATCCCTTACTAATGTGCAATTTATTCAGGTTTTGATTGCTGCTCATGTCAACTTTGCATCTCGTCCTGCACATGAAATGTCTGCCACTGGCGGCCCAGGGGGGAGGGGGGGCATTGCAGGTAGCCGTTCTAGTCTTGCAGGTGATGCCGCCCCTGGTCAGGGGGAAACAGGCGCAGACCCTTCATGTGGAGGTGGAAATCTCTGCTGCTGAGTCTCAGTGGTCGGTGGTGCGATACAAGGGTCTTGAGAAGGGGAAGCCAGCAGATCCTGCATCCTTTTCTTGGGATGCTGGGATGGCCTGGAAGGAATCGCGTGATGCGCTGGGCTGTAAACATCACATGACATGTTGGGCCGAGTTCAAAGTGAGGTTGGATCATATCCGCAAAGTTCACAAGATGTCCGAAACGTGAAACAGGGGATCCCCAAGTAAAGGACTTACACCATGATGTTGGCAGATCACGGTCCTGCACCCGCAGCTCGAAAGGCACCTCCCGGTCGTAGACTACGCGGTGGCCTGAAGCGGAGAGGCCTGCTTTGAACAAAAGACCTTGTGGGATTTGGGGATTGTCAAAAAACGTTTAACCGTTTTTGGATGGCGTTTGAGGGAAACCAAAAGGACAAACACAACTCCTGAGCTGTAACCGTTTTTTTGGTATCCCCGTCAAGAGGCAGCGGGGGGGCGACCCAACAAATGGCGATGTTGCTTTTGGCTTCCCTTCGCCTCAATCAGCCCAGGTGTTATCCCAACGGCTCCCGGAACCCTCTGGAACTCTCGAATGGGGCGCCATCCCCACCCCAAGTGGGAAAAGTGCACCGCCCTCTGCTACATTGCTTCAAATAACATCCCTTGCGCACAGGGTCGCTGTATTGGGGCCTAGTGCATCCCCCCTACTGCGTGTTCCCCTTGTGCGGTCGCCGTAAACGAAGGGGGAAAGAATGCGAATCCCTTGCATCATGATGATGATGATGCTGGTGGTGATGGTGATGATGACGACGGTTATGATGATGGTTTTGGTTTTGGTGTTGATGATGGTGGTGATGGTGATGGTGATGGTGATGGTGATGGTGATGGTGATGGTGATGGTGATGGTGATGGTGATGGTGATGGTGATGGTGATGGTGATGGTGATGGTGATGGTGATGGTGGTGATGGTGATGGTGATGGTGATGGTGATGGTGATGGTGATGGTGATGGTGATGGTGATGGTGATGGTGATGGTGATGGTGATGATGATGATGATGATGATGATGATGATGATGATGATGATGATGATGATGATGATGATGATGATGATATGATGATGATGATGATGATGATGATGCTGATGCTGATGATGCCGATGCTGATGCTGATGATGATGATGATGATGGTGATGGTGATGGTGATGATGACTGTGACGGTGATGATAATTGCTTGGGTGTTGATGATGGTGATGGTGATGGTGATGGTGATGGTGATGGTGATGGTGATGGTGATGGTGAATGTGATGGTGATGATGACTGTGACGGTGATGATAATTGCTTGGGTGTTGATGATGGTGATGGTGATGGTGAATGTGATGGTGATGGTGATGGTGATGGTGATGATGGTGGTGACGGGGATGGTGTCAATCATTATGGCCCCCTTATCTACCAGAACGGTTCTCAGACAGATTCTTTCTAAGAACCCTTGTAAGCAGGTTCGACCAACCTTCCCTGGGTGACCCGGCTTTGGTTGTTTCCATACAAACGGATCATAGACTGCGCTTTCCTCATGTCCTTAGCGGGCTTACCAGAACAGAAACCCCAAGTCGCAGCTTGCTCATCCAAACGCTTTGAGACTGACTTTGGCACCCACTGAGGGGCACCAAGTAGCAACCTCCACCCAGAATGTCTCAAAGGTTTTCAACTTCACCCCCCCCCGGACCCCCGTTTTTTCGCCCCGGTTTCAGCGCCCGAAATCCCCGGCCTTCGGCAAGGGATGGGTCCATCTCCTCGAGGGTGCTGAAATCAAAGCCGTCCATGACGCCTCCGGCTCAAAAACTCCGACGTGGGGGCGGTTCTTCCTCCACGCTGCTCTGAAACTCCAAGGGAACCCTCAAAGGAATACACAAACAAGAAAGACACGCGTAAACAAAACAAACAAAAGCAACAAGCAAGCAAAGCAAAGCAAAGCAAAGCAAAGCAAAAGCAAAGAAACGAAAAAGGAAAAGTAAAGAAATAGACAAACATACCAGCAAGAAAAACCAAAGCAAAGCAAAGCAACGCAAAGCAAAGCAACGCAAAGCAACGCAAAGCAAACACATGAGCAAACAAAGAAACAAACAAACAAACAAACCAACAAGCAAACAAACAAGCAAACAAAAAAACAAACACAAAAGTAAAACAAGCAGGCAAACGAGCAAACAAACAAACAAACACAAAAGTAAAACAAGCAGGCAAACGAGCAAACAAACAAACACTCAATCAATCAAACAAACAAACACACAAACGAACGAACAAGCAGACAAACAAACGAACGAACAAACGAAGAAACAAACCAACAACCAAACAAACAAACTAACAAGCAAGCAAACAACCAACTACTCCACTTGCATTCCTCACTTGAGTGGATTGAACCTTTGGGCCCCGAGGAGCTAGCAAGGAAAAGTCCAAAGTTGTTGGCCACTTGGAATCTTCTTCCCAGAAAGTCCAGACACTCGAGCGATCAGGATGAACAGGCGTCAACTTGTATTTCCCAGAAAAATATATAGAAAAAAACACATCGGCCACAGGAAGCACCTCGAAAAAGGGGAAAAAGCCACTTGAAGCCACCCGAAAGGGAAAAGTTTCACGGAACCGGTTCCTGCGCATCGAGGCGTAGCCATTTTCCCTGGGTGCCACGCTGGTTTCCTCCTTGCGGCCCAGAGAGTACAGGGACCGCCGGGGGCCTAAGCTCCAAACGCGAAGGACGAGCCGCGGATTTCGAAGCGAAGATCACAGGAGTCGTTTCGAGGGAGTCGAAATTTCGAGAAACGCCCATTCCATGCGCGGTGAAAACCACGCGGTCCCAGCCCACGACACAAAGACTGGATGAGAATCTGCATCAGGAAGGAATCCCCCCCTTTTCGCGGCCCGAAGGCCACCTTGCAAGTCAGGCTCGCTGGTGGGTTCCCTGGCCTGCTGCGTTGCCTTTCAACTGGCTACATCTGGATATGATGTTTTGAGGGAATCGTTTTGACCCACGTCACGGCCTCCATATTACATTTTGCGACAAACTTATTGTCCATCCAGAAACCACCATCGAATCTTGGATCTCAAAATAGGATATGGAAGCACTCAAATGCGGTTCCTTCAAAACCAACCAAAAGGGAGCTTCAGGCAAAAAGAACATCCTCCAGAACACCCCTGACACGATAGCTGTATAGCTTTCCTTTTAACATCGGTTTGGAAATGACCACACAACGCGCACCAACCGGGAGGAGAAAAAAACAAAAAAAAACCGAGAGAACCACCCATCTGCCCCTTCTGCGCGGCCCGGGCTGGCATGGACGGAGCGCTCCTGCACGCTAGAGATGGCTCCAACTCTGCGCCGCGCGTGCATCAGAGTGCCTAAACGAACCCAAGACCAGCACCCCCACAAGAGCTCATTATCTTGATGAGCGTTTGTCAGGTTCCAAGGTTCATCCAATGAACCTCCCCCGCGGCGGGTTGGGCCATAGCCTCCTTTGCTTGCCAGGGGTGTAATTCCAATTCGTATGGTTCGTGTCCACCAACCACTTTCTAAGTACCCTGCCCTTCAATCTGTCAGACGTGCACCATGCCCGTATGCACACGGGGCTATGCGGTTTGAAGCCTCTGACTCGACAATAAGCCTTGACTGATTGGAGGTAGGCCCTGTTACGACGCAATATAGCATAGAATGTATGTATATGCATGTATCTGTTTCAGCCTTTGCCATCAAGCGTAAGATCGGCGACGCAGAAGCTATGCGGTGCTTCGGACAAACTGTTCGCCAGTTGTCCTTTGAGAGCTTCCACGTACACTATTTGCTTGTGCTGAGGGAAACTGAAGCCCGACAATTGGAGCTGCCACCCTGGTTTCTGCGAGCACATGCAGTTCCACACCTGCATTGGGCTACCAATATAATTATTACTTACTCGTGTTTCTCCATATTCGACCCGATTCAGGTCTGTCTTGTCCGCGAAAACTTGGTTTGTGCCGTTTTTGGAGCAGTACACAAGGGCCGCCTTCGGCCCAGGACCATCAAGCACCATGCAACCCAATTCGCCTGGAACTAAAATCCTTTCCCCCTCATTGAAGGACAAGGATGTAACATGCCATTTGTTTAGTATCCTTTTAGGGCAATGAGATGCTACCAAACGTTGACCCTCTTTCTCGTGAAGGGCTGAGCTACAAGATGCCAGCGTTGGGCCAAATAGAGGGGTTGCAACGCACTCCCTCCTGAGGCCGCTGACTGGGGCAGCAAAGAACAAAACAGCTCTGCCACAAAAGACACCCCCAGATGGTGGTAACGGGGCATCGAGCGAGAATTTCCTCTTGAAGCAGTGCGACAGATGAAGGACGAATCAACCTTCGTTCATAGAATCGTTCCCCCCTCCCTCTCCTCACTTACCCTGGTCTGGGTCTGTCTTGACTTAGTCTACTTGCAACATTTGCATATTGTGAGCTACCGTCAAAATCGCAGGTCTTCGTCAAAGAGGTGTTTATGTAGTTATCGTTTTTGGTGGGGGCCCTATCGTTCTGCGAGGCGTTCTGCAAATTTATACTGATCTGCGCATATTTTGACAGTGACTCACAGGAAGTTCAGTCGAACATGGTGGTCTTCCGATGTTTGTGTCCACCTGCCATTTGTGAGGGTGCTCCAAAAATCACTGGTCATTTCGGCTGGCCACTTCCTCTCCCATCAACCCGTTTTGGCACCCCCAAAACGTGCCTCCTGACTGCTTCGCAGGAATGAGCCCGACATCAGGCAAGCCGCTGTTGAGACAGACAAGCCTTTCGTGTGCCAACTCTTTGGCCCTCTACTTTTGTTCCACTGGAAACGGTTTCTCATCAAACCTTGCTGGTGCCATGATTTTCTTTTCTCGGCCTCTTTCAGGACACCGCCCAGTCAGTGACCCACATGGTTTTTTCCCCCCGCCATCTAGCAAGTGGCCAATGCTGCGCCAATGCTTTTGTTTTTCTGGGTTGTTGCCGGCCAGGCGTGCTTCAGCCCAGAGCCCTATCGCACTGAGCCAAAGCCAAATTCGGCAGGTCCCAAGCGAATCCGCGACTGCCCGGGTGACTTGTTTAGGGCTTCAAAGGAAACCAAAGGAATGCCAATGGAACCAACCACCTGAAAGGATACTTTGAGGTCAGCGCCACTGGAAAACAGCCATTGTTAGGCTAAGGGTGCACGGGTTCATTTTGAAACCACCTGGATGAGAGGACGGTCATCTAAAATCTGTCCAGTCGGAATATGTGGAACCGAACTACGGAAGGGTGAAGTTTGGACGAGCCCCCTGGCATAGTGAAAGAAAAAGAAGAAAAGAATAAGAAAAAAAGAAAGAAAAAGAAACGCCACACCCGGCGAACAGGTTCCTCTCACAAATGGCAAGCTATTGGTCAAGGGAGATTTGCAGAAATTGATCAAAAGGTCCGAAAGACATGGGATGACCATTGGGGGAAACCACTAGATGATATTTCCCACGTGGGAAAAGCTACACATGTTCAAAACTGGGGGCTGAGGGGAATATTGATCAACCCCCAGGCACCAGGTTCCTCAGAAGCCTACCAAAGCTTGGGTGCCCTGAGGCTGGGTCCAAAAGGTCCAGAGATTGGGATAATGTTAACCCCGGATTAATAAACTGCTGGGGGGGTGTCCCCTTTTAGTGGGGATTCATCACTTTTGGAGGGAACACCCCCCTAATAGTGGGACGGGCTTATTACTCCTGGGTCAACATTACCTGAAATGAACCGCGACGTGTCGTCTTTAGGCCACGAGCGGCATAGGACTTCTGGAAGTAGTTGTTGAACCTAGCGAGCACGGCGAGCCGGAAGGTGCTTCGCTAAGCTCTTCAAGAAAAAAGTCATCAAGGGTGTCGTGTGGGATGCTTGGCCCCTTTTGTTCCACCGCAAACTAGCCTAGAACCCAAAAAGGCGTGGATTTCGCGGTTGCTCGCGTTGATCTGCAGCGGAGTAGTTGGAGTAGGGGGCCCAGGTGCAGTGTACAACAGTAAATCATGAACTGATGCATCGTGCCTCATATCACCACTTCTTTGAACACCCTCCAATGAGGTACACTGCAAAAGGCCAGGACAGGTAGATCAAACAATCCAGCTGCAATTTGACGAAAGGATTGGCACCGTCTTTGTGATTCTTGTTCTCTTCAGCGTCATCTCGAGTGCGAAACCCGTCGGAGAACACAAGAACAACGGGCGCCACTGTCAACCAATCAATCAAATAAAGAATGAAAAAAAGTAACCCGTGCGTGGAACGCCTAAAGCACCCTCCATACAACCACGCACAGAAAACACACCGGCCATGACAACCAACCCTGCAGCAAGGGGTCTTTGAGGCATGGCCCTCCCTCTCTCCATTGAAAAACTGCAGTGCCCAAGAGGACGGCACACCCATATTGGCCCCGGACCACATTGCCCCAGAGGACGGCATGTCTACGCATCCCCCGGCGGCCGGCACAGCACATGGTACCGGACAAATCAGACACCATCATCCTACTGGAGTCTTGTGCAGACCAGGATCTCGCAGCTTTCTTAGTGTGACTGGTGAAGATTCAAGCTATCTCGTGATGCCTCTGGCTTTGAGTCACCTAATCTTGCCCCAACACGAAGCCCGAAACCCTGGGATTCCCTTACCCTGCGAACAGGGATGAGCCCCAAGCTCCCGCGTTGATTGCAACCGGAAACCAACAGAATATAGCGGCATAGTTTGCGTTGCTTTGTCGAGACACTTATTTGGCTCACAGCTCTTGATTCTCCTGGATGAACAAGGAAAACCTGTGTAGATGAAGGCTTGCAGGGAACAGTCCCAACCAGACTGCCACAGGAGCTGCATAAAATACTAGGTGTTGATTGTGGCTCTCTTGAAAACATGCGGCTCAACAATGGGGGCCAACATGGGTTGCCCTGCAAACATGGAAAAGCCGACTACACCCCGGCCTCTGAAAAAGTTTTGAGTCACACCCGTGTGAGCTGACCATATTCTCGCTGAGCCCCGCGCGTCTCGCAGGAGACCTCCTGAAGGGTTTTGGTTGGTCGCGCCGTGTCGGCCGTGGACCCCTGCAAATGATATGACTCGGTTGCTTTCTGCTCCCCTGCTAAAAGTTTAACTTTTAGTGGTTTAATGGAAAACCCATTCGTTGGCAAAAAGTCAAAGTCCTAACATCCAAGCAAAATGTACCAAAGATAAGGGTTCGCCGGAGTTCCCCTTTCAAACAAACGCAGTTTACTGGTCTGGTGTCCACTAAAACTGCCCACTTTTGGAGGCTACAAAAGCGGAAATGGAAGAAACCTTGCATGTTGGAACTTTGGGGGAACTTAAAAACCAGATGCAGTCGCAATTGGAGGGGAATATGGAAAGATGTACCCTGCAGGGTGAGTAATCCAAAGTCAACATTACTTGAACTTGCTTACTGGATGGATTGCCAACAAGAAGTCCAGTCTGGCTGTGTGTTTGCCAAATGCTGGAAAAATATAAAGTCAGACGCTTCCCCGCGCCGCGCGAGGCCGGTTTTTCGCCGCAAGGCGATGATCACCCGCTGGGGCCGCTGGGCCGAGCGGGTCGGCAGCGCCCAGCAGGTGCTCGAAGATATGCAGCGCTTCGTTCACGTCCGCCGGACGTTTCGGGCTTTGACCATGAAAAACGAGGGATGGCTGACATGTTTGCAAAACCCTGGGGGGATACTAAGGGTTCGGCTTTTGACTGCCTCACCTTGGCGAAAACCGGTCCGTAGCACTCGCCGGGGCGAACAGCGGATGTGTGTTTTCTTCAAGTGCCCCAGTGGCCCTTCTCACAGATGCTTGGATGCAACTAGACTTCCAGTGGTTGGGCTCAGTTCCCCAGTGACCCTGGTAGTTAAACGAAGCCCTTTCCACCGAACAGAGTGGAATTCGAACGTCGGAATCCACACAACGTTGACACCAGTAAGGGTGGGCAACTGGTGGGCAACTCTGTGGCCCTAACATCTCGAGCTTTGATATCACACGGCCAGTAAAGCTCCGCTGTTTGACAGGCAAAAGCGAAGAACCCCCTGAAAGTGTTCAAGCACCCTTGGGAATTCCTTAAAGGAGTCAGTCAAACCATGCAATCGCCCATTGCTGGTGTCACAACCCACCTGAAGCAAATGGTCATGTCCATGGCCGAAGTTGTATGGGCCACTCGTTGGGAGAGGGGACCAAAAGAGATCTGCAAGACAGAAAGCGTCCATTCGGCTGGTGTTTTGTTTGCCTTTTCAACGAGATTGGCAGCTCCTCAAATTCAAAACGTTCCGTCAATGCCTGTTTGTCTGTCTGCTTGACTGTCTGTTGGTCTGTTTGACTGTGCGTCTGTTCGTCGGCCTGCGTGATTGCTTGCTTGCTCGCTCGCTCGGTTGCTTCTTGCCTGCATGCCTGCTTGTTGCTTGTCTTTCTTGGTCGCTTGCTGGCTGGCTGGCTGGCTCGCTCGCTCACTTGCTTGCTTGCTTGCTTGTTTGTTTGCTTGCTTGCTTGCTTGTTTGCTTGCTTGCTTGCTTGCTTGCTTGCTTGCTTGCGTGTTTGTTTGTTTTGTTTGTTTGTTGTTGTTTGTTTCCTTTCATGTGTGCGCGTGTATGCGTTTGCAGTTTGGGAAGATGTAGATTTATGAACTCCTATTCACAAATCTCCTCTGCAGAGAGTCCTTGACAAGCATAAAACCCTCTGTGCTTATATGTGAGCCACATGGGAAATTCACCCAAACCCTTGCTTTGTGGGACATTTAGAAAGTCTCCGCACGTGTGGCAAAAGCCAAGGTCACGGTCTGGCGGATCATTTCGGCGCCGCAGGATCACGCAATACGTCGCGGCTGGATTGATCCAGCCATGCGAAGGAGCAGTTTCGTCTGGCCGTTGCTTTGCCCTGACCCGCATTTGCAGGTTCCGTGTGACACACCCAGAGTTACACTCTGGGGGTGGGTTCTGGTTTGGGGAGCTCTGGGCAATTCATTCAGGTCCAAATCGATACGTCCCCCCAAAGCAAGATTCATGTTGATATGTAGGAGGGTTGTTTTGGCGTTGCGTGTGTGTGTGTGTGTGCGTTGTGTTTTCTTTCAGTATAAATGATGGGTTTTGGTGTTTCATGAGATCCGTATGTGTATGTCGTTGAACGGCCCGCTCCTTGGCAGCTCGTGTGGGCGCTGCAAAAAGCAGCTTGGTTTGACTCGAGTGTTGAGTTCTCCCCGAGCAGATACACTCTGTCAGCAACCAAAACATTAATTGCGCAGGCCAAGGTGGAACTACAAAAAGGCGCCTGAAGCAGGTTTCTCACGAATTTGATTCTCCCTGCAATCTGGCAGCTATGCCAAGGCTACGTTTAAAACAATTCCTCAAGAGTTCCTCACACGTCGTGCGCCAAACTCCCACGAAAGGCATGTGTGGGAGAAAAAAAAAAAAAAACATCGCAAATGCCGTGCTTTTTGGTTGGTTTTAAGCCATATGTGGAAAACGCAAATGTCGTGCGTTTTGGTTGGTTTTCCCTTGGGTTTTGTGGGGTTGAGAGGGGATGCTGGACATTTGGCTTTTGCTGCGAGGGAGGCTGGGCGAGCATCCCTTTGGCCGAAGAAGCGCAGCTGGTGGCGAAAGCCCTAGGATTGGGAATGCCGCTTAAGCTTCAATCACGAGCTTCGAATGATCTTCAAGGATTGCTGGTTGCGTCATTCTTGAGCCCAATGCAAAACAGATTTCAGCAACTCCAAATTGGGGAAGCCCCTCCAAAATTCCCACATCGGCTGGATTCCCTTCAGTTTTCGTTTAAAGCAACCCAAAAAAAGCTACCCACGAAACAAACACGCACATGTTGATTTTGGAGTACTAAGAACTTGATTGCTTCCCTTTCGGAACGTTCTACTTTCGAGGGATCTTCCACTTAAGCCCCCATTCCGTTCGGGTGTGTGTGAAGCTCGACTTAAACAATGCTGCAAGAAACCCCTGGCTCACTTCCATTTGAAAGGCCCTTGATTCAATCTGGGATCACCAGAAAGAATGGCTTTTCTTAAGTAGTCCAAAACGGTGCAAATGGCACTGAGTCAAGGGGGGAGGCATGACCTCATTATCCTACTTCGATCTTCAAGCCTCGTAGCTTTCCAACATGGTTGTATACATGGGACATGGGGGGGGTGCATCCCTCGTAACTATGGCTCTAACCTACTGGCTAAGTGGGTTACACACCAACATATGCCAGCGAGCGCATTCTGCGCGCCGACCCCAGCAACGGCCACACGGAAAATGCACCAGCAAGAGGGCGGGAACGTGATGGCCCGCCCCAGTGAAGTTGCTCTTGGACACCCCGCTGAATCTGGAAGTTTTCGTTTAGTTTCCCTTTGAAACAACCATAAACATGGTCGTTGTGTTCCTTGCAAAGGGCATACCCGCATGTTTCCAAAACAACTGCAAGAGATACTTAGTCTAAGGTCAGCCCCAGAAATAAACCTTGCGCCAGAATTAGCGGGCGGCCCCCCAAAGTGAACGTTTCCTTGCAACACGGGCGCACCTAGTGCTTTTTGCGACATGCGCGAGAAAGGAACTTCCCAACCCCTGGCAAACCAGCTTCCTTGTAGCCCCACTGAAACGAAACAGAACCAAATAAGCAAGGAGAAAACACGCCTTCCAAGAATAGTAGGAAGACGTCCAAACAAAGAATCAAAGTTGAATGCCAGAGCTGAGTTTCCTGGTAGCCAGGGCCGCCAGGGCCTCAAAAAGAAAAGCCAGTGCGCTGGCAATTTACTAGGAACAAAGGAGGCTGCTAGGGTCGGTGGTTTGCTACGGTGTGCGCGAGCTGCAAAAAAGGAGTCAAACGGTGGCATTGAACAACCCAGAAGTCAAGATGGCGGTCCAAGGCAATTGCAGAGGGCAAATGTACTCCCCAGTTGCTGTCACTGCAACGTCGGCGGAAGCAACCGGAGGGGTACCCTCCCACCAAAACTGAAAAATGCACGAGTCGGCCCCTTTTCCCAAGAGGACAATCGTCTTTCAAAAGTTGGACGTGATATTATATATATATATGTTTTTCTCCGGTGCACTCGTCATCTAAAAGGGGCCTGTGCACATGGTGGGGGGGATGTTGACGGGCTTGGCCGGAACTCGCCTCTCACTCAGGGCCTGCCGCCGGTGAGAGGAACCCGTCAATGAGGGAAAAGACAAAAATCCCCACTCCCTCCGGCAACCTGGGCTTCTCGGACATACCTTCTTCACCGGGGAAGGTCAAAAAAAACGGCCCGCTCAATCCAAACAATCGCGGCCTGGAGAACCCGAAGCTTGGCAAACTTCGGGCATGGCTTCTGTTCAGAGGAAGGCATCGGGCTTCCCCAAAATTTGGCTCCGGGTCCTCGGTTTCCCTTGTATCCCAAAAAATCCTCAAGGGTCAAGGGCCACTTGTATGAGCTTTCAAGGACTCTGTTGATGGCACCAGATTGTGCCGGCGGCTGACTGCGAAAATATTGGCAGGGCATTCCCCAAGCTACCCTGCGGCGGCTGGTTGTCGTGAAACGACAACAGGGGGCTATATACTTCGAACGGGAGGTGGAAGTCTTGCCATGAAACGCACTCGAGCCACGATGGGAAAGCAATGTTGACCACGGGAAAGTGATGTTGGCAATTCTTCAGCGAATGTTTGACACTGTGGACTCCAGGTACTCCACGAGAAATGGAAAAAAGTTGTTGACACAAGTTGGACGCAAATGACACCCTGCAATCTGGCGGGCTTGGGCGGAAAACGGCTAGCGTGCGAGGCACAAAGGGACGAAATCGGCACGTTTTGAGGGGCCAGAAAGGTGGGCTTCGTGTTATTCTTGTTCCGACCAGTTGGGATGGCAAAACTCATGGGATGGTCTCAGAATGGTGGACCCCCAAATGGGCGGGTTCCTGTTGATTTCATGTTGAAGGTACTCTCAAAAAATATTCCCAAGGGTCCAAGTCGGGAAGCCCGGGCAACGTTGGTTTCCTGTTGGCGTCCTTTTGGATCCAAGGGGGGCGGCCGCTACAACCGGGAGTAACTCCAGTCATGGTACCCATGAACAGCCCCCAAGCACAGGTTTGCGCGGCGCAAAATCAGTCCGCCAATGAATCACTCCCAACAAGTCCAAACTTGCTGTTTCTTTGTTGAACTTGCTCTTTCAGGCCTGAGTGAGGAGCCTCGTTGGAGGCGAAGAACACCGGCTCAGGAAGCCGAACCTACGGGTGGGAAAACCAAAATGGGTAGCACATGCGCAACCACCACGATTCTATGTGTTCTCCTTTTTTCCTTTTGGGAAAAAGCCCAAAATGTTCAAAAAGGGTATCCTCAAACAACACAACGGGCGCCAAAGTGGGCGACCTGCCCTTCCCAAATTCATGGTACGGGTTGATTTGCCCGGACACGGGGTGTGACAGGTGCATGTGCCCAACCCCGGATGTGTCAAGACCTCTGCAAGTGCTCCTCAAGTCAATGTTATTTTTCATTCTTAAACATACATATGTGGTGTGTCCTTTTTGTAGGATACCCCATTTTGCGGGGTCCAGTATTTTCCTTTGACCCCCTCATAGGTTAGGCCAATGCTTGGCCACTAATTCCGTTTCATACTTAGTCCGCAGAATTTAGAACATATCATTTTGGAGGAGACCCAAGAAAGCCCTTAAAGCGTCATCAGGGCTCCCTAGATTTCCTCTTAAAGCATCACCCCCCACCCAGAAATGTTTAAAACCGCCAAGGAGGGACATACAGACCCCTGATAACTGCCTCGGTCAACAGACTTCACACCCAAAGGAGCCTGGCCTCGGCCCGTCGGGCCGTGCTCATGCCGTCGCTTGGGCGCCGTCGCTCGCCTGGTAGGCATGTCGCGTGGGAGGAACTAGATCTGAGCAGCCTAGCGTGGGTCCGTGCAAGACCCTAAACGCAGAACGCTGTCAGAAAAACACCAGTCAACAGGTGAACGCCAAATGTCCTCAAACAGCAAATGCAAAGCTGAAAGAACAAGCCGACGAACAGTGTCCCAGCGAACCCTGAGGGGCACACTTTCCTAAGAACACGACTTATCAAGCGACTGATGGGTCCAACTAGACTCGACTCATCAAGGCACCTTGACGATTGTTCAAAACGAGTTTAGTTCCCAACGCTGGACCCTCAGAGCGCTTCCATCACCTGGCCGGGACAACACACAGCGCGCGCGCGCTAAAACTCTGCGAGTGGGTTCGCTGAGTAAAGGCGCAAAGCCGCAGCAAGCCAACAAGCTAGTTGCAGACATGCGCTTGTTTGGTCAAGCCATCGTGTGACATGTCCAAAATGGTGTTTGGTTTGGGTGTCAAAACTCGATGAGTAAGCAATCCGTAGTGGGACAATACTACAAGGGAGGCCCATCTGAGAGAAAGAGTAACGACTAACAACCCACTCAAAGGAAACCCGTCCCAAAAAAAGCTGCGTTGCTATCCTCCTGAAAAACAGAAGCGCTCCAGAGGTGGTGTCCATTCGGATTCCTTTGAACCAACCCCAAAAGGGCTACCTCAAAAAATCCGACACGCCTCGCAGCCAACGAGCTGGTCGATGTTTTTTGGGATCTTGTTCCATGGCCCAGGGTACCCTTGGCAGTTTGGGTTGGGTGGTTTGGGGATTTGAACCCCTGGCTCAGGCGATAACCGGTCCTTCACCGGCTCAGGCGTCGCCTTCTGGGGATCCTTGGGTGTGTCGACCTTGACCACAGTCGACTGGCCCATGTACCTAGGCGGCCCGTGGTTTCTTGGAAGCACGTCCTACGTCTTTTTGCGCCCCTCCCTCCAATCTGTATGTAAATCTATATATCTTTTTATTTTCTGCATTGTTTTTACGTATTTTCCTTTTTTCTCTAGATTATGCTACCCCTTCTCCTCCACACATGTGTTTCCTTCTACCAAATGATCATTCACGGGGCAATGCCCAATTTTGGGGGCTCCCACCCTTCCGTAAAGTGTTTCCCTCGTACCCACCAGCCGCCTTTAAACAGAGGGATCCAACCACAAATCGGTGACCATCCTTCCGAGGCCCGGCGGCCCGGCAGAAGGGCTACCTTTGGCGGGGATTGGCTGAAGGCTTCAAGATAGAGACGCTACCTGGGGCTAGTGACTTGCCAGGCCCGAGCGTTCTCGAGGTATGAGTTCTGTGGAGTTCAGCAGGGTTTCACTCCACATCGGATTTGAGAGCCCTCAAAAAGCATAGTTCAGAGCCCACAGAAAGGCACCCTCAAGAGAGACACACTCCGATTCCAACTCTGTTTACACTGTAGCACTCGGGCTGATGGATGCATACCTTATAAGCAGCCCCATGGTCTGGAGCTTGGCGGAGTGCTTTGTCGTGGTGAAAGACACCATCCAAGCCACTGAGCTTTGATTGAGTTTGAAGGGCTGGGAGAGTGGCGCCCGGAATTTTCAACCTGGTGGATCAACACCTCACTGGCTGAGTAGATGGCCCAAAAAAAGTCCCAAACTTTATTTTTACCACTAAAACGGTCTTCCCAAAAAGTTTAAAGTTCATGAACTCAGGAAGTGAGACACGGAATGTGAGGCCCAGAACATCTTGGACCCGTTGACCCGAGATCGCTTGCCAGTGACCCGAGACTGGGTCGGTGATCCCACGGGGGCAGGGTCCAAACTGCGTCTCCCTAAACTGGGTATGAGTAAACCCAACCCCCCAAAACGGTTCCAAAGCAAACTCTGGGCAGTGCTTCAGGAAACCGGGGAAACGGCGGGAAAAATGAAAACTGGCCCCCGATGGAAGGAAACCACAGGAAACCATTTGCCCAAAGGTGGTTTGATGATTTTGAGGAATGGATGGAAGCAGCCCTGCTCAAGTGAAGCAGCATCTGGTCTGTTGGACTAACCCTTATGGAAGATACAGCAAGAAATGCAACAAACCGAGACTCCAAACCAAAACTGGTGGCATGGAATTTGTTTTCAAGCAGACCACGGACGGATCGGTTCGGGCCCTTTTCAAGTCATTCCCAACCAAAGGCTCACCTTACCCTAAATCGCAGCCCCGACCAGGAAGCTACCCAACAGGATAACCACAAACCAAATAGGAAGCTACCTCCAAACCAAGGAGTCACAACCACAAACCGGCAAAGGGGAGGACCCTAAACCATGTAAACAAATCCAAAGGGCAGATCTCTGAGGCGTGAGAGGCTAAACCAAGGAAGTGAGGAAGAAACCGGTGTTGATGTTTGGTTCTATGTGAATCGGGAGTACAAGACCAAAAGCATCACCAAACCATGGCTCAACTGACCCGTTTCGACATGGGCTTCTTTCGTGTGCGGAACAAGAAATACATCCTCTGGTGCCCGCTGGAATCGCAGTTCAGCACCTATTGCCTCTATCGGAAGCTACCCACCCAACCAATCCGAGCCCAGGGAAGCTGAGCCGTTTTTGGGTTCCAAGCAGCGCAATGATCTTGTCCGTGGCCAGCCAGGCGATTGGGATGCACAGCGTGGCGCCCGCAAAGCCCACGTTGGGCACGTGCTCATCAATCCCGGCCATTAAGGCATACCTCACCCGATGTTGTTTGGTCGGACCCACCTTAGGGACCTGTTTGGCAGAAACCCCATTGGCTTGATATTAGAGGGACACACTAGAAAGCCATTCTTTGCAGTGTTTGGCTTGGTTGGTGACGGTTTCTCTCTTTGGTTCTCCCAAAATGGGCACTACAACGGCCTGGATGGTGGGGCTGTGGGGGGTGGTACTACTCACCCAAATTAAATTGTCAGAGAATGTGTTTCTCTTTTTTGCCGATCATTTTCCCGAAAGCTATGGCCTAGTTCCTGCGTTTTAGGTTTTGGTTGGCAAGTTCACGAAGGCTTGAGAAGGTTCCTATGGGGATACTCCGATCGAGCTACCGCCAGTCTCCTGACTTGGGAAGGCTGCGTCAGTCCATTCGGCTGAAGTCTTACCGGCCCAGATGTTTCAGAGCTCAATATGGCTGTGGGTCAAAACCCTGTACCTCCGGTGAACATCAAAATAGGTGGCAAATGGATGTTCATCCACCCCAAAATGGAGCCATAGGTTCTGCCCAATGGCCATATCTTGGAACAAGTACTCCAGAGAAGCAAACCACACGTGACCCGAGAACAAAAAGGAATACCAGAATTATCTGAGGTTGATTCCGCGTTTGGTTAGCCCCTTTTTTAGAGTGAGAGTTGCGTCCCCACTTTTCACAGAAATTGTGGCAAAAGGTGGAATCCGCTGCACAACTCTGTTGCGAAAATACCCGCCAAAGTCACCTGAATAACAGCGCTTGTAAGCCCTGGTATATGAGCAAAACAAATAAGAACTCTCTTGCAGCCCTCCAGTGAACATAGTTACAGAACCAAAATATCCAGAAGAAGACCTCAAAAAACAAACTGACCCTCCTACCAAAATGTCCAGCAAACCAAGGTCCGCACTGGTTCTTCGCCACTTTTTATATGGCCCTTCCCGAAAAGTTTCAAGTCCCAAACCTCGTTCTTAGGGATGGTATCTGCTTGGGTATTGTTCGGAGGGAAACCAAATGCCCGCAAAGGTTCAAGGTGTTTGTCAATGCGGCAACTTTTGGAGTGTGTTTTTCAGGGAAGCCAACAGGAAACGAAAGACACACAGTCCCTCGCATAGCGACCTCCAAGCGGACTCACGTCAGGAAGTGAGCCATCGGCGCCTCCCTTGGGCCCGAACTCGACTCTCGACTCGGCCGGGTGGCGGGAGGAAGCCTACCAGGGCTGGCCCCGGGCAGAGGCCCAGCAGGCCCCAGCCCACGCCGAAGCAGACCGCGCCTCAAACGGACCCCGCGGTCGAAATTGCCAAGAGGTTTGCTCCAAAGAACGTGAGAGAGTTTGTGCTGCCCCCCTGGTTTGCGTGGGAAACTTAGAGAGAGAGAGAGAGAGAGAGAGATAGATAGAGCCCCCCCGTGTACTTCTCAAATCTACCATAGACTACTTGTAAGTGTAACCGAGCCTAAAATGAAAACGGTGGACAACACACTGATTTAATCAGATATTGACGTACGGTGTTTGGGTCTGGTTCTTAAGGGAATTCGCCATGCGCAGCTTATGAAGTACTCCTTCAGTAACGCATACTCTCCAGACCATGCGCTTCCAGAATCTCCGGAAACATCTGTTGCCAACCTAAAATCATGAAACATATTGTGGATGGATATGATACATGTTGGGTTAAATGGCCCGGTCCTTTCAGTTACCACTGTGGTAGCTTACCTCTAGGTTTTAACCATGGATGGCTTTTTCCAGTTACCTATAGTGGTCGCTGGAGGCTCTGGGCCTAAATTTGTGTCCTTTGAGGGACCCTGTCATAGATGTCCTTGGGGGAAACGAATGGCCCTGGTACATGGGTAATCACCGCTCTAAACCAGTGGAACCCATCCATTTCTAACCAAACTCACCGATCAAAAGGACACCTATGGACCCTCAAAATTCCCTCAAAGGTTATCGCCTCACTCTTATGGGGTGAGTTCAATGGCCCAAATGATGTGTTTGTGTGTGTGCGCGCGTCCGTCCTTCCAGGGCCACGTCTTTTTGCTCAGAGTCAACCAGCCCAGCCGCACCGATGTCAAAAACCGTGACCGGGGCCTCCGATGAGCGGCCAATAGTTCCCGAAGCGCGGGGGGCGCTCGAAGGTGCAGTTCTCCGCCAGCGGCGTCCGCGCGGCGCCCTCTTTGCCTGGTCGATCTGCCAGGAAGAAGGCGGGGAAGGAGGCCTCGAAAACAGTCTTCGTTGGATATATGTATATATTTAGCTATTTGGGTTCGGAAACTCTTGACCCTCCGTTGTAGGGAACATACAGGGAGAAACTCACATTTCCCCCTCTCCCCGCTGAAAGAAAACTAGACCACGGTTGGCCCGAAAGCATCACAGCCCCGTGATCATTCCCGCGCAAGTTTTTTGCTCGATGTGCAGTCTGTCAGCTACAAACAGCCATCAGCTACAGCAAGAGGAGCACTTCACTTTCGAAGGCGTTTCCTCTACTCTGGAAGAAGAGGAGCACTTCACTTTCGCTTGTTGCTCGCGACCTCCGGCTTCGCGGCAAGCAGGCCCCAGACCATGTCCTTCTCTTCTTGCGCTTGGCTGCGATTTCCCCCTTCAAGCCACGGCAGGCCATGACGAGCCGCGCCTGCCTGGAGTCTAGTTACTTCGCGTTCCACGATATGCGCTTGAGCCGATGCTGAGATAGCACTGCCACAGATTCGCAAAACCTGACCTGGTCACGAGCAATACACAACGACAAGTCCCAGCAACTAACCTTGTTCCTGCCATCTTGCCACCTGTTGGACCCCCCTCACACGGTGACTACAACGCAAATGACTCTCATGATGACTCTGTGCAATGACTCTCATGATAATAATTCTCCCAACGGAACACCTGACTTTTGCTCTGCCCAAGTTGCGCTGTGCCAGCTGCTCTGTGCAAGGGCCCGACGGAAGTTGCTTTGTGCAGGTTGCTCTGCGTAAGCGCTCTGTGCTGCAAGTTGCTCTGCGCAAGTTCTGCCGGAGCTTTCGGGAAGTACTTCGCATACTAGTTTTCTACTTGAAAAGTATCATTATGCAGCCGGACTGTACTCCGCGTACTACATTTGTAATTAAAAGTTGTGATTTTGCAGCCGGAGCTGCGTCCGTTTGCACTTAAAAGTTGCGATTTCTGTCTAGAAAAGCTGCCGCGGACCAGGCGGGGGATCGAACCCACGACCGTGCGACTCCGAGAGCAGCCGCGCAAACCGCGCGACAACTTCCAAAGACCAGTTCGCAAGCAACAGCGAGAGCGCTTCGACACGCACGATCCCCGCAGAGGGTTCATTGGGCACGTTGCAAATTCGCACGGCGCTTCGACCACGCCGATCTGCTCAGAGGGTCGCACGGGAATGCTGAAAATCGTTTAAAAAAAGTCCCCAGTTTTTAAACGTCGACCACGCCAATCTGCGCAGAGGGTCGCGCACACAGATTAACAGTCATGAAAAAGGATCTCCGCAGACGGTCGCGTGCGCACCGCAGAAATCGAAAAACAAAAAATCCCAGTTTTTTTAACATTGACCACGCGGATCTCCGCAGACGGTCGCGTGCGCACCGCAGAAATCGTAAAAAGTCCCCCAGTGTTTTTGCATCGACCACGCGGATCTTCGCAGAGGGTCACGTGCACAGATCAGAAATCGCGCAAGGTCCTCAGCTTCTTTAACATCGACCACGCCGATCTCCGCAGAGGGCGCACAGATCAGAAATCCCAAACCTTCCTCAGCTTCTTTAACATCGACCACGCCGATCTCCACAAAGGGTCGCGCGCGCAGATCAGAAATCGCAAAAAGTCCCCAGCTTCTTTAGCATCAACTACGCCGATCTCCGCAGAGGGGCGCGCGCACACATCAGAAATCGCAGAAAGTCCTCAATGTTTTAACGTCGACAACGCCGATCTCCGCAGAGGGTTGATTTTTGTAAAGTGCTGTCGACCCTACCTCGCCGCCCTAAGAAGAGAAGAAAGGAATTTAAAACTCCTCTCATGAGAACTCTCATGAGCATGGCTCCTCGCCAGTGACTCTCACGAGCATTGCTCCTCGCAAGTGACTCTCATGAGCATTGCTCCTCGCCAGTGACTCTCACGAGCGTTGCTCCTCGCCAGTGACTCTCACGAGCATTGCGCCTCGCAAGTGACTCTCTGTGCAATGACTCTGTGCAACGGCTCTGTGCAAATGACTCTGTGCAATGACTCTGTGCTATGTCTCTGTTCTATGTCTCTGTGCAATGACTCTCATGATGATGATGACTCTGTGCAATGACTCTGATGATGATAACTCTTTGCAATGACTCTCATGATGATAACTCCCATCAACCCAACGGAAGAACCCTTCGCCATGCTTTCGGGAAAACAACAAATATTGCAAGGGGCGCAGGGGGCAACCCGTGAGGCATCTGTTGGGGAGATTCCTATGTCTGCCAAAGGGCTCAACAACTTAAGATCATGCCAATAGGCACAATTTGGTTTGAACCCGCCCAAGCCGGGAGGAAGCCGACACAAAACCGCAATTTACTGTTTGTTTTTGTGAGTGGATAACTAGTTCACGTGCGATATTCAGGAAACCACCCGTCCCGAGGAATTCCTTGAAATTAGCTGCTTCCAGGGGATAGAAAAAAAACGTTGTCCGTATGGTCCTCCAGAAAAAGCAATCTGAAGTTGACAGGCTCAGCAACTCTTGTTTCAAGCCCTATGGCACACATGTTAGTGCCACGGATTGCCCGCATGGTGCCTCAGTCAGTGCCCCTCTTACATGCCTAGCCCCTCATGAAAACTGGTGTCACTGAACAGCTGGTTCTCCAAGGACGCACAAGCTGCTGGGCGTGTGGGAGGGCTCCACAAGCTCCAAAACCCTCAGATTGGTAGAGAAATGCCCTATGATTGGCACGGTCGTTCGGATGAGAAGTTGAGGTCATGCTGACTCTGAAAAAACAAGAAATACGGTAGAGAAATGAACTTCCGCCGAAAGTATCCAGGTCCCCTCCCATCTGTGCAATGTCCGATCTACATCAACCAGGGGTTTCTTGATCTTTGCTACGGTTATGAGTTGGGAGTGGTTTGGGGGTAAACCAATGCAAAACCCCCAATGCGACCCCCGTCGGTTGTCCGGGCGCGCAAATGCCGAGGCCCATGACAAAGGCGAG
Organism: Effrenium voratum; assembly: GCA_963377175.1. Taxonomy (NCBI): domain Eukaryota; class Dinophyceae; order Suessiales; family Symbiodiniaceae; genus Effrenium; species Effrenium voratum. The sequence continues at coordinate 619,734 of CAUJNA010003235.1, forward strand.
CGAGGGGTCCCAGTAGCCAGCGAAGTCCAAAAAGTTGATCACCTGCCGACAACTGCGACTCAAACCTTCTCGCTTGGACCCCGCAAGGCAAAAACAGATCATAGGTAAATGGGGAATGGGGACAGGGCCGGTCGATTTTCTTGGCTGGTCCGAAAATCAGACTTGCCATTCACTCAACAATCCCCTGGCCCAACCGTCCAAGAAATGGGCTCAGACCGCAACCTGTTGGCCCAGCTGCATCGAACAATGCGATCAGAGAGGCGGTTGTGGCACAAATCTACTCGGGCATGTGCGCATGCAGCGTTTCAGATGTAGACAATTTCCAAAAAAAAATAGACGCCCGTCTAAAGCTGGGCATGTCTTTCAGGAGTGCCGTTCGACCTCGGCATATTGGTAGAATTGTGTGCCTTGAAGGAGATTCAGTGGAAACCAAACCCATACTCTACCCGTGCCCGTGCGGTTTGATCATCGAGATGTTGCTCAGACCATGAGGACTTTGACCATGGGAAGACCACGTGTCCCAATTCCTGCGCCTTCGAAAGGGAACCCAAGTCCAGTTGCCGCCATGGCTGGCAAGGATCCTCTGGCTGTTACACGACGGATCCGGGCAAGTTCGAGAAGATTGCGACCACCCGCGTTTCGGGATTTCGAGAGCTCCGACGGTGCCCGTTTTGGAATTCCCTCTGACACTCGGTGGGTCCTGGACCCCTGAAGGTCAGCTCGGGCCTTGCGCCCAGTTTGGGCAGTCCAAGACCCCAAAGCAAGGGCCGGAGCTTGCCTTGGCGCCCTTTTTAGATGCGCCTTTTGTTGGGGGTCAACCGCCAAAAATGGCCCAGCTTCCCTTTGGTGTCCATGTAAACCAACCCCAAGAACGGTGTCATCAAAAAAAGACACCCCGTTATCCATTACCTCCAAGAGGGGGGTCACACCGACCGAACTTTTGAGCCCCGCAGCGACGTGCCAAGTTCTGAATCCCGAGGCCTTCCAAAGCTGAAACCCACAACCTCACAACCCTCAAACCCAGAACCCAGAACCATGGCAAACGGCTCAACCACCACCACCCCAACCAACATAAGACACAAACACCAACCCAACCCAACCCGACCCAACCAGACCCAAACCAAGCCACCCCCACCCAACCAGCTCGCCCCTTCCTCCCCCCCCCCCTCCCCGCGGGTTGCATTCGCCTTCATCTGGGAGGTCATGCCTGAGGCGCCGAGGCCCATAGCGAAGATCAGCCCGGAGAAGAGAGGGGACAAGAACCTCGCGGGCAAAAACCGACCTCTTGTGTGGCAACATCTCTTGCAAAACCCACCCAAGAACCTGGCCGGCGAAAACCGAACACCTCCCTTTCATGGGTTGCCCGCGGGTTGTTCGGTAGAAAACCCCCCCCAAAAGGAGAGCTTCCCTGCGAAACCTCCAAATTGAAAAACCCACCCCAAAAAAGGGGGCACGGGCACCCTCAAAGCAGGCGGTTCCAGCACATCCAGGTAGCATAACTGGTCTTAAAAATCGGATATGGAGCCAACAAAAACATGGTGCGTGCTTTAGTTTCCCAGCAGACGACCCTAAAAGGTGCCCTCACAAGAACACCGACACCCACATCCGCGTACATCCATATGGCGTTGTCTTTTTTGAGGGAATTCCCCCCCCCCTTTCATTAGTGGTGTCGCGTTGGTTCCCTAAATGCAAGAAACTCGAGAGTTGGTGCCCCGTCCATGGTAATAACTCTTCAGGTCCCAGAGAATTTCCGCAGGGTATGTGCTCCATTCAAATTGGGGGGGGGGTACTTAACATCCTTTCGGCTTCTGGTTCGTTGGGGGACTTCTAAAAAACCCGAGCTGCTTGGCACAAAGTTTGCCCAATGCGATCATTCCCAACCACATACACCTAAAGCGCAAGGGCGTGAACGGCCGAAATCGCCGCATGTGCTAGGGGTTGGGACCGTCCCAAACAAATACACTCGTACTGGCCTTTCTTTGACTATCATCAAGGTCGCAGCGGAAGTGGTAGGGAAAAGGGAAGCAACCCCAGCTGCTGACTTTGATAACCCCAGTCAAAGTAGTGACACCAGCACTGATGGACAAAAACCAATTTCGCAGAGTTTCATCCATATCAAGTGCCGATCGCCGTGGACTTTGCAAACATTCTACAAATTTTACCATATGTCGATCTGCAAGTAAAGGATCTTTACCATGGCTTTCGATCTCGTTTTACCCCCAATCGGACGCTAAGCTCGCCAGAAAAAATCGGCAGCTAGGTCCTCCAGAAGAGAGGTTAGAATAAGGGTACCCACAAAACATACGTGTTGCCCACAAGGTCTTATTATGCTGTATGATCGTATTGGCAGGTTTAGGGTTCTTCGGGTTTGGGTTTACGTTTTTAGGGTTTAGGTTTAGGGTCTTGAGGGTTTGATTTTGAGGGTTCCAAGGGTTTAGGTGTAGGGCTTCTAGGGTTTAGGTTTGCTTGGAGCTGGCGATTTAGGGTTGTGTTGATGATAGCAGTATATAACCAGGAAACGTCGCCGCGCTCCATGAAGGGGGTATGGAGCATGAAGCTGGGGCGGAAGTACGTGTTTGCCGCGCCTGCCACGCTTTTTCTTATTTTGCCTATTTTAGTAGGGAAACCCTTTTTCAAAAAAGAGGAGAGAAGGGCACCTAGCTGGGGGACCTAGGCAGAGAACCATTCACAGGTGGGTTCCAACTCACCGAAGCCTCCGGATCTTGTGAGGCAATAGGGTCGCCAGCGCCAGCAGTGCCAGGGATGTGACCAGGGCGCCCACAGGGAACTCCCACCTCGGTTTTCCCAAGCTGAAGGTTTGTGTTGCGATCTCTTGGGATTCACAATGGCAGGTGCCGATTGACCCGAGCATCCGTCGACTGCAACAAGTATGGGAGGGGCCATTCTTCAAGGATCCCACGATTCCCCAATGGCAGGGGGAGGAGTCATTCTGATCCCAATGATCCCAATGATCCGGTTGAGGAACCACTTACCTGGTGCTTTTTGCAGAGTGTGTGTCTCAGACACCAAATACACCGATCCCACATTTGGTCTAGTTTGGCGAGGTGGTGTGTTTGAGGCCCCAAAGGGGGCTTTGGCTTCCGTTGTTTCCCATGTTCGTTCGTTGGTGTGTTGGTTTGTTGGCTGGCTGGGTAGAGGAGCCCATTACAAAGTGAGTCACCTGAGAGCTAAGGAAATGATGCAAACAAGAGCCTTAGGCAAAGCTTGCCATGGCTTTTGGCTGCAGATTTCCGTGCCGCAGCAACTCCCCGAGCAAACTAACATGGAAAGGGAAGGAGGCTCCACGAAAAATGATGGTTTGTAGGTTCCATATTAATCTCGAGGCTCTCTAAGCAGGGTGGGCTGGCGCTAGTTCAACATGTTCAATGCAACCACTCTTGTTCAGCCAACCTCGTTTTTTTATTGTTTTGATTCCCCAACAGCTGAAAGCTTTGGGGTCTCAGCCCAGATAGGCTCCGGGTGGTCTGGGGCGGCCCTGAGGTAAGGTTCCACCAGGGTTCCACCAGGGTTCCCCACCAGGGTTCCACGAGGTTTTGCAAGGGCTGCGGGGTGGTGCGAGCACTAAAAACAGCTCGGCATGCTGTTCAAAAAAATATCACCTGAGCTTATTTTTACAAGGGGGGCCGTGAGTCTGTCTCAAAATAGGGATCTGGACGCCCAACATGGACTTCGCTTGTCCTTTTGGTTTCCCTTGAAAACGAACCCAAAACGGGTACCAAATCCAAAAAAGACACACACACACACACCCATCTCTTGTCTTTGCGCCCCGAGCGGCCTTGGCGGCCACATCAGCTCCGCCACCTGTTGCTGGTACCTCGCGTGCGCGGTCATGTTGCTTCTGATCGACCCGATGTTGGCGTTTCTTTGAAATCGCCCAATTTCCCAGGTGCAATACCAAGGTGTAACAAACAATCTTGATGCAAAGTCTGAAAGTATCGTAAATGCCCGCCCTGGTGTGAACTCCTGGCTTTTTGGCAAATTGACCATGGGTTGTGATGGAGAAATCGAGCTATGCCGACTGTGGACATATCTGGAACTAGAAAAGTCTCCAGCCCAGAGAAACATCTATGAAAGAAGCGATCATCCCGTGGCCGTCGCTGACCAAAACCCGTCCGTGAGGCCTTGACTTGATTTACCCAGAAACTTAGGGAACGCCCCGCATTCAATTCTTCGCCAGCTTTTCATGCCGTGGTCAAGATGATACTTCACTTTTGGGGCACGCCCCTATTTGCCGGCCAGATTGAGAAACCAGGGGTCACTGATATCGTGAACGCTGGATTCGAACTCCTTTGTAGGACAATGAAAATTTAATCTTACTGCCTTCTCAACCACAGGATGTTGTTTCCGATGTGGTCAAACTCGGGAAATGGCGCCGGTGAGTCAATTGGAAGGCGCAAAATACTGAGGCCTTGGGGGGGGGAACTGATTTGATGAATGTCACAAGACATCTGGAGGACCGTAGTAATCAGGTGTGGTGACCCCCTTTTCAGTGAGGAATGGATTCATGTTCGGGGCCATTCCTAGGATTGGCATGGTCCACCGGATGGGTTTGTCTCTAGTTTTGTTTGTTCATTTGGCGGTCCTTTAAAACCATGCCAACAGACGCACCCACGATGCCGCCCCTCTCAAAGCAGTGTCGTGTTGTCTGCGGAGATCGACACACAACACTAATAATACATATATATATATATATATATGTACAAACTGTGGATGGACGAAATCCTGCCCCACCTAAGAAACCGTGGGAAACCATGATTTGTTGGTATTTGCAGGGAAATCATCATTCCAGGGTCTCTGTTGGTGCAGGATTTCGTCCATCCACAGTATGATATATATATATATATACATTTAAATTTATATATACATACATATGTGTATGGGTCTGTAGGTGTGCGCGTACCGTTTTCAGGCTGGTTTAATTCACATCACCCTTTTGCTGGCACGCCCCAGGCGCAGGAGGTTGTTTGTCTCCTCCTGGAGCCCGTGGCGAGTGATCGCCACCACACTGGCCGCCGCAGCCATGAAAACTGGCACTGCAATCCTGCCGAGCTGTCGCCGATCGGGGGGAGGGGGGTGGGAGGGTGGTGGGAGGGGGGTGGGAGGGTGGTGGGAGGGGGGTGGGAGGGTGGGGGGGAGGGGGGTGGGAAGGGGGGTGGGAGGGGGGGGGTGGGAGAGGCGGGTGGGGGGAAAATCCGTCATGTGCTTACACGTTTCCGGGTCGATCCGTCCAGCACATTCTATATTCACCAAATCCCGGGCTGCCACAGTAAAAGCAGTCGCGGCCAATTAGCTGGTGACCAGCTGAAAAGCTCCAAGGAGCTTGGGGGATGCTAACTCGAGCAAACCTTTGGACACGGACCGGTGGACCTAGCGCAGCCGGCCTTTTGGAGGACTTCCACAACCTCCACTGCCCATTGGAAAAAGGGACACTCCGTTTGCTTCCTCGTCAAAATCAAAGGAAAACTGGAAAACCGGAAAACCCCTCCGGGGGATAAGAGCCAACATGGAACAAGTTACTGCTGGAGGTCTGGGGCTGTTGAAGCTACTGGGCAACGGATCCCCCTTATGTACGACTGAGGGTGTGCCTTTCCGGCAAAAGCGGGTCAAGAGATTCGTGCTGCAACACGTTGCCCCGCAGGTTGCACATGCACCCGAGGTCTGTTGAACGCCTACCAAGGTACCCGCAAAAAAAAAGGAGGATGGTAAAAGCATCGTAAAAACAAAAAGTATTTGGCACAAATGCATGCGCTTCTTCCTCTTCTTTTTTTGGGGGGTGATACTTTCTTTCATCCTGCGCTTGTCCCGTAAATGGCCCCCTGTAACCTTCAACCCGCCCCCCTTCTTTCGCCCTAAAAAACCGCCCATGGGCTCCAGGAGCGCAGGGAGAAGCGGGGCATGCCGCAGATGCCGTGGCCGGAGGTGCAGCCCTTGCCGATCCGCGTGCCGACACCCACCAGGACGCCTGAGAATTGTCCAGGCGGCGTCGGATGGGCCCGGCCGGTGTGGAGGGTGGGCGGTGAGCGGGGAAAATATGCCAAGCTTATCTTTGAAGGGAAGCCAAAAGTGGGTGTGGTTGTCAAAAAAAGGCTTCAAGGGTTGCTTGAACAATAGCGCAAGCATGTTCAAGCAAGTGGTTGGCGCCTTTTCAGGGCCGCGGCCAAGCCCTTTTTCGAATTGGACCCCAGGCCTCCCCTCCACAACCACCCCTAACCATCAGCAGTACGGTGGACTGAGTTCATGTGGGTCGCGTGTCAGTTTTTTCCTGACAGGTGAATGACCATTCAGCGGACAGAAAGGGGCCCCCTTCTGAGAGGTTCCTCACACGAATCGGAAATTCACTCTGGCCAAGGGCCATTCATGCCCGGATAATAGGGGCTCGGATTGGCTCATGTCCTTCACGCAAAAGCACAAGCATACAAAACACACGCGGAAACACACAGAAACACACAAACTCGGATACACAGAAACAAACGCGCAAGCAAGCACAAGCACGCAAACAACCACAAGCACGCAAAAGCACAAACACAGCACCCAAAAGCAAAAGACAAAGAAACACACCGAAACACACCGAAACACGCAGAAACGCGCTGAAACGCGCAGAAACACAGAAACACAGATACACGAAAACAATGGGTCCACGGTCTACTGGAATTACTTCTCTTCCCTTTCAATGGGGCTCCCTCAAGCTTCGCCCGAGGTCCCCGCCTGCCAGAATCCAGCGCCAGAACGGGTAGGCGGGCGCCGCGGGGAAGGAGAAGTCCTGGGCACAAAGAAGCGGGGTGTGCCAAAGTAATGGGTACCCACAAACAAAACTCGGTTGCTTTCTGCCCCCCTACTAAAGGTTTACCTTCTAGTGGTTTAATGGAAAACCCATTAGTTGGCAAAAAGTTAAAGTCCTAACATCCAAGCAAAATGCACCAAAGGAAAAATGGGGGCCCTCAAGAATAGTGAGGATCTCCCACAAAGGGTTCCTCTGGGTTTTCCTTTGCAACCCAACCAAAGGGGAACCCAAAGAAGTCCGGGTTTGATGTTTCAACTAGGGAGATAAAATTGCATCCATTGAAGCCTCTGGAATTCGAGGGAGCACCTTGACTTTGCTGAGGGTAAACCACAGCTTCCAGCGACATTCAGGTCGTAGCCCTCCAAAAATGAGGGTCTTTCGGAATTCGTCATTTTATCACACAGAAGGGCTGAATGGGTAGCGTTTGATGCCGGCAAATTGAGGGGTACGACCTCAAGGGAACTCTGTAAGCGCAGTGCCATTTCAGGAAACCGTCCAAAAAATGGCCATGGACAATCCCTTACAAAGGGGAATATACGGGTCTCCGATTTACCTTTTGTCAATTCTTCCACGAAGTTTCCTTTGTATTGTCCTTGGCATCTTTGAGTCGGCTACCCACACGGCTGCCCAAAAAGTCACGGTTTACGTTTGACAACCCCTGAAGCGGTTTTCTGGTTCTCAATCAACACTATCGGTCCATTTACGACAATCCTCACCCCTGAATTCACGTGTAGGTCAATGTGCATCCACAAAGAATAGTCCCATGCCAAAGCAAAACTCTGGCAGACCAAAGGGGTGGCCCTTCAGCAAAGTGCTCAACTCGCATCATTGAGTATAGGGGATTCCCTGGGCAACAAGACCTGGGCGACCCAAGAAGTGCATGCGAATGGTCAAAATGTGAACCCTAGTTTTTTTGCCATCCCCGCAGTGGTGGCTTCTTTTTGGCTTCCCCAGAGGGGAGCCCTCAGAAACATGACACGCCCTTATGTGAAGATGGTGAGGGGACGGGGTGCCTTCCTCCGAGAACCCCGATTTGCGGGGCCTTCAGCGGCTCCACAAGGGGATGCGCATCAAGGGGATGCCCCTGTGCTATTTCCCTTGGGGCACGGACATGTCGAGGACCTGAAATGGGAGTCTTTCTGGTCGCCCCTCCACAGATCGCAAGCTCCGGTCCTTGTTGAAGGCCCACACCACAAGGCCACCGAGCACCAGGCCCGAGAGGAACAGAGCCTTCCAGAGCTGGCCGTCCTGCCGGATTTTGGTCCGGAAGACTGGCAAAAGCAAAAACCAGCACCTGAGCGCAGACTCGCTTCCGTTGGCTCCGCAATCAGAAAAGGTTGCCGCCACTTTTTGGGATTGAACGGGATGGGCTCCAGACCTTGAAGAGAGGGTCTGCCACAACTCCAAGAGGAAACCGGGATCTCTTCACAGGCAGATTTGACCTCTGCGTTTCTCCAATGGCCCGATGGCCTTAACAGCAGGCCCAAGAAAGGCTCCGAGCGCCCGCCTTGAGGGGCTCGCACTTGGCCACGCCCCGTAGGAACGGCCCCATGATCCTCGGGAGGATCAAAATGTTTATGTGTTATTTCCCGTCCACCAACAAGGGAAGCGACTACAAGGGAAACCCACCACCCGGCATAAGGACGAAGGCCAGGCTTGATTTTGAACAACACAGCCTGGCTTGCGCATAAGACAAAACTTTTCCTTAGGCAATTGTGCCTCCCAGGCGGGCAGGTTGCTTCTCGAATCCACGTTGCCATGGAACTCGGGACACCGAACCAAACTTCCCCTCAAGGGGAAGGAATCCAGGAAGCCAGAGGAAACCCTTCGCCAAGGTTCTGCTCTCAGCATTTGCGAAACTACACGACTTTCCCGTGTTTGTTGGTTGTACGCCTGAATGTGGGGGGGGGGGACTATATGATCGAGCGCGGGAGCACTCTATGTTTTGTCCTAGCCGGCGAGCGGCTCAAGGGCCCTGGTGGCAGCGGATGATCCAATCCATGACATGATGGCATGTTTCACACACCCTCGATCAGATTGCCGCCACCAGCTTACTTAAAGGTCCTCGGAAAGGTGCCCTGTGGTTCAGGCTCCCACGAGGTAAACCTAAGGTACTCTGCCAAGTCGAATGCCTGGGTGCTACCCTTCTTCTTGTACGTGTTCTTGATCCAAGCAAGGTACTTGCTGACCTCAGGATCTGTCTGAGCAGCTACTTCGGCATGGTGACAAGCGTGCGGCCCCACTGGGCTGAGCTCTTCACTCCCTCAGGCAGGGGGCGGCTGGCATTCACCCATGGATCCTTCTCGTTTGGCGCGATCGACTTGCTACTGGACGGCTGCGGTTCGTCCGGGAAGTCGGCCAACTCAAAGCTGTCTTCATCAGCGGGCACACTGGTGAGCACTGGGTCGCGGAGGCGCTTTGAGGCATCGCTCATGCCAGACAGGTTCGATGTCGGCCATGAGCCACTCGAGAAGGTAACTTCACAACCAAGGTCATTGCATGCCTCCACAAGCTGGGCACAAACCCGGCCGCCGTGAGCGGCTGGATGGAGTGGTCATGCACATAACCCTTGACCATTTTTGCTCGGGGAGCATCACTGGCAGACATGGCACTACACAAAATGGAAATCACTATCAAGCATCAAGGGCACAGAGAGCGAAAGGGCACAGAGAGCGAGTTGGCTCACAGAGTACACAATGAGATAGCCTGATGGTGCTATACAAATATCAACACGATATACACAAGCGCAGGGTGCGCTTCCCACACAATTGCACTACCGTACGGCAATTGAACTTCGGATGCAAGGAAAACAATTTTAATTCTGGGCCTCTTGTCGAGCCTTCTCCTTACGACCCGACTCCTTACACTTCTTGATGCAATATTTTCCACTGCTGATCAAGTTTCTAAGCATCTCTTTTTCACCTTTGAGTTTAGTCAGTGCATCAGCACACATTACCAAGTTATTCACCCAGAAAGGAACAACATTCTGATTTGACATGGTCTCTCGTGCGATTGCATAATCTATCATGAGGCGACGCTCAACTGAAACAGCCTGACTGCAGCAGGATCTGGTAACTGCATCATAGAATCCCTTGGAGTCCACGACAATGGCAGCAGCCTGTTTTGGCTTCTGGTCTCGGAAAGCACGTGGTGAGGTACCATGCAGGACTTCGGCCAGGTCTCCGCGGCAACAGAAGAACGCACAACTCTTCTAAGCTTCTTCGAATACCAATCAACTACCCAGCAGGGGGCCTGTTTCTGCTCCAAGATCAGTTTGTCTGCAAGACACAACAAGTACCCTCCTTGCGATTCTCCGCTTTCGCGTGTACCCCAACCGGCATCAGAAATGCACACAATGCACCAGCGATCAATCGGAACGTGGCTTGGATACATCAAGGCAATTTTCTGCTCCTTCATTTCACGCAAGGCCTTATTATACAAGGTGACATGGGATACAGTCCCCTTATCTTGAACGCCCTGCAGGTACGAAGCAAGAAACGACTGATCGGGTCGGGTGCTATTTGCTACCCATGCGAGCTGTCCAGCACAGGCTTTAAGCATTCGAGGATCACGCAACGGAGTACTGGCATTCCCGAGAGGTTTGGTGTGCACAGGCTCCATGGCATCTATGTATGCCTCCTGACCTACTTCGATTACATACGACTGGGGATCCTGTCTGATCTCAACTCCCGTATATCGAATCGTGAAGGTCCGATAATCACCAAAGGGAAGTTTCTTACGAAGTTGGGTGAGGACAGCATCCATCTGAGGGGATCCTCCACCTATGATATCGTCAACATGAATACCACAGATTCCCAACAAGGTATTACCCTTACGAAGGTAATAAATGCAAGGGTCAAGCTCTGACGGGGTCAGTCCAGCGGCACGAAGTTCTCGGGTAAGCCTGAGGAACCAGGCTCTCGGGGCTTCAGCTAGCCCGTAGGCTGCTTTTTCGAGGCGCATCAAATCACGACTATCAAGGTTCATCCACTCCTTGATTTCGGGAGGTGGCCTGAAGTACACATTTCTGCACGATGGGTCTCCTGACAAGAAAGCTGTCTTAATGTCAGCACCCCACAGTTTCCAACTCTTTGCGGCACACACAGAAAGGATTAGACTGCGACTCTCCTTACGCAATGTGGGAGCATCAGCGGCAATCCTTCCAAGCTCTGGGTCTTGCCACCCGATGAGCACAAGGCGAGCTTTCGGGGTTCGAGTCTTATCATCGGGGTCTGAGGATTTCTTCCAAGTCTGCAAGTGGAGGTTACCTTATTCTCGATCCAAGAGTTCCACTCTTTTTGCATGGCTGCTAAGAACAAGGGCTTTTCACTAGGTGAGAGCTTGCGGAAGCTTACCTCGACTCTCCTTTGCTTCGCTCTTGGCACTTCGACATGACAGCACTCCTCAAGGATGGGCCACAAGCACATGGGAGTGTCTGTGATGTCCTCTGGACGGACGTCCAGCGAGATTTCACAGGCGAAAGCATCACACAGGGAATGAGTCTGGGACTCGGTTACACAAAACTGCTCATCCTCATCAGGCACAGGAACATCAACCGCACTTGGTTCTACACCCATAGAACTTGGTGGTATTGCCGGTTCGGGCTGATCTACTTCTGCTGGGCCTGCGGATGAGTCTGGATTGGGCGTATCCTGCGGTTGCTCATCCATTGGTTGATCTTCGGGAGGTGCAACACTTGGAGTATATTCAGCTGAGGGACTCTCCTGTGTATCTATTCTTCGAGATTGATTCGGTGGTTCTTGCACTTCCTGAGATGGTTCTGCAACACGCTTGGTACCCCAACGATCTTCTTCCATATTTTCAGGCAATTCCTGAATACTACCCAAAGGAGGGGCTCCGTGACTCCGGGACTTCCAGTAGGCTTCAGACCTATCTACTTGCCTACGCGCCTTTGGGGGAGGCTGCATATCATCAGAATCATCGTTTTCTTGATTTTCATCTGAGAGTTGGAAGTCTTCATCATCGGGAGCATCCTCATAAAGGTCGACGTATTGGCCTGCCTTGGAATCAAGCGTAGCCTCGGCTTCCTCTATGTCGGGTTGCAACCGACCTTCACAGAGTTCTTTGGCTAGGTGCCTGAATTGCATCTCATCTTCTGGTACGGGTCTCAAGGTTTCAGCAGAACACTTATAGAGGTAACCGGACCATGCAACCCAAAGCACACGGGGCGTGACGGAGTCAGAGAAACTCTCCGTCCCGATGATTCGGCCTGGGCCTAGCCACACTCCATGCCGAGTGGAAAGCAGTCCCCTACTTCTCCTACGGAACATGTACACAAGTTGGCCAACGGTGTATGGACCGCGCATGGGCCTACTTTTACCTACGATGGCTCTGCGCCAGGTATCTTTGGCATGTTCTTCAATGAAGGCTTTGGCTGCTTCCTCCTGGACACAGACACGTTCAGCAAAGTCTCGCTCAGTCAGAACTTGGCTCTGGCTGGCGAGGTTGGATTGCTCGCCAATGTCTCTTAGGAGACCGGGATGCTTGGACTCACGGCCTAAGAACCACTTGCTCGGCGAGAAGCCACACCGGCGAAGCATTTCATTGCGTGTAGCGGCACACATTTCTATTACTTCATGAGCCGGCCTACTTGAGGTTCTCCAGACTCTTTGAGCCATGTTACGCAAAACACGATTGGCGATCTCTACGCGTCCAAGCTGCCAATGACTTTCAGTGGCTGAACTGAGCAGCTGGATTCCCATATGACGAAGGTATCTCTGGAAACTACGACTCATCCAAGTCCCATCCGGATCAACATACACAATGCTAGGGGCTCCATACGGTCGCACCCATACCTGATGAAGTGCATCCTTTGCTTGGTCCGGACCACTGGGCAGGATGATCTGCTGAGCGAAATCGGTTGCCAGGTCAACACAGGTGAGCACGTTGAACTTTTCTTCTCGGATGGAGCCATCCGGCGACTCACATTTGAGCTCCACTTGAACGCAATCCATACCTACAATTTCATTAGGTTTTTCCGTATGTGAGACCACTAGTCTTACGTCTCAAGGGTGGCACCTTGAGTTCCTCACGAACTGGACACTTAAATTTCTGGATTTCCTTCTTCAACTGCTGGCTGACCTGACATCGGTTGGCGAGACGGAGCATCTGCTCCACACTGGCATGACCAGTGTTCACGTGCAGGCGTCTGATGAGTGCTTGACGCCGACGTTTTTCGCGGGTGTCACCATCGGGCTTCGGTTTCTGAATCGCCCTCCGAATCAGCGGGTTCGGTGAGAGCATCGGCTTCTGGCTCATGCTCGATTGCCAGCACTGGCCACTGCACAGGCGATGGTTGGCTCCTCAAAAGGCCTTTTACCAAAATGCGGCACATGGGAGTGGGACACTCCTCTGCATACTTGGTAAGATTCTTACCTTTATAGGTGCCTTCCAGGCGTGCATGCGTGTGGTGCTTGGGGCACCTGTGTGGAAGCAGCGTCTGAGCAAACTGCATGGATGTAGTTACAAGACGTGTTGGCTTTAACACGGGCATCTTTGTCTTGGGACACACCACGTGCATAGCACATTGATCTATGACTACATCATAAACAGGACCCAAACGGACTTCCTGCCACGCTAGTGACGATTGAGGGTTCTCTGCATGTGAGTGTCCTCCTAGCTGGGTTTGCAACAACCAACCATCTGACACCATCTGCAGATACCGGCGGGCAATCTGGCGCTCGAGGCGGATATTCTCCTCCATGCTTGCTGTTTTGGCTGCGTTAAGCCTGGACCAAGGACCCCAACACTTGCATGGCCATGAGTACCAAACGTGCGTGGGTTTCACTACAGCAATCAACTGGATGAAGAGCTGCCTATCACGGGGCTTGGTAAAATCCTGACCGTATTCCAGGCCTAGGCGAATGCACGGCATGCCTGACTGGGCTTCCATTACCCTTGACAAGTTGGCCTTACCTGTGAACACCTCTATCATACTTACAGAATGATCTATCAGGGGTGCCTGGTGGCCTAACCATAGTCTTAGATCCTTGAGCACGGATGTACGCTCATCCTCAGGGCAAGCTGCAGATGCACACATCTAAGCTTATGCGTGGCACACTGGATAGCCAGGATGGATTCTTCGGCCAGGGGCTTGAAGTCTACCGTGGACCAATCATGATCTTCATACAAACTCTCAAGTGAGGGACCTGATGAGACCTTGGAATGATCCTGTGCCTGGACAGCCAAGTTACAATCTTCACCTACAGTTTCACTAGATATTTCACTTGAAGAATGATCACTACACATGGCCACAGCAGCTTCGCCCTCTGAACATGAATCCCTTGACGACACGGCTTGAAACACGAACAGAGCGAGCTGAGACCGTTCACACTCAGCACGTCGAGCACCTGCGGGGCGTTCGGTCCAAGGCGACACATGGAGTACGCCCTCTTTGTTGAGGCTTGCAACTGACCTTTTGACAGCATTATCTCTGGCTTCTGAAGGTATCCTCTCTAACCTAGGGTTATATGCAACAAAGGCACGAGTGATATTATTGGCCAGTGATTTACCATACAAGGTTGCAAGTTCATCACGATGCACATCAACTTGCACGGGCCACTTTTAGTGTTTTTAGCAATGTGCTGGAGAGCTCGTCTCCGATCACTGGTTGATGGCTTTTGGGCAGTATCGCGCCTTGACGGAGAGCGCGGTTTGCCTGGCTGGGAAGTCACATCACGTCCAGTGTTGGACTCACCTTCCCGGACACACTCAGAAACTGCTGGCTCCGGGTCGACCAACTTCTGATTGACTGATACTACATGCACATCACAGAGAGGAAGCAGCAGATGGCCATTGGTGGCCTGTCGCAGAGGTTCCTGATGCATTCCGTGCTTCTCGCTGGTGATGGTCATGTTTCCGAGGTCGATCGAGGCTTTCATGCCTTCGAGCACTCTGCGTGACAGCAGGAAAGGCGTGTCACCCGGAATTGTGTATGTGGTCACGTTGCCCCACAACTTACCCAGGCGTACTGTCCAACGAAGACCAGCTGTGGACCTAGTCTTCTGACCATCGAATCCACGGAGCTCCACAGGAGGAAGCTCAACCGGCTCAGGAGGCGGGATGCCTCTCTTGATCATGACCTCGCAATACTTGGCTGCCGTGTTGGTGCCAACCACGGACGTTGTGCACCCTGTATCCAGAATTGCTTCACCATGTGCAAGCATCACATCAACTACAGGCACAATGAGGTCCTCGGTCGGGCTCTCCACCATATAAGAAAACTCTGACAGCACTGTTGCTTGTGGAAGGTCGGCTTGGGCGGCGCAGAGGCTTGCCCGCCGTCTGGCTGACCATCATGTTGGTCCTGGAGTGCAACAACGGGCAGATACGGCTGACGTTGCTTTTTGATCTCCTTGACCTTGCGGCGTGATTCCTTGTATGTTTTGAAGGAACGCTTGAAATCCTTTTTCGCTTGCCGCTGCACTGCATATATTTCTTCCAGTTCGGAGTTCGTTGCAGCTGACTCATCTTCGGAAACCATATTGACATCCATAGATACTTCAGAGCTTGATTGATCCGAACTGCCAGATCCATCAACTACCAAAGCGTGATGACGGCGTGCTCGATGAGGATCACGGTCGGGCTTGCGATCATCCCGGCGATCATCAAAATCGCTTGCTCGCATGATCTTCTGCACATCATCAAATCTGGAACTGCCACGGGTTGAACGGATCACTTGGGCACGCTGTTCCTTGCTGAGGCCATACTTCCTCATGAAGAGATGCCCCCAAACACTCTGCGGAAAGATTGGCTTGGCCTTCAAGTGACCTTCTTCAAGAGTCCCAAGGAGACGTTGCATCTTCCGCTGAGCACGTGCGTGATCTTCGGCATAGGTTCCGGCCGACAGTTGCTTCTTATCCAGATCAGACTCTCGTGCCCTTCGCCTTGATGAAGTGATACTCGGAGGCTTGGCTTTTTCATCATGTGGGCTCGGAGTTCTTTCTCGAGAGGATGCAGCTGCACCAGGATCGCGAGGAGCATCTCCGGTGTCCTGTACCACTGTTGGCGTCCTTGACGGAAAGGACGGAACATGCGAGGGAGGACGTGGTGGATCTCCAGGTTGTGATCCATCACTCACATCCACACTGGAATCATCAGTTGGCTCCTTGCCAGTGCGCTGCCTTTTGCGCTTGCGCGCCAGAGCTCTCTCCTGCGTGATGAGGGATTCCACACGCGCCAGCTCCAGCTGAGTCCGGAACCTGGACGTGAATGCGGTGGCTCCTTCGTTAGCTCGGCGTTTCAACAAGAAGAGAAACTCGTCGATGGCCTCGTGAAGCTCGGTTTCCGGGAGAAACTTGTAGTGGGCATCCAAAGCCTCCAAGACTTTGAGCCACCCACCATCTTCGCGAATCTGGGAGATGGAGAGATGCTCCGTGGCCCTCCATGCTTCGCCAGACAGTCGCTGAAGCAGGCGCGGCCCAGCAAGGTGCTGAACCTTGTCTTCCAAACCTGCGACCCCAAGGATGACCTTCCGCCTGAAGTCACGGTAACCTGCAGGGCGACCATCAAACGTCAGGTCCTTGAAGGGATCGCGGTTGTCCATGCCTGGCAAACTGCAATGCCAGGCCACCCACACGTGGCCAAAATGGCCACCACCAGAGGTTGGTGATCTTGATGTTCACCTCACCGGCAGCGCCGGTCTTCGAGACCCGAGGCCTCGGTGCACTGATTGCACGGCTCAAAGTGCACTGATTGCACCACCCAATGAGCAGATCACACCTGCTCCGCTACCATGATCGAGCGCGGGAGCACTCTATGTTTTGTCCTAGCCGGCGAGCGGCTCAAGGGCCCTGGTGGCAGGATGATCCAATCCATGACATGATGGCATGTTTCACACTATATAACCCCTACCAACCCCTGGCGTCGTAGTGAACACCTTGGTCTTTGCCAACCAAAGCAACTCACAGAAAGAAACAAAACTACTCAAAAGCAACAGTGACCCAGTTGCCCAGAGCCGGGTACCAAAAAAGGAACCCATCACCTCCCCTAATAGGTTGTGTGGTTTCGCGGTTTGGATGTTAGGGGGGTACCGGGGTACCTTCCCCACTGTGGTTTCCAAAGGCGCTGGGGTTCAAGTTTCCAACCCCCAATCCAAGCCATCTAAGGCTAGCCTGCCCTTGGGATTTGTGGGCAACCCACCAAGGGGAAAAAGGACGGTGACCAACTGGAAGCTCGTTACTCTCGTGAACATGTTGTGCTGGCAAGGAAGAATGCAGGCAAAAGAGACATTGAAAAAGATGGGCTAAGTCCTTCCTTTCAAAGATTCCCTCATCGAACCTACAAAGAGAGGGGCTTGGGGGTCCCACGCTGGGGGTCTATCTTGGAAATAAACCTCTACTTTTCCTGACCAGGCTCTTCCCACTGGGTCCCTCTTTCGATTGCCTATTTTTGCCCCCCAACTAAGCAACTCAGGCTCCCAAAAAAGGGGCCTGTGGTGTCCGGCTCTGTCCCGATATGAAAATGGTCTACCCAGAACCATGTAAAGAATCAAGAAGGCGGATATCCGCAGCTATTTCTGGCAAGGGGATTCTCCTTTACTGACCGGATCATCTACCCGACTCGGCTTTTTGGGCACGTGGCTCGCTCACCTCGGCCCGCTTTTCCGCTCTCCGCTCCGAGGACACGGCCCGGAGATCCCGGTGATCTTCCCGTCCACCGCGTAGGCCATGAAGGCGCTGAGGCCCACCAGGAAGCCCCCGATGGAGGACTCGATGGGGGTGAACCTGCGCTGCGCCCGAAAGAGGCGCGCAAAAAAAGGATGGCACCCTCAAGTCTGAGGGGAAGAGAACCTGCGGAAAAAAGTGTGTGTGTGTGTGTGCTGTTTTTGTTCCAGGGGCCAGGGGATGGAGTTGACTCAAGACACATTTGTGCTTTTCGCACAAATTCCCCGGTTCCCCATGGTACTGTTTCTCCAGGGGTGCATGCACAGATTCGCCACATCAAACGCGTTTGCGGAAACGGGACAGGATGACAACTCTGGAATCTCAGCTGATGGGTCCCTCCCAAAAAGAAGAGGCGTGCTTCTATCATTCAGCTCAGAGTTGATCCGACGGTTTACAGGGGTGGGTCTCTTTGGGTGCCCTTTCCACGACACTTGACGGTAAATGCTAGTACTTTGGCCCTTCACAGTCCTTGGGCGCGGGAAAAGACTTGTTGGAACAGAAATAAACAGTCCTGTTTTGCCCAATGACTTTCGGTTCTAAACTGGTTGTTAAGGTTCATGCTCAAATAGAATGCTAGAAGCCATGAAGACGAAGCGGCACACGTAGTGCACGATCAGCCAGACTACAAGGCCCGGCAGCGCCACGAATGACCCGCGTCACACACGCATCTTGTACAAAAATTTCCCGCATTTCAACTCTAACCATCACCCCGCAACAAATAATGACACTAGCTTGAAATGGCAACCACCATGTCATGTTGAAACTTGGAAGGCTGCAATGAGAAATCTGGAATCCCTGTTTCCCGCCCCCGCAAATCAGTGCACAAGCAGGACAGCACGAAATACCATCAGCGCAATCTCTCTCCACATGAGTCCCAGACCCACATGGACAACGTTGGAGAAAATTGGGCTGACCGACCCGGCAGCCCAACTCGAGTCTGGGGCCCCAGACGCGGTGGGCATGAACAACGACATGGCGACAACGTCGCTGCTCGCGCAACTTCTCCGCAAATGTCTTGGGCTGAATGCTGCGCACGGGGGAAAACCACTCGAGTTCCTTCCCCCATACAGTACATAGGAGGGGCCGAGGGTCTGATTGCCAAACCGAAGCCTCCAAGAGCTTTCAGGTTTTTGGGGAATCCTGGGT
Source organism: Effrenium voratum (assembly GCA_963377175.1). Classification (NCBI taxonomy): domain Eukaryota; class Dinophyceae; order Suessiales; family Symbiodiniaceae; genus Effrenium; species Effrenium voratum. Next base: position 638,367 of record CAUJNA010003235.1, read on the forward strand.
ATGAACGAAATCAGGCTTGTCCTTGGAATCTGTTATCCAGTGCCCCCTTTCAAAGAACCCTCCAACTCAGCCTTTACTCCCAACCAAGCACGGTATATTGCGGATTCTGGCAGCCATCTTTCTCGATTCCCTGTTTCTTGTTGTTCATTTATGTTTTTAATTAAGCATATATATATATATATGAGTATTAAAAAAAATGCCTGAAACTTGCGCACCCAAAAATAAACAGAACCAAACGTGCGCGTGTCAACAAGAGCCACGTTCAACCGCCAACATCCTTGAATTCGGAGGTCTTCATGAATACCTAGCTTGAACTGCCACTTTTTTGACCACCTATTGGGGTTCACGTCACTTTGCGGAGTAAGCTGCGGAGAGATTCGCAGCAATGGTCGCCCTGCGGCAGTCCTCCTCGGCACCGCATTCTGGACAAATGAACCTGCAAGCGCCCTCGGTCGGTCGCCTCCAACCATTGGACCCTTTGCCTCGGATGGCTTCTCCATTGAGCAAAGGGTTGAAAACCAAGTTTTGACTCCACACATCTCTTGGCCTTACACGAGCTCGCTGGGAAACCTGGGTAGTAGAAGTAGCTACGAAAAATCCCAAATAGGAATCGATGTTGGGTGCTGCTCAATTGTTCGGTTCAGTCAAAAAACGGCTCCTGAAAGCGACCGAATCAGTTGATTTCCTTGCAAACGCCCAGATTGGTGCCTTCATTTGGGTGCTTCGCCAAAAGGGGGACCACCAGAATGGCCACGGTGTCCATTTGGTTGCCCGATCAAAAGCAACGCAAAGCGCCATTTGAGCACCCCTCCCCCCCATTTCGGGATTGCCCCGCCCGGGAGCCCCAACTGCAGCTGCCGCGTGGTCAAGCGAGCCTCAGCCGCTCACCACAGAGTCGCGGCGAATCAACCCACGCCAAGGCGCGCAGCGCACGTCCCATGGGCTCGAAGCCAAGCTGAGAACAAGAGGCAAAAACTGAAAGCCGAAACACACCAAAGCAAAGGCGACAAAGCGAAATATAGAGTACGTAATCAAACCAGCAAACACGAGTGCAACACATCCTCCAAGCCACCTAAGTATTTGCGTGGTGGGCGAATTCAGATTTTGAGCCCTACAAATTCGCAACCCCAAAACAAAGGGGTCCCAAAAAGACGCTCCGCTGCAAATGGGCTTGTCTCTTAACTAAGGGAAACCCACAAAACGGGCGGTTGACTGTTGGTGTCCCGTTAAAAAAACACATGCCAGAAAGGGGGACCCTCAAAAAATACACGCCCAAATGGGTCTTTTCTGGGTTTCATGGGTCTAAACACCCTCAAAAAATACCTGGGCCTTTTCCGAGCTTGTTAAGTTGCAGCACCAGATGCCAATTTCTTGGAGCCCACCGAAAGCAGGACCCCAAGTGACCTTACCCTGATCAAAGTCACCCCCCAAGTGGGCAGGGAAGCAACCGATTCCATGGTCTGACTTTGAAAACCCCCCCAGAAAGAGTCAACCAATACCAATGTCCTACCTAAGATGGTTTTCACTGTTTCCACTACCCCCGTAGTGGAAACCATCTTAGATACAAAAAGCTGGCTTGGTCATCTGGCCGAAGGAGCAACCCTGATCCGATGGAAATCGGACTCAAAGCCCCAGCTTCCGAAGCATCCATTCAGCACAGGGGTCATGGTCAAGGCTCCATTTTGGTCCTTCCAACGTAGACTTCAACGCGAAGGCCCAAGCTACCTTGCTGCAATCAAAAAGCCAAGCCTGATCATACAACCCTGGCATCTGGGCCTCCAACCAGCAGCCCCCCGGGCCTGTCGTTCCTCACGCTTGGATGCGCCAAAGCAGTTTCCTTCCGTGCTATAATAAGTCAACAGCCCGAAACAAGGGCTCTCTATAGGATGGTCCCCAAGGTCGCAGATCAAAGCTGCGCAGATACGGGTCCCAAAGAGCTCATAGTTGGCCAGGCATCTGTCTTGATTTGACCCAATCGAGGACTCGGTTTCATCTCCCTTGTCCTCTCGAGCAAAGCAGCCTCCATGCCCGCCGGTGCCCGTTGCGCGCCCGGGTGGGGGGGTCCTCTGTGGCAGAAAGAAGGAACTCCAGGAAGCGAGCCCGATTGTTTGGCCGGGGGTTCACTCCGAATTGCGATCCCCGGTTGACCTTCAAAAAAAAAGGAATCACGCTCGGCCTTCCCTCCCTTTTTTCACTCCAGCAAGTAGTTTGTACAAAACAGAGAAACTAGTCCGGAAAGTTTCGGGGTTGCTTTGGCATCCAACCAATCCAAGTCGGCATCACTTTCGGAAGCAAGGCGGAATCACGTCCTTGGTGCAAAAAAGTGGGTAGCATTAGAGCTAACCATCATCGGCGACTTGGAGAATGCCTTTCCGTGCAACCCCTGGGACGGGCGGGCGGGCCTAAGACGGAAGCACTACGAGCAAAAGGGAGGAGCGGCGCGGCGGATTCCTAAACTTCGAACCGTATGTCAAGGAATCACGCTCGGCCTTCCCTCCCTTTTTTCACTCCAGCAAGTAGTTTGTACAAAACAGAGAAACTAGTCCGGAAAGTTTCGGGGTTGCTTTGGCATCCAACCAATCCAAGTCGGCATCACTTTCGGAAGCAAGGCGGAATCACGTCCTTGGTGCAAAAAAGTGGGTAGCATTAGAGCTAACCATCATCGGCGACTTGGAGAATGCCTTTCCACGTTCCCCTGCTCTCCGATATATCGGTAGCTCAAGTGCTTTAAGTTTATTGAACCACATGGTCTGAAAACACCTTTGCTTACGTGACATGACCCACGAGTGCTCGGTTAGAAGTGCAACTCCATCGGAGATATAAATGCGGGCAGTTCTTTCTGAAGCCCATCGCCCCTGCTGGCACACTTGAGTGTAGCTTTTAGTGTCAATATACAAGGCGGTAGCACCTCCCCTTCTCAAGGAGTAAGGCTTGAACCCCGTGAATTGGCACTTTTGGATGGCTTGGCTGAAGGACAACCTGAACTGGTATTGCGACACAGGCACAAGATAATCATGTGGCTTGGCTACGGAGGCCCATGCCTGCAACAGTTGAGCCGTGTAGATATGATGAATGTACACGTTTTCCACACCGGCATTGCGAGATGTCATTTTTGTCTCACCCAAATGAATTAGTACATGTGCCCCTGAGGGGATCACATGGCAGGCTTGTATTTTTAGAAGCTCACCAGTGCGCAGCAAGCCCCAAAAACCTGTCAAGAGGGCAAGAGGCATCCAAGGGGTGGTTAAAGTACATCCACACAAGACCTCAACTTGTTCTTTTGTGAAGGGCGGAGGCCGTGCAGGCAATTCATTCTGGGCCCAAGCCTTCAGCAGGCGCCAGGCCTGTGGTATGTGCCCCTTTACCGAGGGTTGCAAATGCTGCACACCTGATAAAGTATCAGCGGCCAAGTAGCGGCTTTCACCTTCTTCCCATAGATGCTCAAGATAGTCCGACAGTTGAACATCTAATTCAGGATTGGATTTAGCAAGCGCTAAGCGGTGGTTCCTCTGATACTGCAAGAATGAAGCAAAAGCACGATCATATCGGACTTTTGTGGCTGGCTTGATTATGAGGCTCTTCAAAGTTCCTAGTTTTTGCCGACGCTCCTTACGCACCTTTTCCTTAGGGGAATCCACTACGCAACGCTTGACCATTTGCGTTTGGACCTCCTGCGACTGGGTTCGTCTGCGGGGTTCAGGTGCGTCGATACGTATCCTAGGATCATGATGGAGCCACTTACCAAGAGCCAAGCTGACAATCGTTGCATCACTCGGCGCAACTTACGCGAACTGGACCGTCCCTTCGAGGAGGCCTGTAGCACGACTAGGCTATCAACCAAATGCACAAAACGAACAGGCGCCCGATGCAAACGGCAAACTCTCCATTTCACTGATGACAACAGTGCACGCAATTCCAACTTATTTATATGCTCTGGAAGCATACCTGTCACCCGTTTCCACTGCCAGTGACACACCGTTTTCCACTTCCACAGGCGCGGATCCAATCCCACTCTCAGGCGTTGATGCTGGGGCAAGCTGTCGTGTTCCTGGCTCAGGAGCAGGTCGGCTCCCTCTTGTGACACCAAAGTAGAGAGCTTTTTCACCAAGGATATGGAAAGGTCTGTGGCTTTGCCCATTCACGGTCGTTCCCAGTGAGGGCGCTGCAGAAAACCCACTAGGTCTGGCGAAGCGCCGGGCCTCAATCGCTCTTCCAATTGCACAACGCTGAGGCGGGCACACAAGTTGAAAGGGCGCAAAAGAGACATCAACAGGAACGCGGTGACTCCTACAGACCAGGAGTTTCCCAGCAAACTGCATCGAGTGTCATCCAACAGCAATGGGTTAGATTTTCTTTCACCTTTTGGAATGCACTCTGCTGTGTAATCCAATGGGAAACCCATGCATGTCTCTCTCTCACGAGTGCTGAGGATTCTCCACCCAAACTTGCGATGCTTCAATCCATGAATGACACGATATTGGTATGGAGGAAATCTGTAGCGGTCCTTCTCCCACACCAGGAGCTCATCCGCTGTGCATTGGCTAATCCCCGCAGGTCTAAAACCTGGTTGGCATTTGGGAATACTGGTTGTCAAGGTGGGGAAACGATGGTCCTTGCCAGACACGGGTTCCCACCCCGGCTCCAGGTAGTGACAAACCTCTACATCTACCTGGAAGGAGATTCGACCATATTCGTGAGGCTTTGATGAATGAGGCAATTGGATGCACACATTGTCCTCACCTTCAACAGGGAAGTCAAACCACCACAACCGAGGCCGTCGGCATGGGCTCAGTCCTGCAGCATCTACCACATAGGGCAAAACTTTGAGTTCGGTGGTGAATGCAGCCCTGTCACCCTCTGACATGCTGAAAACATTCTCAACCAACTTTCGCACACTGGCCCAGGGCATGTGAATTTTGACCCATTCAACAATTGGCTGGATCAGCTGGAACAGCTTTGTCCTAGGGTCGTGCAACGCCCCTTTTCGGCTAGCATTTAACTGGCTGACTCCCTGGCAAGGAGGACCAGCTGACACCAACACCACTTTAGCACGTTGGAAGCGCCTAGCCCAATTCAACACATTGGCCTCTGAGATTTGCGTGACATCATCTTCAAACAGGACTGATGGGAAAGCGCGTTCCACGACCCTCCGGGCTGGTGCGGCACATTCAACGGCAATGTAACCACACACATTGGCTTCAATGAGCTCAAGAGCTACTCGACATGCTCCAATCCCATCAAACAGCGAGATGACCAACACACCGTCATCGCCTAAGAGGTCTGGTTGTTCCCCCCTTACGGTCTTAAATGCGGCCTGCTGCCCCATAGGAGTAAGACCAACAGATTGGCAGACCCCGCCTCCGTGCTCGGAAGCGTCCGAGCATGTGACAACCTCGCTGAACTCGGCTCCAAAGCAAATGTAGGCCAGCGGGGCAAGACTAAGGCTCAACCAGAGTTCTTTCTTAACCTCAGTGGGTATTGGAAACATGGCAGTCCCCGAAGGATCCTGGCGCCCGAGCTCTACCAGAAATGACCAACATTCATTAAGGTTGGCCATCAGCGGACGGCGGAACTGAAAGAGGTACACCAACCCTCCCAAGGCAATTTGCAACTGCTCTAGGCTGGCGACAGTTTGACACAGCAAGAAGAAACTTGCCCTGAGGTACCTGACGAACTTTTCAGGCTTCGGGTAAGCTATATTCCTAACTCCATCTACCAGGGCACCTTGCACTTCAGCTGTCGATGCTCGGCTGACAGACTTCTTCTGGTTGGCTGGCACTTTCAACTTCTCGTACTCTCGTCTAAGAGCATCCGAAGAGGGGGCTCTGGATCCCTTCAAGACTTCTGCGGCTGACGAGTTAGTTTTCTCTAACAGGTCAAAATTGTCCAAGTAAACTCGGTATCCAACCTCAGACTGAGGGAAAGTCGAGTCACGCCTGAACTCACACTCGGCACCAGGTCCTACCTTGGACAGAGCTCGCTTGACTATCTCTCGGTGGATGTGTTGAGCTACTGCTACGCTATTGATGAACCCCATTGGCAGCACACGACTGGTAAGCACGTGGGGACGGCTGTCTCCCGGAGGCCTCAGCTGATCAGGAACCTCCTTACCGAAAGCCAAAAACGGGCGCCATTGAGGTCCTAGGCCAACTATGTAAAACATAGCCCTGATGTCCTCTGAACTTATCAAGAGGTCCTCATGCGGCCTTACCTCTAGCCCGCCTAGCGATGTCACCATTGGTAAGGTTCCCAAGTCACCCTCAACTGCTAGGAAATTACGGTTAATGGGGCGCAGATCCATAATTAACCGCAATACTTCGTGTCCGTCAGGGGTGGTCTCATGCTTAGGCACCCCAAAGAGTCCTCCCAGACAAGGAGATCCATGCACATGGAAAACATCCTCCACTGCAATAACCTCGCAGATTCCTCGTCTCACCAAGCCTAGAGACACTTCGTCCCAATCATCATCCTTGATCATAACGCGAGGGGTCTTCATGCTAACCCTCTCATCCAACGGCAACAAATACTTGGTGGGGTGTTCCAGAAAATCTAGTACTCCCACAGTGGCTACCATCTCCGGCGATAGCACTCCTGCCTGCTCTGCAGTCGGGAGGCTCGAACGTAGATTGGCCCAGCCCACCGACCTGCAATGGTGGATTTCTTCACCATATGCGTTCACGCTCTTGGAATTCGGGAATCATGCAATTGAACAAGTCCTCATTCCTAGAGAACACGGAGACGAATTCAGACAGCAGTTTCCTTTGTCCAGGTGATCCAGCCCCCATGGACGATTCTGGTGACCCCACGGTCATGACGTTCAGGGCATGCACACCGGCATGGCACCAAGAACCCCATTTCTGCTCCTGGCAGTCTGGGAGAGGGAGCGGGAACAAGTCCCGTCCCGTGATGGGTATGCTGGAGTGAACAGCATCCTTGATTTGTTGCAGCTTCTCCCAGGCCAGGAGTCGTGATCCCAAAACGCTTAACTCTCCAACTAAGAGCCCTCGGTTATTAGTCCTAGCACGGGGTGGCAAAGGAGGGATTCGAGGCTGCGGCGGTCTAGTACAATCATAAATTGGGCATGCACTGGTACACTTTACGGCAGGCTCTAGGAGGGGGCAACTACCTGAGTTTGAGCTGCTGGCTTGCCCCCCTCCCAACGCTTCCCCTTGTCCTTTCCCTCGCCCTTCTTTCCTTTTCCTTTGCCATCCCCCTTCCGGTCCCCTTTGGGGGGTTCCCAACGACTCATCCAACGATTCCCCCCCGCGCTTCCTCGCAGCTGGGTCTCCAGGCGCTCTGATGTCCGTTGTTCCTGGGCGGCATTGTGTCCCTCCCCTGCCGACCCCCTGAGCCATGAGTTCTAGGCTCTTCATCCGTTGCATGCAGATGTCCATTGCCCCTAACACATTCCCCTCTACCAAGCTGTCTAGGCAGGTTGCCAGCGTTTGGAACTCTCTCCTCATGGGTTTGCTCGGCATTGCCCCGCTCTGGACAACCTGTTGGCGGTAATACTTCATCATGACGGGTCGAACTTCGTCTCCCCCCGAGGAGAAACCTTCGGCTTGCCTCAGGAACTTGTTTGCCTCCGACATCCCATGTCTGGTGAGGAGGCCGGGGCACTTCTGGGATATGCGTCTCACTTGACTGGGCTCCTGGAACAATCCTCCGCTCTCGGCTGAGTCCTCTGATGAGGAGCTGTTGCTTCCCCTGCTGGAACTCCCTCCATGATCTCGTTTCACCCTGAGACGAGGCTTCTTGAACATGGGGTCTATGCTGCTGCCTCTCCAGTTCCATCTCGACCTCACTAGCATTTCTTTGATGCGTTCCTTTGTGCGTCTGTGAGGCCCTCCTGATCTCTTTCCCTTCTTCTTCTTCCTCTTCTTCTTCTTCTTCTTGACCCCACTGCTCTCCCCACTGCTCACCGAACCCCCGTCCCGGTCCTGCAAAGGATCTGGCTGGCCTGCTCCCAATCGAGGAGCGCTCGGCGGGGCCTGGGGCATCGGATTTTGGCTGAAACCCATGGCTTCGGCGGCTTGATGCAACTGACCTAGATCTCCCTCTCCAGGAGTCGGGCTGCTTCCTACCACTAGATTTCGGCACCAGGGCAACGCAGGATCTGGCTCTTTCATCAGAACGGGGTGGAAAAACTCCGGTCCCCGGGCTGGAACCTTCATCACTCCCTCTGGTATAAACAACTCTCCTGCTAGCCCGGCCCGGATTGCTCCATGCACGTACTCTTGGACGTGAAGATGAGGGCTCCCACATACCTGCAATTTAAGGTAGTTACCACTGGAATCCTCAAACCGTGCAGTGATCTCACCTACTACCTCCACAGGGTTGTTGCAATAAGTTCCCTTCAAATGCAACTGCGATCCAATCCAAATGGCACCTGAGTCAAAAGGAAGGAATGGATTCTCAATCTCAGCTTCCTTGGGGCTCTTGCCGCCCCGGCTTTTCTTAAGGATACCAGGCCTTTCAAGCTCCTTGTTAAGCTTTGGGCTCTTTTTGACGGGGAGTTTAGCAGCTGGCTTCCTTAACACGACCTTTGCAGCAGGGCGTCGCACTGGCATCCCACACTAAGCCTCTGGCGGGCTCCGGCGAGGTTCCCCTCGGAGTTCTACCTAATCCAAATCGCTCAGGACCTCAAGCGAGCGTCCTTTCCTGGCCCAGGCCTCAGCCTGCGACTCCCCTTCCAAGGGAACCGGCCTCCTGATGCCGGGAAGCACTTCCTCTGCCTCCTCCAACTCCAAGTCCCGCTCGATCTCCTCCTCCCCCCTGGGGCGGCGATCTCCCAAGAGGTCCAACGCACGGAACTCCTCCTCCTCACGCTCCTCCTGGGCGGCTGTGTCCTCCTTTACCTCCTCAACCTCACTGCTCCTAGGAGACCGAGATCTCTCCCTTGCACGCTCGTAGCCCGGGCCACCCTCGGCCCACCACCGCTCCTGACGACTGCGGTGCTTAACTCCTTTGCTCCTCTTGGGCCAAGCTCCTTCTCCTTTGCCCTTTGGGCTCTTGCCCTTAACCTTGCCTTTGCCCTTGCCCTTTTCCTTTCCACCCTCCCACCTCGGAGGGGGATAGGCGGGCTCCACAGGCCTCCTCTTCGCCTCGGCTGGGGCCAGGACCAGACGCTCAGCCTCTGGTCTTTCGGCACTCCTGTCCTCCCTTCTAGGAGGAACAGGTGGCGGCACACGAGCACTGGAGCTGCTCTTTGGGGTTGCAGTAGAGAGGATCTCTCTCTGCACCCGGGCCTCGTCTCTCTCTCTAAGAGACGGCCGCCACTCACTGCGGGTCGGCCTGATGACCTCCCTTCGAGGAGATCCTTCCCGAACCTCCCTACCAGGAGATCGGCTAGGCTCCCGTCGGCTGCTGGCTCCCTTCTGCTCAAGGAGCACCAGCACCTGGCTTTGAGCGCCCTGGAGAATCTCCAAAAGGGCACTCAAATCAGATGGCGCCGACAGCCGGGGGTCGAGGCAGAGACTCCTCAATGCCCCGAGCCCCCGGCAGACCCCGCAGTGCCTGGAAGCTCCCTGCGAGGAGACCCTCCACTGGTCGCAGCCCCGGCAAGCAATGCCGGGGCTGCAACTCCTGATCATCAGGTAGGAGGATTTCCCTCCTACCACAATCCTACTTCTGCCTAAGACGGAAGCACTACGAGCAAAAGGGAGGAGCGGCGCGGCGGATTCCTAAACTTCGAACCGTATGTCAAGAAAGCAGAACACTTCGCGCTGCCTCCTTCCAGCGGCCCCAATCTTCACCCGCATCACGAAACCGATCGTGGAAAATCACCCGCCGTAACAAGATGCGCCGTGCCTATGACTCTTCTGTGACTTGAAAAGGTGATTTCCTAGGATTGCCTTGGAATCACAGAAGCTGCTCCAAAGCCCTCTTTCCAAGAAGCCATGACCGAGAGCATGTGATGCTTAGCGCGGTTAGCACTCTTTTCAAGCTTCGCTAGCGTAACATCATAAGATCAATCTTCATCATAGACACGCTCGGTGAAAGCACATGACGCCTGTGTCCGACTACTTGAATGTGAATTTACAGCTGAGGGCGCCTAATGTTCATCGATCTTCTGGGACTCGCAAGCACCTGGAGCCAGAATCGCGTTCAATAGTCGAAGCCGGTGCTCAAATCGCCAAGCACTTTGGAAGACAGTATTCCCTATGGTCCGACAAAAAGGCGTCCTAGGGTCGGGCTTTAGCTGCTTCCCTTGTGTCTTGAAGACGCATCCAAACTCCTCCGCATCTGCTCTGGTCAATGCTTGGGCTGTGTGGGCATGGTTCTTTTGGTAAGGAGCTTTGTCAGAGCCAAAAACCAAACTTATCACAAGCGCCTCTCATGTGCCCTGCCGGAAGAGGGGTGGCTTCCGTTTGGTTTCCAAACAAGTCGCCGCATTTTGGTCGCTCGTCTGCGAAAGGCAAGCGCTCAGCGCCTCACTTGAAGACCTGGCCAGGAAATCAACCCTAGGGAGGGGGGTCCATGCTCCTTAGCGAGCCGTAGGGAGGCTTGGCAAGGCTGGCAATTTTAGCATATAATGTCATGTAAGCCGGAAGTAAATGGGAAACCAAATCAGCACACCTCCGCACCATCCAAGAAAGCCGGGAGCTGAGAATGGAGAATCCGGGTTCACATTCTGACTCCGGGGATGGGACGTCCGCTTGCTTCCTTCCCCATCCTCCCTCGACATAGGACAAAAGGGCTTGGGTTGCCACTTTCAAGCCAAAAATTGGGGGTCCCTGTGTCAAACTAGAGGGCCCTGTGCCAAAAAGGGCCCCCCAAAAACGGATTTCGGCTTTCCTCTTGGCTGCCCGTTGCATGAAGCAAGTGAGCAAAAACGCCAGGTTCCGGGCTCTGAAAGCCAAAATTCAAAGGCCAACTTTACTCCGCCTGGCTGCCCCTCGCTCAAAGAAACCCCGTCTAAACCAGTGGCACCCATCTACTTCTGCCCAAACTAAGCTGAAAAGGACACCAACACATAGTGCGTCTTGTCTGGCAACAGTGCTTCCAGTTACCACTCTAGTAGGGTAACCAGGTGAATTTACCTCTTGGTGCTACATGATGGTTTCCCCTGGTTACCTACTAACTGGAAGCACCGGGTGGCAAAAAAAACACAACTCGGCGGGCTGCCAAAGCTCCCTCCCTCGCTCGACGCCGACGCCTCGAGGCGGCCCCCGCAGTCCACCACCGTCATCATGCCCGGGCCCATGGCTGGCGAGGACTGGAAGGCGTCCCCCACCCGCCGCGCCTGCGATCGGGTCTCGGATCTCGGCTGTGAGGCTCGAGGCTCGCTTTGGCTTTGAGGCCGAAAAGCTTGGTGCCAGCTGGAATTTATTGAAACCCGTTCGGGGCCCCCTGAACCAGGAGCATCTCAGCCCCGATTGGTGCCAAAATGAGGGAGCCAAAACTATGCAGGGCATGTCTTCAAAGGACATACCCCGCGATTTCGGCACCTCCTGCGTCGCAAAAGGCCGGCAATTGAAGCCCGAAGTGGCTGTGACCCAGCTTCTTGCAGGCATTGTCACAGCATGGTGGCTTTCCGACTTCCCAATGAAAAGAAGAACAGGGAAGCGCCAAATTGGGATGCAGAGACCTTGCTGCTTTGTACGTTTCAAGGAAGCTAAAGCCATGGGAGTCGAGACCGACTCCGCTGATGAAAACGACATAGGGAGCCGCCAGAAGCCGAAGCTCGGATGGAGGGACTTGTTTTTTTCCTACCCCCCCCCCCTTTCCCCCGCCCCAAAAAGGATGACCTGCAGGTTTTGAGCTCCAAACAAAGGGCAAGTGAGAAAGTTGGTGGATTTGCATATGGCCCGGCAAAGGGGCCCCCAAATCGAAGTCATACCCTCTAGAAAACAGTTTGGATGCGCTGTTTGTGGATTTCACCCGGTCTTCCCCCTGTTGGTCCTGCTTTAGTGAGCTTTTAGTTCTCTTTTAATATCCTACATGGGTGGATCCACAGATTCGCCACATCCAAACCGGCTATTCACTAGGTTTTGCAGTAGTGCCCTTTTACCCTTTGTTTGGGGAGGGTTCCCCTACTAAAATAGACTACAGAAAAAAAGGGTACCCTTATTCTAACCTCTCTACTTAGATACCCGAGCTGGTTCTCAGAGAATCAGAAAGGGAATGAACCTTTAGCCATCTGGTCTCTCACTTTTGGAACATGGTCCCCTTACAGCCATTGGTCTTACTGGTATGAGAGATGCAGGGTCCCGCGGAATGACCCCAAGACTGGTGGTTTCCTTTGTTTTGGGGAACCCGTTCCGGTTCACTCCCACATTCCCTACCTATCGCACCAGCAAGAAAAAACGGAAGAAAATGCAAGAGATGGCACCTTCGCAGAGTGATATGGAACCCCAAAAACATAATTGGTTCTTTTCAGACAGTTTGAGGGAGTCCGTTTTTGATCTTCATGTCAGCGCGATGGCACTTGCTTCACCAATTCTTCAAGGCAAACATTAAGCGATTAAACGGTTGCCCAGTTCACCCCTGGCCCCATGCTCTCTGTGATGGAAGTCAAGTGCTTGCTAATCCCCAGTTCAGCTGCAGTTCACCTGCAATACAACCCCCCACCAACCCCAGTCTCAGTTCAGCCCCAGTTCAGCCCCTTGTAACTATGGTTGTCTGCCGTCGAATTAAACATCCCCCACAAAAGAATCAAATGTCCAATTGGGCCTTCCCGAAGGGTGCTGATTCTTCATGCTTCCCCCTTGGTGGAGGTGGTTCCCTTCTAAAACTCATAGGCTTGTACCATAGTCAAACGACGAAGCCACAAGGACCATCTGGGCACTGGAAGCGTTTGCAACGGCTCGCCTTGATCTCCTCGGGCGAGATTTGGCCGTCCCCGTTCCTTGGGCAAATCGACTCGACCCATTGACACCTCGATCCAAGCCGCAAGGCCGCAAGGCAAACCATCGATCATCAAGGAGACTCCCTTCAAATGGTTGCCATAAGATCGGCGGGGTCTCTGGGTCGGGCGGGTCGGGTTTGAGGGGTGACCTTTCAAACAAAGCCTAGCAATGCTTGTCGCCGTTTTGCCCCAAGCCCCGAAGCCAATGCGAAAAAGCAAAAGAGGTCTCAAGAACAAAAAACCGCCCAGTCGGACCCACTGGCTCCTGACCCATAAGTCGCAGGCCCCTGGTTTGCACACACAAATGGGCATATCAACCTCACGTGAAAACTGACTGGTCACGGGCCCCAAGTCTTCTCAACATGTTCCTCATTCCCTTTGGTGGGGTCTACGGTGATTGATGCCAAATGCACCTGCGGAACCAACATCTCGAAGAGTTGCTATTTCCCTCGAAGGTGCTGTCGATGGCTGAATACTGTGGATGGACAAAAAATCCACTTCCCACTGCTTGGTAGGTCTATCCCAGCCATGCCAACTGGTGCAGAACTGTGTTCCTCCAGGGCATTGCAGCAAGTAGGGAAGCAAGGGAGTGTGGTTGGATGTAGCTGGTTCGCTTGCAATATTATATGGTCGGCATCCACCACAGGATCCACGCATCCACCCCGCTGACAGGCGTCCAAACCCCTCTAGAACAAAACCAGATAGGTCAGCAGGTTGGCACCTGGAAACGTCGCCACCCAAAGCAAACGCATGTGAAAATGGCGCCTGAAAGGTGATTTTTTCTCACGCCAAGGGCAAGTCTAGCTCAGTGGACTCGAATTGAAGGACGAAAAACCATACAGGTCGGGTTTGTGGCCCAACAGAGCACCAACTCCAACTCCAACGCAAACCCGTCAGCTCAGGCGCTCATCTCGCACAGCGTAGATCGAGCCGTCCTGAAAGGGCACCTGCTGCAGAGTGCGTCTAGAACCTGTCGGCGTTTGGGTAAAAAAAACTCTCTGCTGACCCTTCGTGGGTGTGGCTTTTTGTAGGGGACCCCTCCAAAACTGTGGCTGTCCTTGTCCTTTGCCCCCGGGTAAGTCAAGAGGGCGTGGGCGGAAATGCTGGGGGGTCCCATTGTTACATTCCCAATTCCCAGGGTCAAGCCTCTTCAAGATGCATCTGTCTATTTTTTGGCGAGCTCACCCCATTCGGTGGTAAAAACGAATTAGGGGTCGCAACATTCACATGCGTGGCTACTGCAAATAGGCCAAGAATACCAGTCGTCGGTTCCTAGGGCCTAAGGTGAAATAGGGCCAGTCGCGGGAACCCACCGCGAATCGGTTCGCTTTGGGTTCCCGGCTACCTTTGGTTTGGCTTCCGATTTGGGTTTGTTTTAGAGGAACCAGTTCCCATAGCGTGTAGCCAGGATTCTTACCTCCAGGTTTTGCATGGGTTTTGGTTTGGCTGTAAATCGATTTCTCGGAGGAGGGCAAAACAACAACAGCAGACTGTTTTCTTTACAGGATCCTCCAGGCGCCCTTTGGGTTGTCATGTTTTGGGGCTACCGTTTTTTTTGTTTGGGGCTCATTGATTCCATTTTTCGTAGGTAGGAACCGGCCCCTAAAACCCAAAGGCCCCAAGGGAAAACGGCGAAGGGCTTTACCTCTTCGGTTGCTCCACGCCCCCCCGAGCAAAAGGAACCTGTTGCACCGCATGCGTTTCCCAAAGGTCTAAAACAGAAATCCTTACATTCTACACCTGAACATTGCAACTTGTAAATGGAGGTGTCCCTTTATTTTGGTGTTGAAAAAGCCATGTTTCAAATGGGCAAAATGTATCTTTGAGGAGCCCTGTAAAAGCCGATTCGGTCTCGGGGAAACGCCGGGGATCCGCCGGGGCTTTGGGCCCCTGGCGAAGGCTGTGCCAGCGGCATCGATGACGGGCTGCGCGTTGGCGTCCGGCATGCACATCTCAGCCAGCGCAAAAAGAACAAAAAAAAACAAACAAAAAACGCCCCCCCCAAAGGCAACCTGAGAGCAAAACACAACGGACACCCAAAAATCTACAGGACACTACCCATGGGTTCAATTCACAATTCCTTCGTCAAGCCTACATAAGATTTTGTCGGAGCCCCAGAAAAGGGGGGCAACTAGCAAAATATAAAGAGCTGTCCTTCCCAGTTTCCGGTGTGGTCCAGAAGATCTCTTCTCGCACAAAGGTGTGTTGCTTGCTTTCCATTTTCCGGGCGTCCATGGAAACCATAGAGCACCCTGCGACATTGGAGTGTGACCGTGGCAAAGCCCTCGCTTCGCTGGCAATCCCAAAGGTCTCATGGTGCCAAGGAAACATGTACGTGTCAATGGCAAAAAGAGGGCCTATGGCTATTGGGAGGACCCCTGCTTCCATGCCAAGAATGGGTAAAGGTGTTTCTCTTAGCCAGTCAATAAGGACAGGCCTGCAACCAATGTTTGAGGGGCCTGGTGTCATATGCCGTGCCTTGAAAGCCGGGCCGAAAACACGGAGAGGGGGGAATCCCCTCAACAGCTCCCCGAGTGCAGGGAAAAGAAGCACTTCAGCAGCAAACCCTCCCCCATGCTTTCCCTTCACAGGTTGCAATTTACCAGTGGCTTCCAAGGGAAATGGGGTGACCCTTGCAAAATCCAATTTTGGTGCGCAAGCCAAGATGGTAGGCAGTTTTCACGAACTCACAGGACGGAACTTTCCCAGCGCTGCGTTGCGACACAAACCCAGAGATAGCACCCTTGACCGGAATCCCAGCCCCTTCCCTCTGGGAGACTTGCCCTTTCACTTCCCTTTGGATAGGCGACTTTCCGCTTGATTTAAGTATCACCCCTGTCCCGCTGTTTCAAGCCTGGGAAAATCGACTGGGATGCCAGTTCAAGGGGTCAAGCCAGGAGCCACCCGGCTCGAGTGGAAGGCTGGCTGGAGCCAGGAATTCTATGGCAGAGGAAGGGCAACCTGAGCCTTTAGCCCCCCAACTAACCCGTTTCACCCAAAAGACAGCTTGGCTCCAGGTGACGGAGCCCATATGAGCCACAGGACCCAGTGCATTTGGGTGTGGTGAAGGAGAACCTACCGGAAAACCACCATGTTCGGGGCTTCCCGAACTAAAAAAAGACACCTCCATTGGGGCTCCCGGAAGAGATCTCCGCGATTCTCTTAATGAGGAGCTGTCCTCCATGCCCTCTGCACATTTTGCTCATATCCCCCCCAAACGAAAAACAAAGAAGAAGGCAACGAGGAGTGGTGCCGAAATGTCTGTCCGCTGACCCTCCCCAAATCCCACCCTAGTGTCCTTGGACCCACCCTGCATGGAGGGCAAGGACCGAGCGCCTACATCCATTCGAGGCGCTGGTTCATTGGTGGGGTTCTCACCACTCTCCATGGCCTGCCAATTGCACCCAGAAATACACACACACGCACACCCGGAATTCGCCCGAACACTTTGCAATGTTCAAGTATGGATATGGTGTCCATCACCGAAACTTGCTACGGTCAATGTTCAATGGTGGGTTGCCAGGGCTTTGCATGGATATCCATCACCCAAGCTTGCTAAGGTTAAACCATGTATGTTGAAAATCATCCACCGAATTTACCCTTGCAAACCTAGTGGGGTAGAAACTGAATCTGCATATTCCGCCGAGCCCGCGTAAACAAAGGGTGATGCACTTCAAGAGCTGTCTTCACCTTTATCACGACTCATGGATCTTCACGTGCAAAAGGAGTGCTTGCCGATCCGGCAATGCAGAAAATTGCTGTTTCTGGCTGCTTGCACGAGGACCCTAAACCGAGTTAGAGAGAACTTGCGGGGTTGCCCTCTGAACGGTTCTGCCTGGGTAGGGGTTTCAAGAGCCCAACGGTGGAGTCCAACTATTGGTCAAACACTACCAACAGCTAGTAAATCAGGGCAGGTTACATGGGCTCCAACTCGTTCCACTACAAGGGCAACATTTAGCTTTGCGAGCTCGTTTTAGACCTGCCCAAATAGTTTGGCGATTGATTTCAAGAACCTCACAGGGGGCTCCTGGAAGACTATTCTCAACCAAGCGGGACACTTCATGCTCAGCGGGACGGTATTGACAAATTGAGATCACCCGGTGCCCTCAAAAAGAGCAAGGAACAAAGTCGGACTCAGAGAAACGTGCCGGGGAAAAGGCATCCTGCAACCTGGTCTGGCGCGCGAAATTTGCGTGATTTAGCACTCCCTCATTGCATCCCGCCCCTCCAAAATAGCTCTTTGGCTTCACGTGATGTTCACATTTCCAAAAAACAAAAACACTCAGAACACGGGTCCAACTTTGCGACATCCCATCTCCTCCGGCTGGCAATGTTGCTCCAGGTAGCCCATGACGTCAAGATCGGGTAGGGAATTGATTCATCTAAACGCTAACAGGGTTGCCGGACCCACTCTGGCAATGTCCGCTCGCCTTGTATCGGTCCAGAAACTTCTCCTTGGCCACTTGCGCATGCGTCCCCCTTCCCAATCTACCTCGGCGTTTCCCCCAAACAACAACGTTTACATCCTGCCCCTTTCTTTAGTGAATCTAAAAAATATGAACTAATGACATTGGGCGCAAAGCAGAACAAGTTACTAGAAATTCACAAACGGTGATTAAGGGATGCCCTGGTAAAGCACAATCACCATGGTAGCTGTGTTGTATAAGACTACTTAGGATATTTATGTACGTAGTTTCATAGAACAATGTTTACGCAATGTTAGAACATATTCTGACAAGGTCTAATCAAGACTCAATTCGACAAAGATAATAATAATAATAATAATAATAATAATAATAATAATAATAATAATAATAACAATAACAATATCAATAATAATTTTATTTAAAAAAAAAAAAAAAAAAAAAAAAAAAAAAAAAAAAAAAAAAAAAAAAAAAAAAAAAAAAAAAAAACCTAGGCTGGCAGCTTGCTTGGGGCGAGGTCTGGCTAAAAGGAAACGCCAGCCAGCACAAGGAGCGCTTTTCAGGTGGACGCGGTATGATAACTTGCCCAGAAATTCAGGCACCGCTCCCCCAACCGACAATGCTTGCGTTGGTCTTGATCGAACTTGTTCCGCTGGAAAAACAAGGGGTGTTTGCACCTACCCATTATACCCGACGGGAAGGCTGGACACTAGGGGAAACCAAAGGAACCCATGCTTTTTTCTCTCCTTGGGTATCCTTTTGCAATGGCTCGGGCTCCACACGTGGTTTCTGCTTTGCTGGAAAACTGAAATCTTTGGGCTCGGAAGTCGCCCTAGAATACCTCGATTCCTGACTGGATCGGCCAAAAGCAGTTCCTTGGACCATATCAGAGTGTTGCCTACCCTTTTGAACGTGTTTACACCACTACTGCTTAAGCAACCTCCTTGTCCGAAGACCCCCGTTCTCATATACTGATTCACAGCCATCGCCAGGGGGGCCTAGTGACGATTTGTAACTCACCGAGACATGAGGGACATGCGCCAAAGGAATCTCACGGCCCCTCTTGATCTGAATCAGTACAGCACATGACCAATACCGGGGGAAAAAAAAGCAAAAACAGAAAACAACAACTTGGATACAGTCATACGAATACGGAAACAAATATCGGTTTAGTCATTCCCTTTTCCTACCTGGGCAATATTCCGAATTCCCTTTACCTCGGGGTTGGGTTTCGTCCTCCCCACGCCCGCTTCGGCCGAGGCGCGGAGTCCCCGGCGCAAGACAGCTGTTGCCAGGGCTCCAAGCGGTACCACCACCTGGTCTTCGGCATGTGCTTCGTCTGTGCGTGTGGTTCGCTTCGCTTGGTTTTTTGTTTGACTTTCTTTTCTGTGTGTTTCGGGCTTGGTTGTGTGTTTGGTCCTGTTTGGTTGCGTTTGGGTTCTGTGTCTTATTTGAAGGTATAGCTCGGCATGTTTGCACAATGCTTGTGCGATTCTGTGCCGTATTGTTTGTGTTTGCATCTCTTTTTCGTCTGTTTGATGGCTCGGGCTCGAAATCTTCTTGTGTCTCTCTTTCCTGGGTATTTGTGCTGCCTTTTCTCTCAAGAGTTGTGCTGGCCGACGTCCTTCCAAACCACGAGTATAAAGGTCGGCAACCTGAGTTCAAAGAGCATTCCTATGCACATATTGTATCCCTGGCCATTGATGTTGGCAGTGGTTCTTTCTTTGCGGACTGTGGAAGCCAATCGATTCGCTTTCCAGAGCTATGGTTCTTGGGGATCGGACCCTTTGGGTGCCTTCCGTCAATTTGAATTGGGAGCATCCCGTAGGTCACAGGTCACTGTTTTTTTCATGTAGAGTCGCTGGAAAAAGTCACGCAAAACGAAAAAGTCCTGTAGGCGCTTTACCCAGGGTCACGATGCGTAAACCATGGTTTCCCGGACTGGCAACAAGCACTTCGGGCACCTAGGAAAACTCAATACAGCGGGGTTACCAACCTCAGTTTGGCTTCCTTGTGAAAAAAAAAAAAAACTCCCAAAAGGAAACAGACCTGAACTTGCAGCCTGAAAAGGCAACCTTCAAATTCCGCGAAACATGGAAGCATAAGGACCCTTGGTAGATCCCTTCCAAGCCACCCAAAAGACAACTCACTCTTGTTCCTCCAACCACGTCCGCACATTTTTTGCAGATTTCCTCCGCCGCCCCCCGCAAATTCCGGGCTCTCCCAACTTCAGTGCGCCAGTTTGGGCGTTGAAGGCGGCGATCCTAAGCGCGGAGCCGGGAAAACTGTTCCAACTGCCATGATCAAACCTTCCCCTCCTGTCCATTCACATGGAACCCTGACTAACCGGTCCTGGAAGTTCGCCAAGTGCGAAGCACCCTCCAGTCAAGGCCCTCGGAAACCCTTGCAACTTGTTTAAAATTACCAGCGGATGGCCCCAAGCCCGGGCCATCCGCTTTTCCCTTTGAACGATGGGTCTACAATGTTGTCCTGACCCCCTTCCAAAAAAAAAAAAAACATTTACCCTCCCTTGCTTTCACAAAGGAACGTAAGGCCTGGTTAGGGGCTGGAAAAAACCAGCGGAGGGGGGTTCGGCCTTATTTTGGTGCTATCCTGCGAAGGAATCGTCCAAACACTTAACCTTGACCCTTCTTGGGGCCAACTCAGAACACCCCGGAATCTCACCATCGGCGAGTGCGGGTCCTCGAAACCCCTAGTCCAAATAGGCATGTTGTTCTTCAATCGAGGCTTGAACGGGTCAAAAGGCATTTCGTCTCGGCTTGGGGTCCCCCCAAAAAGTGGCAGGGGGATCATCTTCCCTTTCCGGCGAGGGAAATGCCAACTTGCGTTGGGCATCCTTCAAGCCTCTCCTGGTGCTGGGTTTGTATCAAAATTGGCAACCACCGAAGCGTTCCGCCTGTTCGTTCTCCTTTCCTTCCCCCATTTAAACCAACCTCCCAAAATGGACCTGCCAGCCTCCCAAACCTGGGAGCCGCAACGACCTCAGTTTTTGCCACAACTGGAAACATATTGGGTCTTTTTGCAACCACGTGTGAATCTCAAATGACATAATAATAATAAAAATAATAATAATAATAATAATAATAATAATACTAATAATAATAATAATAACAATAATAATAATGAAAATAATAATAATAATAAATGATAATAATAAATGACAGGAAAAGTTGGAGACGAGATCTGGCACCGTTTTCGTCTGCCCGTGAGCTTCTCTGAAAAGGCTCGACCGCTCTTGCTTCCAGGCGAAGAGGTGGGGGAAGTAGAGGCTCAGCAAATGCGCAGGCAGTCCCAGCAAGAGTGTCTCGGCGCGGTGAATCGAGTTGGCTGTGGAAAATACGTGAAAAAGGGCCCAAATGACTAGAATGGGGCTGTGGGGTGCTGTAAAAAACCAAATGAGGTCATGATCCCAAAACACAATTCGCCCATAGAAGTTGGGAATGAACCTGCTTCAACGGGTAGGCTGCGTGGAGTAAGTGCTTTCTTCCGGGGGGGGGGGGGGAGCTTCTGCCCCATTTAAAAATAAACCCATATTCATACCAAAATGAACCTGGTCAACTTGGGAATGGGGATTAGCCCCTTCCATGATACCAAAATTGGATTTCCACTGACTTCTTCGTGACTCAAGTGGGATTCCTTGGTATAAGCCTTCTTTGCTCAAAAGAAACCACCCAAGAAACCTTGGGTCTAAGGGTGCCTGTATCAACCTCACAACCGGCCTAGTCTTGCTGGGCCGCAAAGTGAGAAGCAACCTACCAAACGGGAGTCTGTTTTAGGGACCCCCCCCAAAAAAAAAAGCACACAA
This sequence comes from Effrenium voratum, assembly GCA_963377175.1. NCBI lineage: Eukaryota > Dinophyceae > Suessiales > Symbiodiniaceae > Effrenium > Effrenium voratum. Next base: position 659,467 of record CAUJNA010003235.1, read on the forward strand.
AAAAACAAGTCATGTCCGTTCCGTTTCCCTATAAACAGACCCAAAAAAGGGTACCATCAAGAAAAACACACACAAATAAAGAATCAATGCTTGAAACTCAGGCAAGCAAAGGGTGCATCAACACATTAAGATCAAAGTTTGCCAACTCAGGCAAGGCTACTTCGCTGGGCGCTGTTCTGTTTCATTTGCTTGCCGGCTCGACATGGTTTGTGGGTTTCCTGACGGCATTTTGGGAAGAAAGTCCCTCCCCGACCCCGAAATGGGTGGCTGGTTGATTTTTCCGCACGGGGTTTTGAGGTAGAGTAATCGTGGTTGTTCGTAGTTGTCTAGCATCTTCACTCTTCAATTCCTGGCCACTAAATCAACACAAACAACCCGCCGGACAGACAGCTGGCGCGGCAAAAATGCACGTCACCGCGCTTACGGTGCAGCCAAACGCTCGCAGGCTTTAGATGTTTCACTTACCACAATGCGCCCTTGTCACAATGCGTGCTATCCTCCAGTGTGATTCACCAAAACGTGTGTTTCGCTGAGGCGAAACAAGAGAAATCAAGAAAAGACAACAGAAGTTCCGTGGCGAATTTTCCTGTTTTGAGAACAAGCATGTGCATCTTGCCTCAGCGACACGCTCAAACCATACTGCCTCGCTACAAAGGAAATGCCGACTTGCGTGATCTCTGGCATGCGCCGCACGGCTTTGCCTTTGGAAGACAACAAGTCTTGCATCCGGTTAATGTACCGCCGCTGCCACGCTCGTGCTGGGGGGTAGGGCGGGGCTTGTGCCAGGCATGCACGCAGGTGCGCCGTACCACGTGCCACGCATGTATGCAGGGGCGACGAGGAGTGTGGGCGGGTGTGCTTACCATGTGCCAGGCATGTACGCAGGCGTATGATTGACACAGTGGGTAGGTCGGCTTGTGCGAAACCCACTTTCTGTGGGCCGGTGAAAAGTCCGCTTGCTTAAACAGCCCGAAAACCCAAGAAAACGCCACGCCGGTTTCCGGGGCGTAGGCACAAACAAGTTCGACGTCGTTGCCATACTAGCCATTAACAGGACGGGAGTCTTGAACAAGTCAATCTAAGCAGTGGAAAAAACGACAACTCATGTTTCACTGAAAAGGACAAGGTGGGAAAAAGCGAACAGGGGACTGGGTTCCCGTTGCTTTTTGGTTGAAATGTTGCTCCCCCCCCCTTCGCCCCAGAATTTGTCCTCCCCAAACCAATAATAGACGAACAATAAAGTCTGGAGCTAAAGCCAAAACCATAAGGAATCAACCTGGTAAAAATTAGGGGTCCCAAAAGGCGAGAGCCAAACAAAGTACCCAGGATTCCATGTACATTCTTCCGTCCTTCGATTCGAATACCCTGGTTGGGCCATTCTGAAGGAGAACCAAAAGGGTAGCCGCCCAGTTTGGGTTCCAGAGACTACTCCATTTGCGCGAGAAAAGGGAACCCCCCCCCATTCATCCGGAGCGGACTTCAAACGCTTTTTGGTGTACAGTGGCCTTCCTTCCTCTGACCATGAACCGATCATGTTTCAATTGCGCCTGGCGCGAACAAACACAGCTCAAAACTAGCATCTGGGGATGGCGTCTACGAACTGGGGGGTAGAAACCCCAACACGCATGGTCGCTTTTAAACAGTAACCCCACGGTATCCTCTTTCAAATCGACCCTGAAAAGGATATCCTCAAAAAGGGGGGGCAAGGACGAAACGTGTAGCTGATCTGAAATTGCACTTCCTGAGACAGCATCGGCACTTTTGTCCCCCAACATGAATTTCTAAAAAGACTTAACTTGAGCAGCAAACTGACTGTGAAACTCCGAAAAGAGACACATCATGGATGGGTGTGTCGTGTCCAAAAAGCATGTCGTACAGTGGCTTTTGATACCTGGCTTTTCCTGAAGGGTTGTGACTTAGGGTCAGTCAGGAGCCTGTGATGTTTCCCAGTCGGCCCCTGTCAAATGGCAGAGTCATAATCAAAGCCTGATACTAAAAACGGTCCACCCAGAACCATGTAAAGGTTTAAAGAGGCGGCAACCGTTTTGGGCTGGGATTCTCCCTCTTACTAGTCTTCATCATCCCGGGGTTTCGAGCAAATGGCTCATTTGGTCCTTAAGCCAGCAAAAAAGAAGCAGCTCTTGACAAAAAAACAAAACTGGTCTCTTTGGGAACCCCCTTAAGGACAAAAGCTATGAGGGGCTCTTGAAAAAAAAACTATGAGTAGCTCTTGACAAGAAAAGCAAAACAAGGACAACAGCTCTTTGAGAAAAAAAGCAACTGGTCTCTTCCAGTCAACAGCACACCAACTTGATGCTCGGCGCCAGGATGTGAGGCAGCACCATGGAGGCGCGCACCAGCAGCGGAGCCCCAGGGTTCCTCGACACACGGCGAGTCGAGGGGTTCTGCAAGGATACCCAGGTACCCGTTGGGTGTTCTGAACGGCAAACTGAAGGGGAATCATATATATATATATATATATATAAATATGTTCTAACTATATTCTATATATATATGATGGTTTTTCCAAAAGAAGGCGCACACGGTTTGCGGCGGCTCCGCCTCGCTGCTGTAACATTTGCTGGCTCTTGGTGAGGAATGTGGCTTCCATGGGACCGGTTCTCTTTAAAACCATCAGAAAACACTTCAAAGCGGGCAAATTGGGCAAACAAATGACAGTCCCCCTTAAAACCTCACCCTCCAGATCGCCTTGCAAGAAAGGCTCCATCCACAGTGGGAACCCAAAAATGATGCTTGAACTACCGAAAAAAAAAGAGAGGGAAAACAAAAGAAGAAACAAACAACTAACTCAGTGGTTGCCGCCAAAAACATGTACGTCGATTATGGTCGGGAATCTTGACATGTGAAATAAATCCAAAAGAGATCCCAAACAAAACAAATGGGATGTATACAGACCCCCGACAGGGGTCTTCGCGTGGGTTGATACTAGGTATTTTGTTTGGAGTTGGTAACCTTTTTTGGGTCTTGTGCGAAGGGGATATCTGATTTCGCACATCATTAGAACACACACCATGTGTAGAACAAGTTCCTGGCCCACTCGGACTCCAGGACGAAAGATGGTTGGAAGAGGCAACCGGACAAAGGCTGTGGGGTGCACGTCTAGTATTTTTGGTTCATCAGTGTTGCTTGCAAAAGAGGCTCATTGTAGGGGTAACCGGCGGTTGTTGAGCGCGAAAAGACTACAAAGCTTGCCAAATTCAAGAGAAAGGGCCGCTGGCCCAGTGTTTTCCATGCGCCCTTTAAAGGGCTTCTTTTGGCTTCCCACCCCCTCCAAGCCCAGTTCAACGCTCGGAAGCCCCAAAAAAAGTGTCGGGCACCCTTTCGGAGTTGAACGGTTGTCTTACGCACCCGCAATCAAATGGTTTGTTGACCACCCACTAAAGCGACCCCAAAACGTAGATTGAGTCCGGCAATTGAGTTTTTGCCGAACCTGCCCCATCACCGAAAGCTGGCTTAAAGCTGGTTTAGAGGATCCCAATCCCTGTCAAGCAGGTAATGTTTGGATTTATCCGTCTACCGGAACCCGGACGCGGCAACATGGGGCCCGCTCTTGCCGATGCCGATCACCAGGGAGGGGCCAGGCACGCCGGCTATTTGTCCCGCCTTAAAGCGAAATCGACCGCCCCCAAAGGGAGGTCCAACTTGCGCTCCATCCCACCAAGAGCTGGCATTTGTCTTACCCCTTGATTGTCTAGCTTGCTTCCCATTTTAGTATGTCATCTAGCCAATTTGTGTTTGTCTAGTTTTAAGTTGCTTATTGATGTGAATGTTCCCTCTCTTACAACATTTGGGTGTCTTGTTTCCCGAGCTCAGTCCATCAGAATTGCTTGTTCTACGTCTTAATGGCTGTTGACTTTCCGCCCCTCAACAACATGCCAAGATGATGGTAACAAAGCGACATCGATCAAAAGACAAGTGAAGCCGGGTAAACCGATTTTCTTGATTGCATATTTGGAATCGGGTCAAGAATAGGCACCCAAAATGGAATCCTGGTAAATAGAAACATGGACTAAAATACGCGGTCCCCCAGTTGGCTTAATTTTGACTAATATCCATTTGGCCATGGGTCAAAACCCCGTACCCCCAGTGAACATCCCAACCACTAAAATAGGTTCTAAAGTGGGTGGTGCACCTACCCCAAGAAGGTACAATTGGTGTTGACCCACAGCCATTTAACTTGGGAATAGAAAGGCGTCTACGATAGCGCGGGAAGAGAGCGTTCGGGAGGACCACAGCTTGTTTTGACGCCGCACGTGCATCCAAAGCTGCCAACACAGGAAATGCTCTACGTGTCGCCCATGTCTGGCCGTCTAAAAGGAACCACCGTAAATTTGCTGAATCGCTTCCTTTGAGAAAAAATGAGTTGGACCTCCAACATGACTCGCTTCCTGCCACTCATAGCGGGGGTCCAACTTGGTGTCCAATCCAGACAGGAATGCTCCAAAGACCCGAGCACCAGGGACGAGGGTAGCAGGTCGGACCCAATGGAAACCAACGAAAGCAAACCTAACCAATTGATACCCTTGTGGTTTCGAACAATTGCTTCTAAAAAAACGCCTCGTTCCCAACCCAGGCCCTCAATTTTTTTAGACCCCGAACTCTGCAAAACCAAAGGACACCAATTTGAAGTTGGGGCTTGAATCTTTCTCGGAGCAACCCTGTGGGCCCCCAGGCGGCTGCTGCCTGCATGCCAGGCAGGCCCAGTTTCACCTTCCAGAGCAGGGCACCTGTCTCGTAGTCGTACCTCGAAGGCGCGGACGCGCGGGAACGCGTGGACGCGCGGCGCGGCGATGCCCTTGGGGTAAACTTTGGGCAGGCCGGTTGACTGGACAAATCGAGTATTGAGGTGTTGTTTTACGGCTTGAGTGTACAGTTAAGTACTCGAAACACTAGTGGGATGAAATAATCGCCTTAAGGAATGCTTGTTAGACATTGAGTGGATCGTTGATCCCTAGCTCAAAGGCCTTTGTTGGCGGAGTATGTCATTCATCCCTCCGAACTCTAGCAATCCAGTCTAAACGCGGAACGAACCACACTGTCCTAGGGTAAATGTTTTCCCGCCAAAACCGCCAAAGATGTGTACAAGCGCTGCTTTGCTGCTTTGCTGCTTTGCTGCTTTGCTGCTTTGCTGCTTTGCTGCCTTGCTGCCTTGCTGCTTTGCTGCTTTGCTGCTTTGCTGCCTTGCTGCCTTGCTGCTTTGCTGCTTTGCTGCTTTGCTGCTTTGCTGGCGGCCGGAATTGCCTGGCTAGCCGAAAACTGACAAACTGATTGAAACCCTGCAGCCATGCGTGCCATGGTCAAAAGACCGGTTTCTTTGCTTGGGATTAGTAGGGATGGTCATCCACATGGTAGGGATCCTTCATAACTATTTTCATGATTCCTATCAAGAGAACCATGGCCACAGGCCATGAAACACGTTTGAATGGATCAAAGACGAGCCAGTCAAAAACAATTGTCGTGGTTTAGAATGATTGCCTCTCTAAGGCACTTTTGCTTTCTCGGGGTTGTCTTTTTGCGCAATCCCTTTGGCAGCGAACAAAAGTGCACCAGACAGTCAAAACTCTGACCCCAGTGAAATCAATTCCAGGTTGAACGGAGATCAAAACCTTGTTTCCCTAACCTAAAGTTGCCCTTGTTGGTGCGCCCTTTCTGTTTTCTCATTTGTGCTCAAAAATCGGGGCCCGCAATGAATGGAACACTCGGCAATGGACAAGTCGAAAATCTGCGGTCCCTGGCCTTAAAATTTTGAGCCACACCACACACAGGATCCACAAAAGGATCATCCAACCCGACTGACACGCCTTGGGCCATAACTGTCCTACTCCAAATTGCAGTCGCGTCAAGGCAGCTTCCTGGCCCTTTTACCCCAGGCGACAAGTTGATCGATCGAATCAACAAGCACGTGCTCCTGCCGCCGGTAGATCGCAGAAAACTTCTCCAAGCGGCATTGACTGCCAAATACACAATGCCCCTTGGATGACATTGGCTGGAAGTGCTCGGTGATGGCAATGTTTGGCTATGCTGACTCGCCATCTGGGAGCCTTGCCTCTGCTTTCCCTGGCAAGCTGTGATAAGCCTGACGAGGGATTTGCCCTCCACAGAATGCTGGAATCCACCTAGGGAAACATGCAATGAATTCCACAGATCAATGAACATAGACGATGAATGATCAAGCCTATATGCTTGAACATGTTAAATCACTGCGGCTCATGCATCCTCAATTTGGGGGTGTTCCCCTAAAAGTGATGCGGGCCCATCTAAAGCATGAGACACCCCCAATTGAAATGAGCAGGAATTTGGGCAAATTACTCCAATTCCAAGCCAACAAAGCTAATTTGGAACTCCACTTGGGTTCAAATGCCTCTAATTCCAAAGCCAACAACAAGTTGGAGCCCAACATAGAACCTTCATGGGTGAGTTCATTTGACCCGCGGGTCGCGCTCCTGTGAAAAACACCCCAGAACATTCCCAAGACTTCCGCTCCCGATTCTTGGGGCGCCGGGCATTGAGAGCAGGCCTAGAGGCGAACAAATCAGAAACCGAGAGGCCAGAGAAACCCCACTGAGAAACCCGTGAGTTGGAGAGAAGTCTTACAAGAAGGTCCGAAGCCAAACAGCGTGCACGAACAGGTGTTTTCGGCCACTCTCCTCTTAGTCTCTGTTTGCTTTTTTTTGTTTAAGGATTCCTGGGAACATCCAGCACATGTCCTGATAAAAAACAATCGCCTTTTTCGAGGCAAACCAAGCGATTTTTTGCCGAGAATGAGAAGTGTTCACCAAAGCTGGAAGCTTCCAATGGGCTCAAGGGAATCGGAGCCTCGAAAGCGGAATCGATGTTCCTTGCGTTCTGGAGAAGCGACTGAAGAAGGGTACCCTCCAAAAAACCGAATATCCAAATTGTGGCTGTGCAAAAAGCTGCATTCCCGGAAACTCTCTGAAGACAACTGTGCCACTGAACTGGAGCCAAACAGCTCGAGAGGATTCTCATCGATTCCTTTGGGACGGACAAAATCCTTTTCGCACCAGTTGGCATTGGTGGTTTATGCCATTCACAGAACTTCATCCACAACTAGAGCAGGTGTGTAGCTGTGCCCCACATCCATCAACGGATGCGTGGCGATCGAAAACACAGGCTTAGATCATGGATTTCACGCCATGCCTCGAGCATGAGTACCTTGGAAGGCTCTTACACTCAGCTCGTAAGCTCGCTCATTGTTCTCAGTAAGGAATATGGAAAAGCGCCCCGTGTCAACCACGCATAGGCCAAGAGCAGGGATTGCTTGCTGTAGGAGGAGGCGTTTGGCAGGAAATATCTGGGCGTATTCCTTTGAAGGTTCATGAGAACCGGGGTGGTGAGGGGACAGCAATTCTATGGCTTTCCAACATACTCCCACAAAACGCAAACAAGTATTACTTTGGATCTTCAAGGAAAGGAGGTAACTGCCTCGGAATTCCAAGAGGGACAAGTTGGTGTTTGGAGTAGTGTGTAGCCGTGCTCCCCCCCATCCTTCCCTCCTCAGAGAAAAATCATATCAAACCTAGTAAAACCCTCTACCAAAATGGTCCTCAGGATATGTAGCTACAGAATCCTGTGTGCATTGCATGGATCTGGCGGTTCTAGAGGGTTCCGCAGTGTTTGGTTGCCCTGGGGCAAAACTTCAGAGTAAAGTACAGGTCGCCTCGGGTTGTGGCGGGCTCCGCTTTCGCTGCCAGACCAGTTGGGAAGAGACAACCAACTCGCCTGCAAATCTCTCGGAGGGTTTGACGTGGGCGCTTCCCAAAGATCAGGACCCTTGGGACAGATTGCCACACCGCCCATGTTGGGAGGTTCCAAAGCCCCAAACAAAAATCGGGGTTCTTTTCAAGGTAAATCCAGGCGAAACTTATTTGGGCCTCGACCCGGCTCCGGCCTTGCCCTTCCTCCGCCGTTTGATGACTGCCGCCCTCGTTGCTGACCTCGCGAAAGTCACAAACCTTCTCCTACCACCTGTTGGAACATGCTTAAACCTGTAGTGTTCAAATCACTGTTCACAGCCCCATTTCAACTGGGGATACTGAGCTTGCATCGTAAACCCTTCACTTGATTGTGTCTCCGTGCTTTTTCCTGCTCCCCAACCAAACAAGCCTTCGGAGTAAGTTGAATCTCGACTCCTGAAATAATATGGTCCCCTGAAGCAACAAGTTCTCCACCTATGGGCATGTGGGAAACCTGTCGCTGTCTGAAATGATCTTCCCAAAACATATCAAATGAACTGGTGAAACTGTGAAACTGCCAGGTCCACAGGTGGGCCCACTTTGTGTCAGAAAACTGGGGGGGGGGAGGGAATTCGGACCCTCAAAATGGCCGGTTTGCCTTTTGGTTTGCCTTGAAAGCCAAAAGAAGACTGCCTTACCCAAGGGAGGAGTGTCGCACTAGGAGGATATTTACCGCCCATCCGAGGTGCCCATCAGGAAGCTACTCCTCTGCGAATAGGCCAAAATAGCTGGAAACACAATAGACCTCCTGTTGGTTGGTTGTTTTAAAGGGAAACTAACTGGAAAATAATGTGGAACCCTTCCGCAATCCTCGCCCCAAACTACCCCAGTTCCTATCTGGGCAAAGATCCCATAGCTTTCAACTGTTGGAAAACTAACTATTTTAGGGGTTCCCTGATTTGGAGACACAACCTATCATTTTATGACCAGCACAAACCATTTCAAGGGTTCCGACCTGTTGGAAGACATACTCCCCTTCATGTGTGCCGGAAGGAATATGAAGGAACCCAACGGGGGGTCCGCAGTGGCCCCGTTTTAAGGGAGAGCAAACAGCCTAAAAATATCAATCTGCCCCCCCCCACCCCAACAGAGTAAACCCAGCAAAAGTTTGTGGAGCTTGCAGTTGCCCAGTGACACTCGTAGGAAAGGGGCCAACTCTTCTCCGTCAACTTCGGCATCTTTTTGGCGGTGCCGTGTGGTGGGGGTCCACAAGAAAACCACCACTAGCTGGACGCCGGGCGGTGTAGACCTTGCCCTCGTAGATCACCGCCGCGCCGGTGGTGGCAGAATTGCGGTCCGTCCTCGGGCCGTATGGGGCGTGCCATTGTTGGAGGGATACCCTTTTTGGGCTTGGTTTCATCTTTTTGGGCTCCCCCTTTTTGAAGGTACCTTTTGGTGGAAAACAAAAACATTTGTGAATTGCCCCTATTTTGAGACACACCCAATATGGCGTAGCTACATGGCAAAAGTGTCGACATGTCGCGGAAAGCAAAAATCAACCCCCAGACCTTGAGTTGACCTCCGCGGGAACAAGGGGAGCCCAGACTTCAGGCGTTGGCATCTCTGACGCCCTGGTTCAAGCTCGCATATTGGCTTAAGCATCCCACCAGCTACCAGGGCCCTGCAATTGGCAATTCCAAGGTGATGGTTGAACCATCCTAAAAGGGGGGTGGTTTAAAGCAGCCGCCGAAACACGCTGAGAAGCCAACATCAAGTTTGTGGATCCGTGGGCAAATGCAAGCCTATGATCCTCCCTCCCCAGGCAAACTGTCCAATCCAGGTTTCCCTCCCTCAGCTTGCCAATCTGACCGCTGCAAAAAGCCAAGTTGTTGCCACATGCGAAAATGGAGCAAGCCAAAAACCCAAGCCAGAAAGGGAAGTTTCCTGCCCTGCAGGCTAACACCGGAACCCCAGGGGTGGAAGAGGCTTTTCCTAGGTTCCGCGCGGCCTGCTTTTGGTTCGGCAGGGCGGTCCCGACCCAAAAAGCCACAGAGGGTTCGCTTGTTTTTCGAAGAAGCCATTGTTTGAGGGGGGGGGGTTCGGCCTGGCTTGGGTTTCTTTAAGGTTTGTTTTTGGATGGTTCAGGTTGGGCTGAGGGTTGGCTCAGTCCTGGTTTGGGGTGGAGGCTGGCTTAGGAATGATGTAGTGCGCAGTATGGATTAGGCAATACTAGTTGGCAACAAGCATGCAAGCACGCTGGTGTCACCGCCGCGTCGTTGCCTGCCCGGCGACACGTACTAGGCTCGCCGCTGTGAGAAAGCAACTCTCAGCCGTCCATCAGTGATCTTGTAGACCAAAGATTTTCCGGCGACAGCAGATTCTACGTAAACAAGCCAGAACATCCATGACGGTCCCCCGGGATCTCCCGCTCAACATGCGCCACGCCCCGGCACGCCTTGGACTTAATTTCAATCGCAGGCGTCCAGCGCCAAAGTAGCCACTCAGAGCATCAACATTGCGGAATGGTTTTGGGGTGGTGTAGTTTCGGGTTGGTTTAGAATCGGTATCGGGATGGCTTTGTGGTGGTTTGGGGTGGGTTTAGGGGTGGGTTTAAGGTGGATTTAGTTGTTTTGGCTTTAGTGGGGGGTTGGGGGTACGCTGGACGATTTTGAGTTGGCTTAAAGCTGGGGTGGGTGGGTTGGGGTGGGTTTAGGTGTGGCTCAGGGCGTTGGATTTAGGTTTGGATCCTGGAGGGTTTGCTTCGGGTGGGTTGCAAACACGATCCTGGCAGCAATGCTAGCTGAGGATGTTGGAAGCCAAAAGCTGCAAAAACCGCCGACCGACCGGGCACCCTTCCACGACCCACGCCAAACCTAGCTCCCAAAAAAAATGTGTAAATTATTCCTGCCGCTTGGCATTCGCGAGTTTTGACGTTGCATGCCAAAAGTCCGCGTCAGCGGGGCCACTGAGGCGATGGGACGAGGTCTCTCTTGTCAAGCAGCTCGGCTGCATCCGACGCCAAAAAGTCGCGGAGCTCCGCGCGGCGGCGGGATGAGGGCACTGGCGCCGGGAGCTCCAGTGATAGGGCGCCGCTGCTGCTTCCGCGCAGAGGGTGTCACTTTCGCAGAGCGGGCTCGGTCCCACCGCGCCGCCTTAAGTACTCTTCATTTCGGGTCTTGCGCGAGCGCACTCATGCAAGTTGGCGCGTGCAAATGCTCTTCGCGTGCTCTCGTGCTACTTGCTCTGCATGTACTCTCGCGCGAACTGGCTGCGCGATAAGGCTAGCGATTTTACCAGAAGAACCCTTCGCAATGCTTTCGGGACAAAACCGCCGCCCCAACAAAGGGTGCCGAAAAGGAGTCTAACCAACAGGTTCCTTCTTGCACCAACGGACAACCATGTGTCGCATCCCAGAACTACTTTGTCAGGCTCACCCAATCTCCCAAGGAAACATTAGAACTACCCCAGCGAAAATTTGTCTTTTGGGAGCTTTCCGAAATCGAGGACACCCCTTTTGGTTGGTACTCAAAAAACCAGCAGGGAAACCGGTGGTTTACGCCAAGTTTACACCCACAGGGAGTGAGGTACCTCTGGCAGCTCTGGGTCCGCAGGCACACCGGTGTACCAGATCTTCTCCCCGCTCAGGGTGACTCGGTACGGCGCCCCCGTCTTGTCGGTGAAGATAAAGCTGCCGTCCCCGATCCTCGGAACCAAAATGCATGCGGGCTCCGAAGTCCAAAAACCACCACACCTGCCTAAGGACTTGGATCCTCTACATCAGAGGGTAAAGGTGATCTGTTCATTGTCCCAAGTTATATCCGTTAAGAAACCCTGTCTTATTTCCCTAAGCTAAGAGAAAATGCACTGTAAGTTGGCTTAAGAGAAACTACGTCCCAATTCCAAAGTCGTAATTATGCTGTTCCGGTTCTTATTTGGTGAACCCCTCAAAATGCCAAAGAGGCTCAACTTGAGATCCCGGCTAAGGTACTGATCTACAACAACAGGGGAAATCTGGGAAAGCCTCTTGGTGTCCGGCACAGGTTGGTGCAAAACCTGGTGTGAAAAATTGAAGGTCCTGCCCCTGCAGATCAGCCGAGCAAACCCGGGTAACCCAAAGAGGGTGGAATCGCAGAATTGCCAGTGTTCCTGGGTTTGGTCTCCTCGTGAAAACTTTCCCAGGGTTTATTGGGCGGCAAGAAGCACCATCCCTTGTGCTTTGGGGGCATCTTCTCTGGCTTCCGGGAAGTGTTGAATGGACCACACCTGAAGTGGGCCAAGAACCAGTGACCCTGGTGGCAGAAAGGAAACATTTCTGTTTCGTGTTGACCATGTGCGGAACCCACCGCACAAGGAATACAGGGTGCCACTCACACCTGGGATGGAAAATGCCTCTCATCTGCATCTGCTGTCTAGCCCAGGGCAACCAACTGTGGTACCATCAACCTGTGAAACCGTCCCACCCCAAACCAACAGTCTGCTGCTCATAGAGGCCATATCACCAGGAAGCCAGAGTTCCAAGGGGGGGGAGGTGAAATCCACTTGTAACCTCCCTTCAAATAGGGAGCCCCCCCCCTCAAAAGGCTGGTGAAGGGCCAAGAAATCTGCCCCTGAATCCTCCGAAGGGTACAAAAGCGTAGCATTCTGAAGCTCATATTGCCATCCTGCAGGTTGCCAAGGAGCTCCGAACAACATATCCATCCTACCTCCGGTAAATATACAATAAATTTGCCAAACACCCACAAAGATCACCATAGAGTTGGCAAAGTCCCATGTGATTTTCCTGGAGCTTCATTCCTGCAACCCAAAAGGTCTAAACGTTTTGACTTTCCCTCAGATGCCCAGCGGCCATGGAAAATATGGGCATCCTTTTTTAGGCAGTTGAGTTTGAAGCGGAACCCTTCCCAAAAAAAGAAAAAACGGGCGCCACTGGGCAACGGGGTTCGACTCAAGTCCAGCTCGGGGACTGAGCCCAAAAAAAAATCGTGGGACGCCATCTGCCGCAAGATCTCAGCCGCGACCTGCCTGAATCCAAATGCCCCCGTCCTTTTGGGCTCGTCCTTCGTTGGGCTTGATTCAACCGGGGGGCGGGAGGGGGGGGGGGGGTCTCCAAAGAGTCCCCGAAAATGGCCGGTTCCCCTTTAATCCCGACTGAAATACCAACCAACAAGGCGCCCACCATTTTGGCGAGGGTTTCCAGGCTGGTTGTTGGGTGAACCCTCGCATGGTTGGCATTCTGGGTTCACGGAGCTCGCCAAATTTTGAGACAACCCCAGCTAAAATCAACCACCAGTGACTGTCATGACAATGATACGGCGACATAGTATAAGAGAAAGCTCGCCGTCCTTTAAGATCAAACACCATCGGCAAATTGCTAGATGTTTATATATGTATATACATGTGAAATATGAAAATGTATTCCCCTTCATCAGGAGACAGAGCCGTGCTTGTGTAATCTCAGGCGAGGTGAGCCGTTGATTCTGCAACAAGGTAGCGCTAAAGCCAATGTTCAAAATGGAAAAATCCACCTGATCAGTTCACAGGATGGGATCCTCCACAAGTTTGCCGAATGTCCCTCGAAAAGCACAAAGCACCCCCCCAGGAAAATCAGGCGTCTAGGCATCCTGTTGTTCAATGAATGGGACCGTTGCTCATAGCTTCGGCGTCAAAATCTCCAGTCCATGGTCCATTGTTCTCATGTTTTTTCCATCAAAATCAGGGACTCGTGAATTGGGTGTGAGTCAGAAATAGCCCCCCCCCCAAAAAAAAGCGCTAAATGGAAAAATGAACTACAACCTGCGGCCCAATTCCTGGTGGTTCAGTTTCTGACTCGGACAAGGCACGTGGCCGCCTGGAAGTTGTAGCATTCCATGGCCGGGAAAAACCGCCACTTCTCTTCCCCCGCCGTCCTCAGGGAAGAACGAACCAACGCACCGGCAGAGGCGTCCAAGGAAAACGCGAGCATTGGTCATGATGGCACCGGGCTTTAGCTCGAAAATAGGGCAACCCCCCCAACTAACTGCCCGCTTTTCAGAACAAAGACAACATGTGTGGCTTCCTCAGGCCCTTGATGTTGAGCCATGCCCAAAGTGGACCATCCCTTCGGTGGATGGACAAATCCGCTTCCGATAGATGCGGCACTATGATTACTCGGATAAACCATCCACCAACTGGCGCAGGATTTTGTCCGTCAAAGTAGCACAGGCGTGTGGCAAAGAAATATTTCCGTAATGCCAACGTGGGGCATCCCTAAGACTTTGGTTTCACTTGCAAGCGGTTGCCCTTAGTATCACCTCAAGTGACCCCAAAGTCCCACCTACCACAACCCTGAGGATGCAGTTGGAGCAACAAATTTAGGAGGAGTTCTAAGGTAAGCGGATAAAACCGAGCTGAGAGCCTCAAGATCCAATGGTTGCAATCCTTCCAGAGAGAGGACGGTTTGTGAGAACGTTCACATTGCAATGTGGTTGTGTACTCTAGAACAAAAAGACTATCATATATCTTGAGCCGCGCCCAAAGCCGATGTTTGGTTCTACCGATCAGGACAAGGCTGATCCAGGCGCCCTGCTATCATCCCATTAAACCATGGGCAGAACGACTGGAACGGCCAAGAGGAACCGGTTTTATGCCACGGGCTTCAGGGCCACTTGGGACCTGCAAACGCGCAACCGACAATACGGGGTGCAATCCATTTTTGAGCAACACAAAAAGCGAGTTTGGAGGGGGTAGAAGAAAGCAAAAGCAAACCAGCCATTTTGGGGCAAACCCGCAGGGAGAAACATCAATTGTGCTCAAGGAGGCGCGTGCTTGTTGTGTAATCTCCTTTTGACGGCAACTTGGGGCCTTTCGAGATGTTGATACGGTGGATGGACAAAATCTGCACCAGTTGGTGGGTAGTTCATTCCAGAATTCATAGGGTTGGAGGTTGGAGAAATTTGTTCATCCACAGTATCATCTACAAATACGGAATTAATTCTGGGTTGGCCGTTGACCCCTGCAAAAATCTGTGCGTTTTGCCGGTTTGTGGGAACAGAAACATGTTCTCCAACAGCTTTTTCGGTCGCAGCTCAAACATCGAAACCGCTGCCAACTCAAACAAACTTAACACCACTTCCTGAGTGGATCGGCAAAAAAAAATATCCGTCTCTGCCATCATGGTCTTCCCGAAAAAAGAAAAAAAAAAAAGAAAAAAAACAACGAAAAAAAAAGGGGGAAAAAAAAGAACTCGGGCAGTGAGACACGAGGCACTCCAAAAGAACATTCGAAAAACACCGCTCCGAAAGGAAAACGAAATCTTCAGTCAGAAACCTGGTACTAAAAGGGTCTACCCACAACCATATATAAAGAATCAAACAGGCGGATATTCGCACCTGTGTATGATTGGGGGACTAGCTATCTCTTTTTAACCTTAATCCACCTTGTCTTTCAAATGAGCAAGTGGCTCACCTGACCTTCCGCCTTGGTTCCCCCCCCCATCTTTCGAGCGCCGAGCAGGTCTATCCCGAGGACGACGTTGTTTTCAACCTCAGCTCATTGGACTCCAATCAAAATTCGGCGTCTCTGGGCGTGAGTTGGTGTGGTTTGGAGGTGTCCGGGCTGGCACGCCACCTGCCATCCAAGGAGGACAGGGGGGTCAAATCCAATCCAAACCACCAACCAAGGGTTAGCTGAGCAAAACAAGGCCTAAGAGTTCAGCACACGGATGCCAGATTAAATCGGGTTATGAAACTCAAAACTTAGCATGTAACCGGGGTCGCATGTGTGGAGTTGCTTGAAACAAAATGAAACACCCTTTTTGGGGGGTTCCCCTATTCTCAAACAACACTATATTAGATTAGATTGCTCTAGGGTTTGATTCCTGCTCCATGTGGTTCAGCCATCATTATTTTCAAGCATCTCGCCATTCCTCTCAACCATCTTATTGCTAGATGTTCTCGCAACTCAACCCTGAACCCCTCGAACACCAGGTCTACCGTTTGTCTTCAACAACCAGACATCCCTATGACCCCAATGTCCAGGGTCTCACAAGACGACCCCAAACACATCGACCACTTTGTTGAGGTGAAGAACCGCAAAGGTATCTTCAGGGTGTAGCCTGCCAAACAAGAGGCTCCGCCAAAAGGAAAACCGTTCGAGAATGAGCCCATTAAAACATGTGACCTTTACATCACCCCAAAAGGGCATGTCTAAGGCGCGAAGTGAGAACACTCATCAGTATTATCATGACTTGAGTTGGTCTTGAGATCTCCCGAAACCCCACTCTATTTGGTTGGGCCCTTGTAGTAGTTGAGCCATAAACTGCTCCGAATAGACGAGTTCGAATCACTCGTACCAAAAAATCGTGCATTCAAAGCGTCACAGCCAAATGTAGTAGTTCACCCAGAAGTCTCCAAGTCACCCATTTTGGGCAACCTGAAATGCTCTCGTCGCTGGACTCGAGAACTCCTTTGGACCCCCAAAACTCTCGGCGAGCTAGGTGCCGGGCGGACACCTGCATATGCACCCCCAAGGCGACGAGCGGCGGAACCTGGCGCTCGTTGACGCCACGGGACCTTTGTGGCTCTCGGGCGGAAGCCCTGCGTCAATTAGAATCTCCTTCAGGGTCTCCGTTTGGGGCTCGTCAAGCTGCAGGGGTAACTGTTCGTTTATGCCCACCACGGACCCCCAAGGCGAGGGGTAACTGTTGGGTTGTTTTTGCCAGACCAGCCATTTAAGATGGTTGTCGAGAAGGGGGTTTAGGCTACCACTTTCTGCAAATGGCAGATAAGGAGGTCATAGATTTGGCGGACTAGCAAAAACAACTGTTCAAAGACCAGGGGAAACATTCTACGACGTCTCACACCCAAACAACTAAAAATGCGATGTCGCTGCCGCCTTCAAAAAATGGCCGAGGGGACGCGGATCAGCTATCTTGACCCGTCGAACCAGGATGGGGGGCCCGGTGGTTGATTCAAGCCAACCAAAAAATCAAAGAACACATTACTTGTCGATGCGTCCTATGCTCAAATGTCTTCCGTGGTCCTGTCATATCAAGGGGTCCATGACCCTCCTACAAACCCACTTGCACGTCTTGGGGCACGGGAACAAACTGAGAGCCCTCCTTGACCAACCATGGGAAAGTATAAGAAAAAACCGAAACTTGCAAATGACGCCTGGGTGTATGAACAAACCGGGTGTCCCCCCTTGTGGTACGCATGCCCAATCAAAGTGAAGAAACTGCTCAGGAAAACACTTACAGAGCAGGCCTCTGCGGCCACAAGAAGCAACATAACCAGCCGACTCCCGAAGAAGCCTGGCCAGCCTATTAACGAAGCCCTGTCTTGCATCTGTCCTCGCTCTTGCGACTTTTTAGGCAGAAGGGTTGTGCAACCCCTGACTCAACATGCTGCAAATCAGACCATCAAAGGCAAATACACGCCACACACAAGATCTGTGCATAGTCAGTCTGTTTAGTAGGCCCAAGCATTGGACCGCCGTCTCAAAGATCCATTGATGGCGGTCCACAAAAACCAAGCCTTTCGCATACGGGATTCGCGTGTTGCCATAGAAAACGACGCTTTCCTGGGAGCATGTAAGTTCGTTTGGTAGAATTAACAATTCCGCCCTCCTTTCGGCACGCACTTCTGCCCATTTCGGTCTGAGCAGCGCATAACAAGGCCCCCTGAATGTGGACTGAAAGCCCACACGATACATGCAAGAGAATGGGGATCAAAGCGTCGTCTCAGGCGGGTCAAAGCAGTCAGACCTCAGATCTGAGGTCGGAACTGGGTCCGCCACAGCGATGATGGCCAGGTTCCCCTCGATGAGAATGGAGTCGCAAGAGAGGCCGGTCATCGGGGCCACCTTGCGGCTGGCGTTTCTGTTTCCGAAAGAAACAAGGCATCACGAGCTTCCGTTTGGTAGTGGAACCCAAGTGTTGCTCCCATTGACACAAAAGTAGACATGTGGTCCCTGCAGCAACCAACTTCCGATCTTTGATTTTTGATGATCTTTCACAGGCTCGGAGTAATCCTGTCTAACTGTCTAACGACTCGGAGGAAATAGAGTCGGGCCGATCGCTTTGCATTCAAGATGGACTCGGTGGAAGAGGCAGACCCTGCAACACGATTTGTGACTGGAGCGTGAGGGGTGAATTCCCTTTGACAAGGACACCCTTCGCAAAGGGATCTCGGGCATGTGGGAATGAATTTTAATAGGGAACCCGGAACAGTGGTTGGTGGACAGAAACCTCCGCCTCGCTGGTTGCCTAAGATCCCCAATTAGACCTTCCATACCAGCCCCATGTTGACCACACATGGGAATGCCCTCTGTCAAGAGGGCTATAACGCAAATGCCCAAAAGAAACCCCTATGGCGGGTGATCATGTCTGCGGGGGAGCCTGGGAATAAAAAGTATTGAGCGCTTCTTCCACAAAAGGGTTGGAAACACAACCGATCAACGCGCACCAAACCGCTGGTCAGGCCACCTGTTCAAGTGCTTCAGCTAAGTCTTTGCAGTGTGAAATCGAAAATGTCCCAACATGCCCAAGGACCCTCAAAAATTGCAGCTACTCATGGAAGCCCACCAATAAAATGATCAGCCGCACCCAGGCGCAATGCAGTGACCCCTGTCCAAGAATCCGAAATCTCGGGGGAACCAGTGCATTGTATATCTTTGCCACAAGGCACGCAGAGAAAATGGAGAAGCGCCCTTTTTTTAGAGGTGCCTTGTGCACTTCGGAGGAAATCGAAAGAGAAACATCGGAAAGGATCCTGGCCTAGTGTGGCAACCAGGAACCCCGCGCCGCAGACATGGTCGAATAGAAAAGCAGCAAGTACTCATGTGGCTGTGGGTCAAGAATAGGTACCCAAAAAAAGGAACCCTGGTCCCTGCTAAATGGAAACATGGACTAAAACCTGCGGTTTCCTGGGGGTTTAACTTTGACCCATACTCATGTAGCCCTGCGTAGAGGCTTGAAGAAGGCGACTGCTGGTAGTTGCAGCACCCGGCGCTCTTGGGCCATGACATGCCCATCCATTTCAGTCGGGGCCCAACAAAAAAGCGATTTTCCTCGCCTGTGTGCTGGTCGAACCGTTTGCCCCGCGCAAAAAAGAAGAGAACAATTGCATCATGTTGTTAATTGGCGGAACCCCGTCACTTCCAGCAGGGGGTGAAAGAACCCAAAAGGTTGAAAAGCTCTGGGAGGCTCAAAGGTTCCAAAGCGTTTCCAAGGATCCAGAAGCTGAAAAGGATCCAGGAGCAAGCTTACAGTACAGGTTCCAAAAGACTTGCGGATTCCAAATGTGTGAACAAGGTTCTGCAGGGACACAGCAAACCCAAAGCAACCACACAGCACCTTGGTTGGCCTAGCTAGGGCACCCTTTATTGGAGTCACAAAATCGTGGACCTTCTTTGGGTTGGCATTTAAAGGGAAACCAAAAAGGAGAACAACCGCTTGTTAAGAGAGCCGTCTTGGTTCTTCTGGCCAAAAAGACACACCCAACTTGCCCCGAAGCAAGTCGCGCCGGCCTTGCGGTCCCAGCGCTCAGCTCCTGGACGACGGGACTGCCTTCCTTCCAAAAAACTCAAAAGGAGGCCTATCCTGGAAGTGAACATGGATCCCAAAGCCCCTTTGCACTTCGCAGCATGGAGAGAAATCAGCGCAAAAGGAAAAGCCATATTAAAAACTTGGGCAAGAGCCCGAACTGTACCAGAGCATCTTTGCTCTTTAGAGAAAGCATGTTTGGGGGAAATCCTTTTTGTTTACAGGCTGTCTGGAAAACTTGGAAGGTCGATGATGTTATTTCCACTGATCGTCCATGGAACCCCTTTGGAAG
>CAUJNA010003235.1:686494-777975 GCA_963377175.1 Effrenium voratum
CAACTATAGGAAACACTCCTGACCATTGTGAAACACAAGCAAGACCGCAAGCCCCATGCATGAGGTCTTGTCGCTCGGGCTTTATCGTCGGAGAATCTCGCTTGCTAAGTTTCTGTCCTCCCCAGAGGTAAAAGTGGCTGCTTGTCACTTGCTCATACGCCAAGGTGGCAGCTGCCAAAACAGCTCGTATCACACCCCGGGATTGCCCAAACAAAACCTGGTTCCTGGGCACTATGTTGGGTAATTTCCATTGAGGAATTGCCAGTAATGTTGGAAGCCCTTGAACACATGCAGCACGTCCTTACGCCAATCCATTGGGCTTAACCTCTGGCCCAACTGCAAGTAAGTCAACCACAAACCCTTTCATTACTCCGGGAATCAACCGTGAGGCTTGCGCTTGAGCCTACTGGAAGGAACCTAGGGCGGTTGTTTGGGACCGTGACTTGCAAATCCGGATTCGTTGACTCCGTCGCGCGGTTGTTTCCGAAAAGTATCGTAGAACTCAAGCGTTCTGCGACGACCTATTTCTATGTGAAACCCGAATATGTTTCTTCAGCCCAAATGGGGAACCTCTAGAATGAGCAGTTGCCCTTTGGCTTCCATTTCAGGCCCTCTGCCAAGACGAAAGCGATTGTCATGTTTACCTCGAACGTTCGACTTGCTTGCACGGGTCTGAAGCTGGAATTGAATCTGTGTGACGATAACTCCAAAACCCAATTTTTCAAAGGGATCGCAAGTGAAGGACCTTCACGGTGAGCTCGCTTTACCAGGTGAGCAGATTGAATGCACTAAAAATGGCAACCCGCCCCCAAGCTCCCCTTCCTCCCGCGCTTTCAAGGCGCTGCATGGGCCATATGTGCTGGCGCTTGGTCCCCTCGGCGCCTCACTTCGGCAAAGTGATTTGGCCTGAATTCGTGCAGCCTCATTCCAAGCCAGCTAGGGGGAACAGCACACCTGTTGCTTGGCAGCTGACTTTAATGGGAACCTCTCCAAAGCACGAACAAAACGGCACCACCGGAGGTGAACCCTTCCTAAAGAGGGAATATGAATATATATATATATATGTCCAGATAGCATAAGGAAAACACCAAACACAAGGTTTCTCAGTGTAAGGGAGCCCCACTTGGCGTGGGCGACAAAGGCGAAGTGATTTCTGTTGTTTCTGCTAATGACTCAAAATAGGTATATTGTGGAACCGCAAAAAGCTTCTGCCACCTGTTGGCGTCCCTTTGAAACAACCCCAAGAAGACGCTCTCAAAAAAGTACGTCCAAAGTACTCTTCAAACAACAACACTAGAATAATGAAAGAAACGTAAAATCAGGCATCGTCAGGCAGCCAGGCAAATGACCTACATCATGGCGAGCTCGCCATTAAACAGGTTGATAAATTCGCCCTGGTTTCAGAGGAAACCACATGCACCCCTTGCCATGAACTTTCCTCGTGGCTTCTCGATGCCATGAGAAACCAGCACTTGCTGTTGTCAGAACTGCTCCAAATTCACAGAAAGCATGGTGGGTTCACAGTGGAAAAGCCCGTCTGGCGCGAAGAGGGCGGAGGAACTTTGAACCTCAAGGCCACCAATTCCTGCAGAAACCCCTCGACCCCGTTGGCACGATAAATTTGGTTGGCAAAGGGAAACGTTCTGCTTTTCAAGGTGTGATCACCTGTTAGGAACTGCCCAGATCATGTGGGAAATTGAAGCTTTGGGGCTTGAAATGAGGCAAAATCAGGAAACATCAACATTGTGGATTCGCTTTGGGCAAGTCAGGCGGTTGGAGTAGAATCCACCCTCAAGTTAGTGGTCCGCTGAAAGTTTCGCGGGATATGTTATGAGTCCTGTCTACGGCCAAACTGCCAAAGACTTGTCCAAGCACGGTCACCTTTTGCGGCCCGTGTTGTGTGTTGCATGGATAGCGTCCGCCGAGTGAAGCAAAGGCTCCCTCTATTTTCCTCAAACGGGGGCGGGACAAAAAATGAAACGCGAAGTCCGCTACGCCGGGTCGCGATCCGCCGCTGCCTGAGCTGCAAGCAGAGCTCTCGCATGTTTTGAACCCGCTCCCTCCCGCCAATAAGACCCGAACAAGGCCATGTGCGGCCCAGTGAGGGGACCTCGAGGACCATCTGGGCACATTAAACAAGCAGTTCCCGAATAGCCATGCCTAGGGCTTAGCCATCAACGCCCAAAATGGCCATAGGGCCCATGTGCGGCCGGGGAGGGGGGGGGAGAAACCAAGGGCTCGGCAACACCCGGGGGTCCCGTATATTGAGGAAATCTAGCACGGTGTCTGGCTGCTGTACTTGCATCTTTTCTATGTAGGGAATCCACCGTACCAGAAGAAATAACGCACAAATGGTGCCAGGAAAGAGGCTGATATCCCTTTTGGCGATGGATGATCTAGTTCAGAATTCGGTCCTCATGATGCGTCCGAAGCGGACATGGATCTTCACCAAGCATATTCGTCGGGCAACCAATCATGGGTACCCAGGATTCACGAGGGTGTTCCACTAGAGACGGGATGATTTGCCTGGGAGTCGCCCCTCTACTTATGCTTGACGAATGGGTCAACATGCTTCAGTCACTAGCTTCCCAAGCTTTCCAGGGCCCTTTTGACCAGGCTTGCTCCAAAACCCGAGTAGAGATTGTGTTGTACCCAATGCTTGTCCAAAATGAAAAGTCCCAGAGCCAAAGCCAAAGGCCAAAGGCCACCCCGACCCAAACATTCCAGGACGCCTCGCCGGATTCCGAACTGAATAAACGCATCCGAGCTGCAATGGCGAAAGCCAGCGTCAGCAGCGCCAGCGCCATGCGAATTCTCGTTGGGCCTCTTTGGGCCTCTGATAACAAGACTGGGAACAGCCCACACAAACTCGCAAAGTCGCGCAACCTTTCGCAATGGTGAGTTATCTGGCGGAAAGCGTTCATAGAAATGAACGCACCGGCTACAAATGAATGGGCCAATGAGTGTGATGTGAATCGAAACCCAATGCGCAAATGTGCATTCTACTTGGAAGTTGGCACAAATGGCAGCAAGTTGTATGCTCGCGCTACTCGAATCTTGCAGCGGCAAGTTCCTTAAATCGCGCACGGTCTACGCCTTCGAGCAAAGAGAGCGAAAAGCGAGTGAGTGTGCGAGTATAGAATTGCCTCCACCGACTTCGGGATATACAAAACCAATGAATCCGAGCAAATGACGATGCTTCCCAGACTAGAATTGCCTCCACCGACTTCGGGATATACAAAACCAATGAATCCACGCAAATGACGATGCTTCCCAGACTAGAATTGCCTCCACCGACTTCGGGATATACAAAACCAATGAATCCTCGCAAAAGACGATGCTTCCCAGACTAGAATTGCCTCCACCGACTTCGGGATATACAAAACCAATGAATCCACGCAAATGACGATGCTTCCCAGACTGACAATAGAACACCAACGGACTTTGTACTCATCCGCGAGCCTGTTCCCCCAAGGTGAGGCTATACTTTGCCGAAACAAATCTCTACGGGTGGTTGCAAATAGCTTTTTTACATACCCCTTCTGGAAACGAGACATTCGGCGTCGTTGGTAACCATCTCTCCGAAAAATGGTATTAGTATAAGGCGGTAGCCTTAAAGAAACCAACAGGCTTGTGCTTCCACGCCTTCTCCTTTTGGCATGGGTTTGTAAAGACATCCTGTGAAAACCTGTGAAAAGGGGTCCAACTCTGGAATACAATTGTTCAGAGCAACCCAAAGGCAAAAAATGGGTGTCGCTTAGGGGGGGAACCCCTTTTTTTCCGGTCAAAGGCGGCCCAAAGGAAAACCACCATTTTGGAGGGTCCAACCTTCAAAAAGACACACCTGTATTGCCAAAGAAAGAAACTCACAAGCCGTGGCTTCTTCGAGCAATGGCTTTCAAAACGAACAAATACTTGCCCCTGCCCCGGATGGCAATTGACAAAACCTGAGGCGTTGATGTGTCCAAATACGCGGCCAAATCCTCGCCCGAGGGTAGTGCCCGGGGAAGTGCCCGAGGTAAGGGTGTTGAGACTCCTTTGAGTCAAAGCGGTGTGTATCCAAAGCCCACGGTAAGAAACGGGGCTTCGTGGCCGGCGCTTCTATTTCTGGCGACTGTTCTTTGCTGGGGGTAGCCGATTTCTGAACAAGAAACCTTGGCGTCGGCCCAGGATTCGTTCTCAGCCCCAAGTGTCAGCCCTCAAGGGGCTTGCGTGGTTTCCTGGAACTGATTCTTAGCTCAGGCAGAGACGCGGCATTCCCAGCATTGCCAACATCGTTTGCAAATATATCCAGCCAGTTGCTTGATTTTGCTTATTATATGATTTATGGTTGCTGGTGATGCGGACAAACAGACAGACAAACAAACAAACGAACGAACGAACGAACCAACCAACGAACCAACGAACCAACGAACCAACGAACCAACCAACCAACCAACCAACCGACCGACCGACCGACCGACCGATCGACCAACCGACCCACTGACCGACCAACCGACCAACCGACCGGCGGCTCTACGCAAAGACCAGACCTAGAAAAGACTCATCCACGAAATGGACAGGGCCAAGAAAGAGAAAAAGAAAAGCAACCGAGATGTCTTTCAATTATCCTTTCAAACACCCCAACACGGGATTCCACATCCCAAGAAAGCCTGCAATCTGGGCTTTGGTGTCATCTTGAATTTCTCTACATGATCTCAAAAAGAGCTTTCACAACTCCCCAACATGGGCTGTGGCTTTCCATTGAGTTCCCCATTTACCCACTCCAAAAGCCTCCACAAAGGATCTTGTTACGAATTCAAGGCAAAGTCAGAGCCATTCAGCTTCTCTTCTCAACTCCTGGTCACCTCTGTGGCTATGGTGTCCGCGTTGTGGGAAAGCCTCCGTGCCATCCCCATGACCACTTTGTCACTTTAAAGGGGTTTCCTGCTGGGTATCACAGAACCAGTCCAAAACAAACAAACTGACCTTGTCCACAATAGGAACAGGCAAACACAAGGGAAGCCACGACCATTTCAGGGGTCTCCGAATTTAGGCACCCTTCGTGATGGGTGAGCTCATGTTAACCCCGAGCTCGTCGCGCAATTTGCTTAGAGCAAATTTGTGTACCCACGGTTTTGATTGTGGCTCATTTGGGTATGTGTGAACATTGGGGCGGTTTATTTGGTTGCCCTTCAACACCACCTGGACAAGGTGGCCCCCAGAACAAACACTGGTGTCTTTCTCCGTGACATCCGCTCGCTTTCGCGGTCAGCGCGTCAGCGAGTCAGCTAGTGTCCCGCCGTTCTTCGGCGGCGGCGGATTCTGATTTGGCAGGGGGCAGCCTGCTTCTTTTGTTTGTCCTTGCTACTCTTGCTGGGTGCTCAGTAGGGAATGAGAAATGGAGTGGCCCGTATATAAACCATCAAGCTGGTGGTTTCCTTTAAGGGGACCAAAGCCTGGGTTCATTGCCACACTCCCCACTTATCGCACCAACAAGTAATGTTCACCTAAGGGACAAACAATGAGGGGGTTGTGCCATTCTCGTTGAGCTTCGGAGAAAAATCGGGGGGGGGGGGGGAAAAATACATAAAATGGCACTTCTAACATCAAACCCAAAAAATCAAACAGCATACAACAAAATCAGCAAAATTCACAGAAAACAAGATAAGAACCACCAAGCAACTCAAAAACCAGAACAACCCCCAACAAAATATTTAATCAAAGCATAAAACATTAAATAATTCAAACAAGCATACCAACAAAACAGCAAAAATAAAAACCATCAAAGAACACAAACTCAAAAACACACAAAATCAAAAACAAAGCAACATACCATCAAAAAATATCAGAAGAGTATCAAACAAAATAAAAAACAAACAGCCAAAGCACGAAAAAATCAAAAGAGCATGCCAAGTTCAAACAACGCACTTTGAAAGAGACAAGCAAATCAACATTAAACAACCATTAAAACATGTCACTTCTGTTTCCTGATATAGTTGGTCATCAGCGACTTCGGCGTCAATCAACACCAAGTGCCCTTTCCCGTGCTGAGTCTTCAGACTGAGAGAAAGTGAGAGAGTGGAGTTGGAACTTGACCATTCTTGACAGCATTTTTGCTCAGATTTCTTTTGTTCTTTTAGTGCTCTAGTCATGACGCTCATTTTCTTCAATGATGGAGGCAAGACAACACCCGTGTTTGTGAGTGCTGGCGATTTGTTGATGTCTGGAGTTTCCCCCACGGAGTGGGTGCCTGACAGATTTGACTTATCAAAGTTGTCTCGCGACCACTTGCTCAAAATCATCAATGATGCCAGCATGCAACACCAGCTACCAGAGACAGGAAGAAGAAGGATGACCTCATCAACTTCATTGTTCAAAATTGGGTGTCCATTTTGGACAACATGAAGAGAAGTGCAATATTTGCACGTCGCCGACATGAACCGAAAAAGAAGGCGGTTGGCATTCAGGTTGAGACCGAGGAGTTGGAAAAACCAGAGCAGGAACAAGAGGAGAGCGAAGAAGAGGAACAGGAGGAGAGCGAAGAAGAGGAACAGGAGGAGAGCGAAGAAGAGGAGCAAGAGGAGAGTGAAGAGGAGTATTGCGAGAGCAACATCAGTTTTGACTCTGAATACTTGAGGGATGCCAGTGATTTTGACATGCCGCCGTTGGAGTTGTTCTATGTCAAGGTACCAAGGAATCATGGGGAAGAAGTTTTGACTTTCAAGCTAGACCCTGAGAACATCAACGTCATCAACTTCAAGCGTTTGATTTCTGCTAGGACAGGAAGCAAACTGACGCAGGACATGTTCTCGCTTCACTATGAAGGAAAGAACCTCTATGACCCCTACAGGATGCTTTCAGAGTTCATCACCAAGGACAACAAGACTTTTCGCATTGCTGTCAAGCACCGAGGAGGTATGCCAGTCATGCAATGGCATCTCAAACAGGCAGAGGCGCTCAAGCAACTCAAGCACAAGGTCATCAAAAATATCACAAAGAAGGATGAGACAACCATGCCTGTTTTGCTCGATGAACCGCCACACTTCAAGCAGATAATGGAGGAAATCAGCAATGCCATTTCCCAAGTCAAGATGGTAAAAGCGGAGGGAGTGCCAATAGTCAAAATTGGTTTGGAGAAAGCGACAGATGCTGAGTTGGCAGAGATAAAGGAGTTGGCGGAGAAGAAAGGCAAGAAGAACACAGGAGCAGAAGAACGCATTGCGCCCATCATGTTCATCCTCTTCAAGAAGATGAAGGAGTTTGACCGTCAGATTGAAAAGATGCATGACATGCTGAACTATGCCCTTGCCGAGATGCTTAGCATGTTTTGTGACGAGTTCAACCAGAGATATGGCAAGGGGGCAGTCATTGACATGGAGCGCTTTTCGTCAGTGCTTGACAAGGAGATTGAGAAACGCGAGAATGAGCACCAAAGAATTCGAAATGCTGAAAGGCAAGTCAACGCAATACCTGACGATGCTGACAATGTCTGTGTGATTGCATGAGATACTCAAATGTGCATAGGATGCTCTCCCTACCTCTCGCCCCGAAAGCAAGTCAAGAGTCGCCCTAAAAAGGGGGAACAGTCGCCCCAAAAAAGGGGGAACAGTCGCCCCAAAAAAGGGGGAACAGTCGCCCCAAAAAAGGGGGAACAGTCGCCCCAAAAAAGGGGGAACAGTCGCCCCAAAAAAGGGGGAACAGTCGCCCCAAAAAAGGGGGAACAGTCGCCCCAAAAAAGGGGGAACAGTCGCCCCAAAAAAGGGGGAACCCCACCTAATTTCAAGAAAAAATGCTGTTTTTTCAGTCAGGCAAAAGAGGTAGGGGTCCGAACAGAAATGAGCACAGCACAACAGAAACCCATCCGAGAGCGCTTGAAAAAATAGTGCCACATGTGCTTTTGCTTACAAATGTAGAGCGCTATGTCGTGCCTTTGCCTTCTCATTTTCTTCTGCGCAGGTATTTCATTGACATCCTCAACTACACGACTGGCCTCTATCAGGTAAGGACTGGATGGGCTCGGTATGTGTTTGGTTCTTTTCTGGGTGGGTTGGGGGATATATCTATATGAATATTGGTGTTTTCTAAATTTGATAAACTAAGGATTATCCCATTAAAAATCAATACTTTTCAAATTTTAGAATTCCATTTTTTACTGTTTTGTCGTTGGATGAACCTAGAAATTTCAAGTTTCAAGCCCAACCCCAAACTCAAAAATCCTTAATCCGTCAAACTCACTAAGATTTCACAAATTAATTCGCTAGGTATTTTATATAAATCTTCCTGCTTATGTATTGTTGGATTGTCTCCCCATTTTTCCTTAGTGCCCGATGGTAGCCGTTGTGCAGTTTCAATATGTTTGTTATTCCTGATGTTGCCACAATCCTTTTTACATAAATCTTTAGGTTTCCAAGTTGTAATGTTATTCCATAGCCTAGTGCGTTTTCTGTAAGGCATTCCATATTTACAATAATCTACATCTTTAAAATCAAACTCATCCATAAACTCCTGATTTTTTAATAATCCAGTTTGAGGATTTTCGATTACGAAATACTTAGGATTGAAATATTTGATAATTTCAATAGTTTTTGAGACAATACTATTTGCATATTCGATATTCCTAATTCCCCTAGTTTTTGCAACACTATATTCAGTGCATGGGGGACTACTCCAAATAAAATCAAAATGGTTCCTATCAAATTGTTTATAATCCCATTTCAAAATATCAGTATTTATATCAGCATTTTTCAAATCCAATGAAATAACATTGAAACCGAGCGACTTTGCAACAAGTCCAACACTGCCTGTTCCGCTAAACATCTCTAATAAGTTCATTATTAAAGATATTTAGATAATATTATCTATGAGTAAATACAACTTTATGAATAAAGTTGCGTTTCCTCGTCATAGTCAATTTGATAAAATGTCATAGTTGAAGCCTTCGGTTCTTTAATTTCTTTGTTATTAAGTTTGTTTAAAAAAATATTTCTTTTATTTTTATATTCCCCATTGGTTCTATCTACTTCTTTACTTTGATAACTGTTTGTTACTGGTTTCTTCTTTTCCATTTCTTGCAAGATTTCTAAAATATTCTTATTCTGTTCTAAAACCTTGTTCAGTTTTTTAACAATCTTTTCTAATCCTTCATCCATGTAAATATATATATTATATTATAAAATAAAACTTTTAAAACTAAACTTTTATTTTACAAAATCATATATCATTATAAGTCAATTCAAAATTAGTTATTGTGTAACTCGTTAAATTATTATTCAATTTACCAATTAAATTACAAATAATAGTTTTTCTAAATTTTGAATATTTATGAAACTTTTCAATATTATCTGTAATATAAATTATTAAACATTTAATACATTCAAACACATTAACAACATTAATGTTACTATTTTTGTAAATATTATTCATTTTTCTCAATGTAATTTCATAAAACTGAATAGCATTTTTATTATCATAATTAGCAATAAATCTTAAAGTATATGAATATATTCTTTTACAATAAAATTTTAAATCTGATTGTTCAAATAAATCAGCATAATTAATAGAATTATAAAACATGTTAAAATCAATTTTGCTATTTCTAAAGTCATTAACAAAATTAATTAATATATCATTTTCGTTATATTCTTCAATAAAATTATTTAATTTCAATTCTTTTACATCAATGAATTTAATAATATTATTTATAACATCTTGCATTATAAATAATAATAGAAATAATTTTAACTATTATTTTTTCATCATTCTTTCTCAGGTGTAAATAACCTACCAAATCCACTTTTGAAGTTTTCTACCCAACTTTCTTCAACTGTGCTACCGTCAGCATCTTTCTTTTTTACTGTATGTACTGTATGCATGTTTCGACCACATGAACACGGCCAACATTTAACTTTGACATGTTCTTTATCTAACTCTAATTCATTTAGTGGTTTAATTGCTTGACCGCATTTATCGCATTTGACACATTCAATCTCTTTTTGTTTCTCTTGCTTCTTCTTTGGAGGCATTTATATTAATATTTACATTTTTATTTTTGATATATTGTATCACAAACTTAATTAATTCTAAAATAAAATAACATATTTTTTTACATCTATTATCAGTTATAACAACTTGTTCTATATTCTCTACTTCATCTATTATATTGATATAATCTAAATCCATATAAAATAATCAATATAAAATATTTTCTAAATAACTTTAATATTATTTTATTATGTCTGATGTTCCAATAATAAAACCAATAAATATAACTGATTACGATTTCAAACAATCTAAATATGAACATGTGCCAAAACTACCTTTTCGCTCAATTGTTGTTGCTTCATCAACGGGTGGCAAAACAGTTTTAATTCAAAACCTTATCCTAAATGTTTATAGGGACTGCTTCGCCCGTATATTCATTTTTAGCCCGTCGGTTCATAATGACCCTACCTTCGTTGAAGTCAAGAAATATCAAAAAGATAATATGAAGGTTGATGATGAAAAAGAAAAGTTATATTATGACACCTACCAACCTGAAGAACTGGAAGAAATAATTAACACACAAAGAAAGATAATTCATTATATGAAAGAACAGAAGATGAAGAAACTACATTCAATTCTTATTGTTATTGATGATTTTTCAGATGACCCTAAATTTTTAAGATATTCAAAAATATTACACGGTTTATTTACGCGCATGACATCTCTTGCATATGTAGTCTTCAAAAATATAAAACAATCGCCAATATAATTCGTGTCAATGCCAGTTCATTATACATTTTTAGATTAAAGAATATATCAGAGTTAATGAGTTTTATTGAGGAAAACTCGGCCATCGTTGATAAAGAGCAACTGTTAAATATGTATCATAAAGCGGTAGATGATAAGCCCTACTCCTTCTTTTATGTTAATATGAATTCCAAAGATGTTAATAATATGTTTTATGTTAGATTTGAGAAAGCTTTTAAAATAAAATAAATCTATTATATATTATAGAATGTTAAAAATGATTCAAGAAAGAATATATGAAGAACCAGTAAGGTTTTTCGGTAGCGATATACCAAAACAGATTCAGGAATACCGAAAGCAAAGACTACAACAATTAGTAGAGTGTGAATGTGGTGAAACTTTTTTAATGAAGGATGCTACTAACCATATTGAAAGTGATTGTCATATTACTTTTAAGGAAGAAGAAAGAATGAGGAAAGAATTAGAAGAACATATTCGTATAGAAAATGATACTGATAGTGATAGTGATAATTATAGTGATGGTGGTTCAACAAGAGTGCCAGATGATTAAAAAATAACTAAATATGTTAGATTTGAAAAAGCATTTAAAATAAAATAAAGGTTTAAATATATTATGATATTTTATGATTTACCATTAGACATTAAAAACCTTGTATTATCTTATAATTTAGGTGATGTTAGATTATTAAAAATAAAAAATAATAGTATTATTAAAAATTATATTAATAAATTTAAACCAGTGTATAAGTCTTACAAATTAAAGAATTCACAGTATTTTGAAATTGATAATATCATTATGAAAAATATTATCAAAAACGGCATATCATATATTTTTAACTTAAGTGAGTTAGATAAATTACATCAAAAACATAAACCATTAAAATTATTAATTGAATATGATATATTTGTTACATCTACCTCATTTACTTTTTTTAATCATCTTCGTAATCGTACTTTAACATCAAATAATTTATTTGATATTTATTATTTTCTTAATAAAGACCTTTATAAAACTAATTTAGTGTATAGGGAATGTGGCTAATTTTATTTCATTACAAGTGAAAAAAATAACTATTAAAGTCATCAATTAAGAAAGACAAAGTTTTACTAGTAAATCTTATTCATATTTTTTTTAATTAATAATGTTAATGAATCATATTAATATTATTAATTTAAATCAATGAAGCGTTGCATAAATTCAACGCAGGTAATTTATATAATAGTTTGTCCGATTTTTGATTTTCTAACTTTTCTATTCTCGTTACACATTCTTGAATAGATTTTATTATTAAAGTATCCGCTCTCGTTTTTTCATCTACTCTTAAATTCTTAATGTCTTCCATACTGTTATTTTCTTCGTTTTTGCTTTGACCAATACCCATTATATATTATTATTTAGATTTTTCTTTTTTCAATTCCTTAACTTCTTTTTCAAGTTTATCTATTTTATCATTTAATTCTAATACTGCTTTATGAACCAACACGGGTAAAACTAAATAATTCAATCCTAAATACTCTTTATCTTTACATACAATATTTTCAAACTCTTTAGGAATTGCTTTTAATACTTCATCTGCGATATATCCTATATGAGTTTTACCCCCGTCATTTCTATCGTGTCTCTTAAACTTCTTTGGCTTAAATTTCTTAATAATATTCATACAGTTAGATTTGACATTGTCTATGTCATATTTCAACCGCGAATCAGATGAATCAACAAACGTTCCATTAATGGTTACTGTCGTTGCTGTTAAGTCTATATTAGTTCCTGTTGATGGTTCAAGTGTATTACATAACAATTTCTTCGTTCCTGCAACTGTTACATTTTCATTGAATGTTGATGAGGCATTATTTGTAAAACTTCCAGTATTTACTGTTGTTCCAAATGTCTTATCAATAGATAATAAAACTGAAGGTGTAGTTGAACTATCTGAAACTCTGAACGCCGTGTTTGACGTTCTGAATATTACATCAATTGTGGATAAATTAGTTCCATCATAATAAGTTGATATTTCACTTGTTCCCATTAAAATATCTGTTCCTGTTGTCATTGAAATATTATTCAAAAATGAAACCGTTGTTAAATCAAATGATTGAATTGTATTAGTTGCTAAAAAGGCATTTTGAACTGCCAAATTGGTATCAATAGTAACGAGTGTTCCACCGTTAGGCGCTATATGATTAGAACGAAGAGCTCCATTGGTTTTAACATAAACATCATCAGCAAATAAATTACCCATAAAATCAGCAGTAGCAGTATTAAAAGTCCATCCGCTAGTAATATTAACTGCTCCGACTATGTTAGACTGAACAGCGGGGTCTCCACAAATAAATCTAATTGAAGAATTAGCATCACTATTCCTCATATCAAAAGATGAAAAAGCACTAACATATCTATATAATTCACAGTTTGTATCAATTGTTAATTTACCATCAGTATCAATATTAACATTATCACAATTAACAGAAGCATTTGTATAAATACTACCTAAAATATCGATAGGCTTACTAAAAATAGTTTTATTCACTAATCCATCACACATCATAAACTGATTAGAAGCATTACTAACATCGCCAACACTAATGGCAACAAAATCATTATGAGACATATATAAACCTTCTATAGCATCAGGTGTATATCTTCGTATTGAACCATTATTATTAAAATTCAAATATGAACCATTGTTAAGATTTACTGCCTTGTCAGTTCCTATAAAATCAACTGCATCAGTAAATCTCGATTTTCCGGCACAGTTTAAAACATAACCGTTAACACCAACAGCACCTAAACCGAATCTATCCTTAACCCACACACGTCCAACATTAGCATCTCCTATTTGCGTTTCCCATTGACCTCCTGCGCTACTCATCCACATTCTACCATCTCTATTAATATTGAACTCTCTATTAAACATTTGAAAAGTCATTTGCAAACCTAAATTAGGCGAAGGTGTAGTACTAAACTTATTACATATTATACTTCCCGTAGTCAACATATTTAAATTACTGTGTAAAGTTGTATTATCACTAAAATTAATAGCACCTGCTACTGATTGAGCGTTAGTATCTATTTTATCTAACTTTTGACCTAATGATGTATCCTGTGAATTATTAGTAGTAATTATTGAATTAATTGTATTTGTATTTCCTGTTATTAATCCATTTAATCCATCTGATTGTAAAACATATCTAGCATCAGAACCTGCTATATTTAAAATAGACGAACAAGAAAATAAACCAGATACTTGTAAATTAGATAATATTGTTGTATTATGATTTAATATTATTTTATCATTTTGAAAAGTTGAAGAATTATTAATTTCTACATCTCCAAAACCTCTTTGATTTAAAAACATAGTTGCCCCACTTAAATTTCCATAAATATAACTATCAAAATAATTATTATACATTTCATAAAAATTATTATAATTTCCAAAATTTGCTATTTTAAAAGTCGATGTTGTTGTTATATTATGTATTAATGTATTATTTAATATTGATGTATTTAATTTATCTGATAATAAATTATTAGTTGTTATTTTATTGTAATATAAATTACTATCAAATGAACCTGATTGTAATTGAGATATTAAATGAGAATTTGATGAAATATTATTAAAATTAGTTGATACCGTAGAATTTAAATTATTTATTAAATTTGTATTAGAAGAAATATTATTAAAATTAGATGTTATAGTAGAATTCAAATTATCTATTAAATGAGTATTAGATGAAATATTATTAAAATTTGTATTAATTAAATTAGTATTAGATGAAATATTATTAAAATTAGTTGATACAGTAGAATTTAAATTATTTATTAAATGTGTATTGGAACTAATATCATTAAAATTACTTGTCGTAGTAGAATTTACATTGCTTATTAAATGTGTATTGGAACTGATGCTATTAAAATTTGTATTTGAAGTTATTGTCAGATTACTTATTAAAAATGTATTTGAACTAATATTATTTGATAATACATTAACTTCTGTTTTGTTATATGATTGAGTTATATCATAAAAATTAGCGTCAATCTGTGCTTTTGTGTAAGTATCTACTTGGTCTGCTTTATTGTTGAGTAAATCAATTATATCTGATTGATTAGCGTATATGTTTCTAATGTTTGTCACCCCGCTTGTAGAATTGATTTCGCTAATTGTGTGCGCTACAACATTCTCAAAGTTTGTTAAATTTATTGAAGGCATTATATATTAATAGTAGAAAATGATAATATTTATTTATTTTTAATATTATCATTTTTACTTATTTTTAATCGAGTATCTGCACTCCGGCGTCTCTAATGGATAATATTTGTTCTGATACTAACGTTATATATATTGTGTCAGGCATAAAACTTACATCCATACTTCCAGAAGGTTTAACACGGATTAGTAGTTGTTGCCCGGCTTTCGTGTTTATTCCAGTATATGAACTATCGGGAACCTTCTCCATATTCATAGCAAAGATGAACTTGTCGGTTTTATACTGGTTAAATTCAATAGATAAATGATGTTGATGAAATAAAGGTAAATTCAATGCCTTTCGCAAATAATAGAAAGCTTGCGTTAAGCTTTTACAAGGATACTCAGGAAATAATTTTGAACCTAATTGAAGTTGAAATTCTAAGTCATTGTCAGGGTTATAGTTTCCATGAGTAGAAAAGGTTGTTCTTGTCGATGGATGGTAAAACCTGTTGTATTCCTTATGAACTTCAGTTGCTCCTCCCGTGGCATCTGCTTTATAGAAGGTGATAAATGTGGCAGTGAGTTTCGACACAGAACGAACAACAGTAGTGTTTATTGTTGCTTGACCAACAACTGAATTAGACTGACAAATGTAAGTATTATATGTGATAGGTAATTCTTTTCCATCAAGTAAATGTGAAACGTAACGATTGTGTAAATCATTATCCAAACTTACTACATCACATTGAAGGAAGCAATTATTAAGTTCGTATTCTCCGCTTGTGCTTAGATGTGTGTTAGGCGCGCTCTCACTGGCAGGGAAATCAGTAGTAACATCAGGTGAAACAATACAATCGGTGAAATTACTGACAAGTTCAAGTTCTAAAACAAGAGGACACGCTTTTAATGGAATATACTTAAACTGATTAAATAAACCAAGCATCGGTTTAAATCCGACAACCATTTCTGACGTAAAGCCTGGGATTGTTTCAGCGTTATAAGTTTTTCCAATAGTGCCAGTTGTAGGGTCAGCAAAACGTTGTGTTAAATCGTCATCGTATCTATATCCAAAACTTTGCGCGTCTTCATTGTCCCTTGCTCCCTTTGACATCAAACAACTCATCATGTGATGGTTTCTATTGTAATAGTCAATGTCTTCAACAAGTTGATTACCAGCAATTAATCTTGCCCTTCTGAAAAAGCAGTAAGCAGGAGATAGAGGTCGTAACCGTTTGTTGCTTGTATTTTCCTTGTTCGAAACATTGAAAAACACCATTACCGATTGAGGGTCTAACCAACTATTATCTTCTGCATTTAATGCGATTTTCAATACACGATTTCCAGACGAAGGTTTATAAATATTTGAACCAGACGGGAAGAACGAAACGCTACGACGCTCATTTATATAACTTGCACCTTTGTTTAATTTGAATGAGAGGTTGTCAATTAGAATATCTTCAGCACTAAAAGTTTCCATTGCTATATATAATTTAATTTAGAAATAATTTAAACTAAACTAAATTAAATAATTTAGTGTAATCCTTTTGATTAGAGTTATTATTTTTAAATATTTTCATTTTCTTTTTCTTAATCTTATCTTCAACTGGATTATTCCCTTTTTCTTTCTCCATTACTAATTCTCTAATTTCTTCATATGAACTTTTCTTATACTTTTTATTTTCATTCTTAATCATATCATCCGTTGTTTCATTGTCATATTTCTTATGTTGTATCATTAATATAATTTAGATTATTTATAATATCTCCTTTACTGGCTCAATACTTCTTGAAACATCACGCCCCATATCACCGTATCCAGTTATGTAATCGTGGTTAGTAAATGGATTTAATGAACCAGTATAAACAGTTATAGCGCCACGGTCAGCAATACTGACAGGGTCTAAGATACTTCTAAAATTAATATAATCATCGGTAATTTTAGACCTTCGCGATATAAACGGCGCTCCATAAGTTGTTAAAGTTAATTCTCTTTCAGGGTAATCTTTTGTTATCTGTGCCCCTACACTTGAACCGAGACTATGTGTTATAAGATGTTTAACTTCATTGTTTTCATCCAATGCTGTTGATGTGTCTTTATATCGTTGTGAATATTTAGTCATTTTAAAGGGAAGTCCTACATCTGCCAGAATGTCATTAACAGCACCTCCAAACGTTCCTTTTCCAAATGTACCGCTTACATACATTTTATCACCATCAATATAAAAACCTTTACCATTACCATAAGCTTTACTTAATCCTTGTGCATCAGTTAAATTTGAATTAGGATAATAACTATTTAACATTTTGTCAGTTTGTTTCATAACATTAGTTATTTTAGTTGTTTTTCTTATAAGGTTGATAATGTTTAATTTTCCCATGCTTCATTTCATAAATTAACTTTTTATTATTAATCATATATTTAAAGTTATAAATTAATTTCTCAATTAATTAATAATGCTCACGTACAGTTTTTAAAAATATATAACAAATGTTATATTTTTTAAAAAACTCTAAAATTTATTAATTTTAATTAGAAAATCTTTTCTAATTAAAGTTAATAAATGTTAACGTACAAAAAAGTTTATATTGACAGCGCTCATAGGATTAGAGGCACATCATCAAATTTTAGAGTTGAATTGCCGGAAACATTACAAACAGACAACGGGGTTCATTGCTACATTCACGAAGTAACATTACCTAACTCGTGGTATTCAATACAGTCAGGATTAAATAATATATTATACTTTTATTCTTCTCCGTTAGTTCCAGATGAAGATAACACAAATGTCCATTATTTAGCGTTACAATTGGACGAAGGAGTATATACTGGCACAGAACTAGCGACAGAATTAAAAGCGAAAATAAACGATGTTGTAGATAATACTAATTTCTCAAATACTTTAATATATTCTGATTATATATGGAATGCCAGTTTTGATACTAATAATTTACAGTCTGTTAATGAAGTTTTAGGAAATTATCAAATGAATGTTTATCGATATAATGTTCCTTATGTTTCTGGTTTCATTAATCTTCAACCTATTAGAAATATTTATATTCATTCTTCTCAGTTGTCTAATTATAATCAAGTAAATTTAAGAACGGGTGATAGCACAGTTGTTAAGAAAGTACCAGTCACAGCGCCACATTCTGGTTTGATTTTCGACTCAGAATTAAATCCACTGGATTACTTGGATGTATCAAATAGAAGTTTTAAACAGTTAGACTTTTGGCTTTCTAATTCATTAGGAAATGAAATTAATTTAAATGGGGTAAATGTATCCCTGTCATTATTATTTGTAAAAAGCGATATTATTTAAATAATATATATATATTTTCCATATGGAAAATCTATATATATTATATGTCAAGTATTGAGGCAGTAGATGTTAATAATGAAACTAAAACAGAAGAAGCACCTATTAATAATGAAGTCGTTGAACAAAATGAAACAGTTAATGAAGAACCAACGCCAGAAGAAGTTAAACCAGAAGAAGTTATTCCTGAACCAAAAGCGAAAGCAAAAGCATTACCAAGAACTAAAAAAGAAGTTGAATTAGTAGAATGTGAACAATGCTCTAAAAAGATGACATTGAAAAGTTTGAGACACTCACATCCCAAAAATTGTAAGGGAGCACCTACTGAGTTATTACCAGTCAATCCACAAAAGAATATTAGAAAGATACAACCTGAAGTAAAAGAAGAAATTAAGAATGAGATTAAACAAGAAGTGATTAAAGAAACTATTAAGAAACCCACGGCAACAGAACTATTAAGCCAACATTATGAAGAACTTAAACAAAAGAAAAAACAAGATAAACAAGAAAAAATAAACAAATTATCTTCATCAATGTTTTAAATAATAATCTAATTATAATATATATTAATCATGCTTATGAGAAGTCATAGAAATGTAGAATTTAAAAGGGCGCCACAAGTAGAACGTCATTATAATGTTTCAGATTTATGGGGAGTTGCTTCAAGAATGAATTATTTTAAGCAGTTGAAGGAAACGCTGGAAGCGAGACAATCACAGGGAGCATTAATAAAATATAGAAATGATTTAGCTGAAAGCAACAGAACCGAAAGTTACAGAAAGGAATTAGACAGAATAAGAAAAATATTAGACAACACACGGTCACCAGATGGAATACAAACAAAGGAACAACTAACTGTAAGAAAGAAGCATTTAGAAGAAATGATTAAGAATATATCTGATTAATTTATTTTTCTAAATAATTAATATACTATGATTAAATCAATTAGTAGATTGAATACAGTAGGACCGGTAAAAGTAGGGTCATTGAAATCACAATTACATTTGAGACCTTCTTATGATGAATTATTGAAAGAAACGTTAGTAGGAGATGAGAACCGTCCATCAATTGAAAATGTGATAGACAGAAAAGCGACAAGATACAGATTAAACCAATACGGTAGTCAGTTTGATAATAAGGACGCCTTAGACATTCAAAAGAAACAAGAACTAGACCGGAGAGGAGAAGTTATGAAAGGAGCAATGTCGGACGCTGACAGAGTAAGAGCTAAACTTAATGACGAACTGAAACTTGCTGACACACTGAAACAACACCAGTCTTTCATTCAAGAAGGACTAACGGAAGCACAGAAACAGAAAGAAGAACTTGCTGAAAAAATGAGACTTTGGAGAGAACAACACGAAGAAATGGCAAGCGCTGTTTCGAAGAGTTCATATCCTGCCGGTGTAGAAGTTCATTCAATGGTGTCCGCTGATGAAATGCCAGAATTAGAACCATTAGAGGAAGGCGAAGAAGAAGATGAACGAGAAGACGACCCAGTTGTTGAAGTAGAATCAAAAGCAGAAGACGCTTATGGTTACAACGAGTTTAAGAAAAGAGCGTCTGAACTAACACCCGCTTATCTTGCAAGCAGACCAGAAGAGATGAAAACAGTCATGGACAAACTGAAAGGATTTAGAAAGATTAAAGACAGTGTTCATGAAGAATTCACTGAGTTATATAATGCTTTAATTAATAGCGATGGTGATTTTATCAAGAAGGAACACAGATTGAAATTAGTAAGGTTTTACAATGATAAAGTGTATTACTCAGTTTTCCACCCACGACCTAAGGAAAAAGAAGATAGCCCAACCGTGATGGATGGTTCATTTAAAGAAATACCAGCGGAAGTTTAATAAAATATATAATATTTAATATGACTGATAAATATTATGGATTACGCCGACGCCCTACTTTTGAAGAAATGCTAAAGGAAGCGATGACGCACAGATTAAAAATTGAAATCATCCCCGAAAGACAGGTAATTGACTTGTCAATCAACAATATAGATTTTGACGATTTTGACCTTTCAAAATACGATAGGAGACTACGGTTGAATGCTAGGGTTCAAACTGATGAACAAGTTCTTCAACACGAATTGTTCCCTGATATGTTTGATGAAGTAGCGCCAACATCACAGTTATATGAAAACAACGAGGCAGACGCACAAACAACACGATATATAGCAAAAGATTTTACTGATGAAATTTATAGTAATGCAACTTCAGGACCAAAAGATGAACCGAAAGATGAACCAAAAGATGAACCAAAAGATGAAAAGC
Organism: Effrenium voratum; assembly: GCA_963377175.1. Taxonomy (NCBI): domain Eukaryota; class Dinophyceae; order Suessiales; family Symbiodiniaceae; genus Effrenium; species Effrenium voratum. Next base: position 707,012 of record CAUJNA010003235.1, read on the forward strand.
AGGAAGATTTACAAAGTCTTCATTTAACATCATCATCGTCATCAGCATCAACCGAAAAAGATAAGAAAGAGGAAAGCCGAGAAATAAAATCGTTAAGAAACATATTTTTAGGTGGAGAAGACAAGAGCGTATTTGAACTATTCAAACGTGACAAGAAGACATCCACACCATCAGAACAATCAAGGGAACAGGAAGAAGAACAACCGAGGACATCATTCTGGTCAAGACGACAGGTAGAAGCAAGAAGCAGAAGCCACTCACCAGAAGAAAGAGCAAGAGGTAATCAAATGAACAGAAGACAATTAGAAACAAGAAGCAGGAGCAACTCACCCCAAGAAATAGCTAGAGGTAGTGAATGGACGAGGGAACAAATGGAAACAAGAAGCAGGAGTAGAAGCCCAGAAAGCACAAATACAAAAAGTAGCCGTGGTAAAAAGAAAAAATAAAAGTCTAATTATAGGAAAATAATAAAAAATCACTTAAAGAATAATCACCTTTAATATATAAAATATAATGCCGTCATATTTTGTTGATAATGGCGTGAAAATGACAATGACTAATGATATGTTTGATATGTTATGGAACAGTATAGGAAATGATGAATTTATTAGTTCAGAAACAAGCGACATATCATCAGAAGAAGAACCGAAGACAAAAAATGCTGAATGGAGAAAACAGGATAACGGATACTACAATAGGAAACCAAATGATGATAACTATTTTAAAACATACTATAAAGAAAAGACAAAACACTCATGTGTATGTGATATTTGTGGAAGTCAGCTAAGTTGTAAATCAAATCTTGCAAAACATAAGAAGTCTAAGAAATGTCTCGTAGCAGGCAATGCTACTGCACCGTGTCAAAAGCATTTAGTGTAATTGAATGATATTATTAAAAATAATATCATGTAATTCATAAATTGTATGATATTATTAAAAATAATATCATGTAATTCATAATGAGTAGGAAATTAGATAAGGATGAAATTTTAAAAAAGTTATATTATGATGTTGATGAGGGGTTCGGTTCTGTTAGAGATTTATATGAAAAAGCGAATAAAGTTGAAGCAGGTTTTACATTAGATTATGTTTCTAAATGGATGAAATCTCAACCAAACAAGCAAACAAGAAATTATAAGAACTACAATTCATACACGGCACCTTTTCCAAAATATGAATTCCAAATTGATTTAATGGTCATGTCAAGTTTGTTAAATGACGTTGGTGTTGATGTTAAAAATCAACCTAAATTTGGTTTTGTTTGTATCGATATTTTCAGTAAAAAGTGTCATATAGTTCCAATGGAAATTAATGATATTGAAACTTTTTTCAATGCTATGTTGGAATGTTTTAAAGTTCTAGGCTATCCACTTAGTATATATAGTGATGACGAAGGAGCATTAAATAGTAAGAAGATACAGAATTATTTGAAAGGTGAAGGAATTGAATTAATTATTACTAAAACTCATGCATCACAAGCGGAGAGAATGATTAGAACAATTAAGAAAATGATTAGTGATAGACTTCGTCATCATAAAGGGTCATGGGTTGAAATGATGAAAGTATCACTGAAGAAATATAATAGTAGTCAAATACATAGTAGCACACAAACAACACCAAACAAAGCACACGATTTAGACAATGTTTTAGATGTTAGAGCAAACCAAATACTGAAAGAAAAGCATAATAGAAAGTATCCAAATGTGACTGAGGGAGATTCTGTTAAAGTTTATAGCAAAGGTAAAGGCAACTACACCAGTCGTAAAGAGAGCCGAAGTGTCTGGAGTGAGAGAAAATACAAGGTAATACTTGTTGGTAAGGATTTACTTAACAATAAGTATTATAAATTAGATGGATTAAGTAAAAAATATAATCGGCACGAGATTTTATTGGTTAATTAAATAATGTCCATATGGCAAACTTTCAATAGCGTTATAGAAATATCTTTTATTGCAAAAATTGGACAAAGAAAACTTAACTTGATTAATGCTATATATTTGATGGTTTTTTGAGCGTATAGTGTTAAATTCAACTTTATCCTTCAAATCACCATTTAATGTTTGTTCGTATTTATTATAATTTAATTCATTAGCCACTTTATGTTTAACAATGCCTTTACTCCTCTTATGTTCTTCATCTTCTCCATACACTTTATAACAATATGATTTAGGTTTCAATCCTATGAAGTGTGTCATTATTTTCCCTGATAACTCATCCTTCATTTTGCCAAGAACTTTTTTATTAGAAGCATTATAACATTCATGATTTTTAGGATAATCTGAAAAATCCATATGTTGTTTTATATGCTTAAAATCTGTGTAAATATCATCAGTTTCAACATGGATAATAAAACTATCAGTGTCAGTATATGCTAATTTTATTTTATCGTTATATTTAGGTTTTAATACATCATAATAAAAAGAATACATATGAATTTTAGAATAATCTAAAATTGATAGACCCATATAAATAGGTTTATCTAATTCTACCGTTGCCTTTTCTTTTTCTACTCCTACTAAACTTTCGTTTATAATGTGTCTGTGTTTGTATGATGGCTTATTTACTAGCTTCTGGAAGCGTTCAGGTGTATTAACTAATTCAAAGTCAATGTGATTACGAACGTTTTCGAGTGTTTTTCCATATACAGCGTTATTTAATAATTTGAATAAATCTTTTTCAAATTCAGTTTTAGCATTCTTTCGTTTTTCGGTGTTGAAATCAATGTATGGTTTTAAGAAATCTGCTTGATTAAAACTAATTACCCTATGGACTTTCTTTAGTTTTAATCCATGCTCTAAATAAAACTTCAATGCTGATATATGTAATACATACTTTTTCTTATCCATAACATTTAATATTAGTTTATTTGTTTTTTCATCAGATGCATCTTTTCCATAATATTTTTTATGTATTTCTTTTTGAACTGGTGAAAGCATATTCTCACTAACACTCATAATTTCTGGTGCTAATGGATAATCTCTATGTAAATCATGTAATTCTTTTGGATATTCTAAATCAACTTCTAAAATATAGCCTTTGTCATCATCATCGCTATAACTTAATACTTTCTTCTCATCCATCCTTGAAAAATACCAATTGAAATTATCAAACGGTAGTTTTTTACTCATAGCCAGACCATACAAGTTATTAGCATCTAAATAACTTATATAACTTGATGGTTTTGACAAGTCATATTGTTCATTCATGTATTTATTATTTGCTTCTACTTTTTTATGAGCACATTGAGTCATCCCGCCACGAAGACCTTTTTCAATCATTTCATACATATCTTTATTATGTATTTGTTGAAGTCTAACACCAGTAAGAGATAAGAAGGCAGACCACGAATAATTAGGTAATGTTATGTAATGAGCAGGGTCTAAACCATAATAATTTAAGCACATATCCCTAAAGTTTTCAAAAACATCACTAAGCAATAAACATCTGTCATCAAATATAAATCATGGTATTCACCTAGGTTTTTGATATTGAAATTATCCCATATTACTTTTGCCCTTGTGTGTTGTGTATCTGTTATACCTTCTTCATATAATTTACTGTAAAAGTCTTCTATATTCGGTAATTGCGATTCATTGAATTTATCAAATGAATTCATGTAGTCGTAAGGATAAACTCCTTTTTCAGTTAATAAGTCTAAATCGGTTTTATTTCTAATATATGGATTTGCTGATGAAAATCGGAAATTATCCTTCCAGTCATTCCGCTTTTTATATATAGGTTTATCATGTTCATCTTTACCTACTATGTCATATTTATTTAACTTAACTAATTTATCCAAAGATGCTGAGAGAAAAGCCATGCTATCTTTAAACTGTAATGAACCAAATGAAAATGTAATAAACTTTTCGCTATTTTGTGCTATTACATCTATTCTCTTATTTTCGTTCAATTCCTTATTTATTTCATTTGCTTTGCCTATTATTAAGTGAGAGTCATAGTTTTTTAAATTATGAAAAAATACTGGTATCTTGAAATATCTAAATGAATAATCCAAATTACATTTTTCGTGAGCACAACCTCTATACTCACCAGTAAAATGACAGTGGTCACGAACCTTGACATCATCTGGCTTAAAATTCTTATTACATATTGAACATACAGTAGCTTTTCTAAATTCTGCTTCTTGTTCATCTGTAATATCCATTGGTTTATTAACATTCATTTTATCAAAAATATCTTTTTTAATTTCTCTTAATTTATTTACAAAGTGGTCTAAACAATCCTCTCCACGGTATAAAAAAGGTTGACTTGTATTATCAATAGAATTTACAACATTCAACATATAACCGCATGGTTTATGTTCCTGATACGTGCCCTTGATGCCATTATTTGAATTTACAGTTATACACTCAAAATCTCCATAAACAACAAATGGACATTTTAATTTTGTATTGTATTTTTCAAATTCAATATAACTACCTTCTTTTGGTAATTTAAACTGTTGTCCATGTGTTGCCATACAACCAGTTTCATAATGTTTTGTTAATAAATCCTTTCTAGTAAAGGCATGAGAACAATAATGACAATAATGTTTTGGTTGGTCATTTTTGTTTGTTTGCCAGTTCATTAAACGACTTAGACTTTTAATAACTACATAATGATTATTATTATTGATTTCAATTTTCAAAAGGTTTATTTGATGTTTAGCATCTCTTGTTTTAGTTCTGTAATCAATTATAATTTTCTTTTCATTCAAAGTATCATCAATTTCATAAACATTGATTGAAACTAACTTACTATTATTTTCTTCAAACCTTTCAATATCTTTATTACCAGTTGGAAATTTAACACCTTCCCAGTTTAAGATATTGTCATTTAATTTGTTGTAATGGAACATTTCTTGGGAATTTGATTTATTAATTATATCAAACACTACACTTTGAACACTATATTTAAAACATTTGTTATCTTTGTTTTTGATATTAATACATGCCTTTTTTAGTTTAATCCATTCTGGTAAATCTATATAACTACCCGCCCTAGTTGGGTCATATTTGTCATAATGGATTGTTATTGATAATATCTTTATAAATTTTAAATTAGATGCTGAACCTTCTAACTTTTCTATGTTCAATAAAATCTCTTTGATTGATTTTTCAATTGCTTCATCCAAATCGGTTTCATTATAAATGTTTGACCTTGTAGCAGGTAAATTATAAAGTATCTCTGTATGTTTTATTACTCCATCATCATCATAATAATGATAAAATAAACCTTCTGCCCTTATATTCAGTTTCATAGCTCTATTAGTTTTCAAAAAGGTTAAAAGTCTATCTTTTTGGTGGTGTATCATTGATAGTGCCTTTTCACCTTGAAAATGTTTATTTACTAGTTTTATAGAATTAGCATAACTTTTGAAAGCTGATTGTTGGTCTGTTACTTGGAATTTATTTTTGATTGCATATTTTGTCATTGCATTTTTCATTCTTTGTTTTAGGTATGTTGAGCGCAATGTTTTTGTTGCATAGCTATTATACTCATTAGTTCTTGCTTCTGATTTTAATTTCTTGTTCAAAACATTTGAGATGGGTTTTTCTTTGTTGTATCTAAATTTTCTACCATCTATAATTATTGATTTTAATTCCTTGTTTCCTCTTTTTGGAATTTCCGCTTTATCATTATTCAACAGATAATCTATAACATGTTTCATAATACTATACTATATAAATTTAATGTGTTTATTTCTTTAAGTGACTTTTTAGAAAAATATACTTAAAGATTTAATACAAAGAAACCAAGAATTGAAAATCATAATTGATAAAATATGTGATTATATTAAGGATGAACAGAAGAACAATATAATAGGTAAATTAATGTATGGTGATGTGATAAATGATATTAAAAGTGTTTTAGGAAACTGGGGCATAGATTTTTGCATTTATGATTTTGCTGATAGAAAATATCCATTTAAAAATAATAAAAAGAACTTTAAACAAATACCAAAGATTACAAAGAAATATTTAAATACTAATGACTTTGATTAAAACCATACTATAATAATAACATGTAAAATCTTATATGTTATAATTATACTAAACTTATGGTTTGTTTCATATTTTTCTTAATGCCTTAAAAATGACTTAAAGAAATAGTGCCTTAATATAATAAGAGGAAAATGAATGGTGATAAAATCAATAATTATATCAATAAAAAATGCTATGATTGTTGTCACTTCAAAAAAGAAAATATGGAATTGTATAAATTAAATTTACCTAATGAAATAGTGAATAATATTATTAATTATTCAATGGATGAAGAAGATTTATGTAAAATTTGTAGAAATTGGAGATATTATCAAGAATTAATCAGATGTCTGTTGGGAATAAAAAGAATTCGACATAGAAATGTAGAAGATGATATTTTAATATTTCTAACTGTAAATAAAATACCACCTTATGATTATGTTAAACAGTTTCTTAAAATTAGTAAGAAAAAATATGAAATGATGGATGATATATTATGGTTGTTGTGTTATAGTCAAGATAAAGGAGAAGATGTTAAAGAAAATATCAAATTATTTATTGAAAGTAAAAAGTTTAATATTCAAAATACATTGAGAGATATTAATATTATTTTTAAAATGATGTATGAAAGAAGAAAGATTTGTCAATTAAATTATTATCCTGTACTGAAATTATAATCATACTATAATAATAACATGTAAAATCTTATATGTTATAATTATACTGTACTTATGGTTTGTAAAGATTGAAATATTTTATTTTTCCTTGATTTGCTTGTCTCTTTCAAAGTGCGTTGTTTGAACTTGGCATGCTCTTTTGATTTTTTCGTGCTTTGGCTGTTTGTTTTTTATTTTGTTTGATACTCTTCTGATATTTTTTGATGGTATGTTGCTTTGTTTTTGATTTTGTGTGTTTTTGAGTTTGTGTTCTTTGATGGTTTTTATTTTTGCTGTTTTGTTGGTATGCTTGTTTGAATTATTTAATGTTTTATGCTTTGATTGAATATTTTGTTGGGGGTTGTTCTGGTTTTTGAGTTGCTTGGTGGTTCTTATCTTGTTTTCTGTGAATTTTGCTGATTTTGTTGTATGCTGTTTGATTTTTTGGGTTTGATGTTAGAAGTGCCATTTTATGTATTTTTGGGGGGGGGATTTGACAGGGAATCCGTCACTTTGGGGGGGGGAATGACCCCTAATCTGCCAGGTTGATCAATCTGGGTTGATATCCAAGCATATCTCAGGAACAAGAACCGTCGTTTCCAGGGATCAAGGAGTTGCTTCCGGGGAAAAGACTACCAAGAAGGCTGCCAAAGAAGCAGCCTATGCAGTCCGCTCCAAAACGATCGACTTGTCAACAGCCCTGAAGACAGGATGGGCGGAACCACATAGCCGGCGCTTGGGGAATGCAAATGCCTTGTACAAAATCGTCTCACTCGGGAAACGCTGTTGACCAGCGTCCCGGAACTTCATTGTCTCACTGTTACGAACATGGGCATAAACGTGAAAAACAAAAGAACACATGCCGCGCACTATTCCCGGCAATAAATCAAGAAGTCGCTTGCCCCTTGGCCCCCGTCTCAGAAGGTCCGATAATTTACCCACCCCCTTGGAGACACACCCATATGGAAGGCATCACTGTCACCGAAACGGCACTCGGACATCGAAATCCGCCAGGTTCTACTTAAATGTGTTCGAGATCGCGGCTTCGCGGCATCGCGAGCGGCCGAATTGGCCGGGCTTCAATCTGAGGCGAGCAGTAGCGACGATAAAAGATGCAGGAAAGTACTGGATAGCTCGACCACCAGCCCCAAAACTCGCAAGTCGCTGGTCAAGTCATACACCACGATAAGGGGTAGGGCGCTTTGCAAGTGAAGAGTCACTTTGTTGCAGAGAAAAAATGGTCATGGTCTGCCCCTGTTCCCTCGCCAGGTAGACAGGCCCCTGTTGACCCTCATGGGTACGGTTTTCAACCTCTCGCCTCTCAAACCCAAGGCCTTTCCTTGAAACGCTGGCCAAGCGGGGGGCCACATGTTTCCAGCACTTGTAACACGTTGAACTCTACTGCCGTTCATGAGGGTGACCCAAGGAAACCACCCGTTTCGGATTTTTGCGGGTTCCAGGACTGGTCCACTCACGCTAGGAATGGCAAGGCCTTGGCCCTCAACGCTAGCGACACTGTATGAGGGCTAGAGAATGAAGGGGTTCCTAGGGAAGAAACTTGGCGAACATCATGTGTACCTGTTTGGTGTCCATGTTCCATGCCACGGGCTCCATAGGATGCTCCTTTTTGGGAAAGTGGACTCCACCCCAAAAAAGTCTGAAAGGTGGAACCCACTGGACAAGAAGGAGGGTTGCTGCTCAGAAATTCTACGAGTGAACCAACCAGGTGTTGCAATATGTTGGGCATCCACTGCTCTGCGGTGTTCACTTTCGAAGCCACTGCTCGTTAAAAAAATGTCGGTCGAGCGCACTGCTCTCGCAAGCAAAATGTTGGGAGCACCCGCTGCTATGGCTGGCTAGAGGGATATATATATATATATATATATACATATATATATATATATGAGTATATATATATATATATGTATGTGTTTGTGTGTCATACATACCCACAAAATATGTGTACATATATATATATATACTTACACAATTTGTATATATATATATATGTGTGTTTACCATTGGTCGGAACACCCACGGAAATCAACAAATGACGTCCGCCAAAGGCCTGTTTTCCGTGCAAGATCCCTATCAGCACCGTACCGTTTGCTAGATCCACGAACGCTGCCAGAGGGGCGTCTTCGTTTGAGGGTCCTTTGGATGCAAATGATCTGTTGGGGGTCCACGAGCTTGAGATAGGGCCAGGATCTATTTGAAATCAAAAAAAAAACACAGCCATGCCCAGTTTCCAACAACAATGTCCAGTCGCCAAAGTATCCCGGAAAAAGAGGGAAAAGAAGAAGGGAAAACAACATGGCCACACCGAAGTCCGGGGAACACCACATACTTCAAACTAGAGGACGATTGGCCCGAAAGCATTTTTCCCCAGGTGCTCATCCAGCCGCGGAGACACCTTTTTACATCGCTGCGGCGAGCGTGTCCGCGCGCGGCGATGCTCAATGCGTATGGTCACATGAGAGCTCCATCTCATCGTCCTACGAGGGGAAACATGGCAGTGCTCGATCCCACATATTTACATCCGTTAAAACAAGAAGAGTAAAGCTCGTAAAGCTCGAAACGAATTACAAGCAAAAGGAAGAGCAATCAATAGCAAAGCTTACACGACGGCCACAGTTTCTGGCAAAGCACGCTCGCGCAACTTAGCTCTGTGCAAGATGGCTCTGCGCAGCTTGGCTCTGTGAAAGTTGGGTCTACGCAAGCTACTTTTCGCGAGTGGCTCTGCGCAACTGGCTCTGTGCAAGTTGGCTCTGCGCGAGTCTGCTCGGCGCAATGTGCTTTGCACGAACTGCGCCGCGCGATTTCTCACGAAAGTGGTCTGCGCAAGCTGCATCGTTCCAGGCTGCTGCGCGCAAGTTCCTCTCTGCAAGCTGCTGCACGCAAGCGCTCTATGCAAGTTGCTCTGCGCAAGTGCTCTGAGCAAGTTGCTCTGCGCCAGTTGCTCCGTGCAAGCGCTTTGCGCATGTGCTCTGTGCAAGTTGGTCTGTGCAAGTTGCTCTCCGCAAGTGCTTTGTGCAAGTGCTCTGTGCAAGTTGCTCTGCGCAAGTTGCTCTGCGCAAGTTGCTCTGAGCAAGTGCTGCCGGAGCTGTGGGAATGTACTTCGCGTACTATTTTTTGTACTTAAAAGTTGTGATTTTCCAGCCGGAGCTGCGGGAGTGTGCTCCGCGTACTACGTTTGTACTTAAAAGTTGCGATTTTCCAGCCGGAGCTGCGGGAGCACGCTCCGCATACTACGTCTGTACTTAAAAGTTGCGATTTTCCAGCCGGAGCTGCAGGAGCACGCTCCGCGTACTACGTTTGTACTTAAAAGCTGCGATTTTCAAGCCGGAGCTGCCGCGGACCAGGGGGGAATCGAACCCGGGACCGCGGGATCCCGATGAACCCTCTGCGGGGATCGTGCGTGTCGGATCGCTCTCGCTGTGGCGCCGTGCGCATCTGTCTTCAGCCCGATGAACCCTCTGCGGAGATCGTGCGTGTCGAAGCGCTCTCGCTGTGGCGCCGTGCGATTTTCTTGCTCGCGAAACGGCTTTTGGAAGTTGTCTCGTGGTGCGCGCGCCTGCTTTCGCTCAAGACAAATTCGCACGGCGCCACAGCGAGAGCGCTTCGACGCGCAGGATCTCCGCAGAGGGTTCGCCAAGGTCAAGACAAATTCGCACGGCGCCACAGCGAGAGCGCTTCGACACGCACGATCTCCGCAGAGGGTTCGCCGCGACCAAGACAGATTCGCGCGGCGCCACAGCGAGAGCGCTTCGACACGCACGATCCCCGCAGAGGGTTCATCGGGCTCAAGACAAATTCGCACGGCGCCACAGCGAGAGCGCTTCGACACGCACGATCTCCGCAGAGGGTTCGCCGGTCAAGACAAATTCGCACGGCGCCACAGCGAGAGCGCTTCGACACGCACGATCTCCGCAGAGGGTTCGCCGGGCTCAAGACAAATTCGCACGGCGCCACAGCGAGAGCGCTTCGACACGCACGATCTCCGATCTCCGCAGAGGGGTGCGTTTCGTAAGCTCCTGTCGGGCCTACCCCCGCCAGAAAAAGAAGAAGAATTAAGAGTCGAGAAGTGAAGGTAGAACAGAAAAGTTAGCTTGTGTTTTTAGGATAGTGAAGTAACACCCGACAAATTAGCTTGTGCTTTTAGTAGAATGAGATAACAGCCGAAAAGTTGACATGAGAAGTTGGCAGGTGAAGTAACTCTCAAAAAGTTGACATGAGAAGTAGGCAGGTGAAGTAACTCTCGACAAGTTGGCATGAGAAGTTGGCAGGTGAAGTAACTCTCGACAAGTTGGCATGAGAAGTTGGCAGGTGAAGTAACTCTCGACAAGTTGGCATGAGAAGTTGGCAGGTGAAGTTGGCAGCCGCTTTTAGAAGAAGAACCCTTCGCAATGCTTCCGGGAAAAGAAATAGATGCCAGGGACCATCCAGCGAAACTCCCACTTGCCCCTCCGTCATCCAAGTAAGGCCGCAAAAAGCGGCTGCTACATGGTTCTCATCATCATCGGCGCCAGCGGATGCATCCTCAGGATAAAAACTGTTCAGGGATCGACGAGCTACTAGGCCAGGCATTTCTGATTGCACATGTATTTGCCACATAGGTTCGTCTCTAAAATAGGGGACATCCCCAAAGTGAGCGGCTTTCCTTTGGCCTCCCTTCAAACCCATCCAAGCGAAACAGACGCACCGCCCAAATCATATGCAGGACTTCCCGAACCCATCGCTACGAACTGGCTGCCAGAATCTTTGCAGAGCCTCAGGCCGCACCCAAGACCGGCCCCCGGGAGGGACCCTGGGAACCAAGGCCTGAGACCTTCTGGCGCCCAAATGGGGAAATCAAGCGAAACACGCGCGGGATCCGAAATGAGATCCGACCAGATCCGAAATGAGATCCGAAAGCTGGGAAGCGTGGAGATCCGACCAAATTCGACGTGTGCCCCTGGTTTTCCCGGGGAACGACAGTGCACTGTCAAATCCCCAAGAAGCTATATGAGGCAGCATGTGGGTGTAGGAGCCCTGTCTGGATAAGTTCACCAAAAGCAGATCACAACAACTGCGTGGAGATAAACGGGAAACCTAAGAAAACAGAACACCCTTGCAAACCGCAAACCTTGATGTTGCGTCGAACACCACATGTGCAAACCAGTTGTGCAAGCAACGCCCATTGCATTTTGTTTGGCAAGCCGCAAGCAATTTTCGAACGGAGCCGTCGGGGCCCCAAAGGTCGGACGGCACGGCACTCCCACCAATTCACGCGGAAACTGACGTTTGGGGGTCCTGGAAGACCATTTTCCTTTTAAAGGTTTCGGCTTTCTTTCAACTACCAAGTTCCAGCATTTTCACAAACCCCAATATGCTCCTGGTGGCAAACTTGCTTGGTGAACCTTGTAGAATCATTTCGAAAGAAAACCCAGATGCAAAGGACCAAACACAACCAAACACCAAAGAAACGACAAGAAAGCAGGCAAGAAGATCAGACACGAGCACCAGACAGCGCCGCTGCGTTTTGGGCTTCCCCGCTTCGCAGTGCGCCTGGTGCCCAGGGTGAACTTGGGTCCGCGAGGGGTGCCCGCGCGGCCCTGCGCGCCAAGGCCGCAAGGCGCTTTTGTGGCCAAAGAAACGTGGCGTGGCAGCCGGTTTTGCTGGAAGAATGATTGACGTGAAGGACGCCATCCACTTGGAACAGCAGGCGTGCCCTTTGCTCAAGGTCTGGGAAAACTCCAAGGATGGTGTTATTTCATTTGTTACCATCCAAAAAGTGGGCCCTGCTGGTTAATGGTGACCCCATACTAATCAACCCCTGTTCAATAATGAGTGTTCCAATCCAAAAGTGAATCTCCACCAAACCCAGGGACACCCCCTATGAATAAACTGGGGTTGACTAATATGGGGTCAGCATTACCTGTCAAACGGCTCCAAAAACTCACTTCCGATCGAGTGGACGGGACAAAAAAGAAGTCTCAACTGTTCGTGTACCACCAATGGCCTTCCCAAAAAGTAGAAAGTTCATGAGGGAGTGAGAAAATAGACCGAAGGAGGTCACTTTAAACACCATCTGATGGCCGTTGGGAGATCAACTGGAATGGAGCTACTAGTCTTACACAAGCAATGCACATTCAGCTCGAGTCTACACATCTCGCACGGAACTTCTGCCTCAGAGATTCAACAACTTACTTCCTGTGTGGCTTGGCCCCAAGAAAACCCTGGACCACTCGAACGGTCTAAACCAAAAAGGAACAAGTCCATCAACTCATTGAGCGAGACGAGGTGCCCTTTCAGATAGAGAGGAGCCGTCTTACAACTTGCTGCCCTAAGCGCAGTGGCAATCACAAGGGCGGTTGTCACCTACCACCTCAAAAGGATTGAATCCGCTGGTATTTGGGGTGCTTTGTTCAATCAGCTGGTATTTGGGGGGATTTGTTGACTCACACATCACGCCAAAGAGCCTTCGAGGTCAAATCTTCGGTGCTTCTAGCAGTGGCTCGGCTCAGCACAGCACGGTTGAACGATGCTTCCACAGGCGCTGTCTGTGACAGAGGTGTCCCAGTGCCAATAGTACTCTGGATGCACAAACTCCTGCACCACCTGAGACTTTCTGGAATGATTCAATACCCCGGCCCGTAAATACCAACAAACAGTGGTTTCCCATGGTTTCAAGTGGTGCAGGAATTCGTCCATCCACACAGTGTGGCTCAGCTTGTGCACCGGGACGCTGCCCAGGCTCGTAGAGTTGAACAGCAAGCACTCCGAAGACATGACTACATTTGTGCGGCTCCGCTGCGCCGCGATCAGGTCCGCTACGCGATTTTGCCCTCAAGAGAAACGGCAGCGTGACACGCTGCCGTTGCCCCTGGGCAGCGAGGTGCTTTCGCATGTTGCCTTGGCCCACGGCGAAGTCGAACCTGTCGTTGAGGCCCACCCACCCCCCGTCCATTGGTGAAGTTGGCCACGTAAATGCCCTCCTTTGCCGATGTGGGCAGGGTGTGGGGCTCAAGCACTGCTGTGTCATCGCGCGTGCGCCTGCAGTACCACGGATCCAGTGTCTGCCGGTGCCTGTCGTGCGACCCTGCGCGCACCAGCGCGGAGGGTTTCAGTTCCTGCACGTGCAGCAGATCCGGCGGATGATCCTCCGGAACAAAGGGGTCGAAAACGACGGCCATGTCGCTGGGCAGGTGTGCCCTCCAAGCGCCTGAAAAAGCCAACCCAGAAAGAGCTGGACGCCATAGCCTGGGAAAAATCGCGGGCTTGATAGGGAGATCTTGTGCAGCTCCGGGCGCGCAATCTGCCCCGTACGGAACACCTCGGCAGTCCTCAAGGGCTTGCACTGCGGCTTCCCGGTGTCATTGCTGCTCCCGCACGGCACCCAGTACTCGGACCGCAACAAAGGGCCAGAAGCTCCGCCAGCGAGGCGCCCGTGGCCACACGGTCCACTTCGTGGGCGAAGCCCACGACGCAGCACCGCGGCAAACGCGCGACGGTGAGGTCCGAGAGGCTAAACACATGTTCGCCGGCTTCCTTCGCGCCACCACGCAGGAGCAAGCTCCTCACCTTGACTATTCGTCACAGAATGGCAAATGATACTGTGGATGGACAAAATCCTGCAACACTTTCAAAGCATGGGAAACCATTGTTCGTTGCTATTTACAGGGAACACATAATTCCAGGGTTTCTTAGGTGGTGCGAAACGGATTTCGTCCATCCACAGTATGGATCGTTGAGTGCGTTGCTCTGTGAAGGCTCCTTGAAAGCAAAGCTTCTTCGAGCCAATGCTTCGCATAGTTTACATATCCTGAATGTGTCAACAAACAACCCAAAAATATCCCACCTGAATCATGCAGTTGGGCCCAAACCTAACCCAAAGTCGTCAAATACCAACTTGCCACCTTGCGCAATTGCATTGTCAGCCGATACCAACAACAGACTCGCTCAGTCAAACTGGAGAAGTAAATGTCAATTCAATCTCTATCTTCTTACTCGGTTCCTTCTCTTGGAATATTATCTTGTTATTCTAGGTGAAGGCTTTTGTTGATTTTGGTGAAGCCGCAAGCATGTGGCAGCCGGGTTGCCGAAGCAAGGGAGGCCGGATTTGGGTGCCTTTTTCGGCCCCGTTGCCGCTTGGGATCTTTGGGAGTTCCAGACTCTTCTTCGGTCGCGCGCCCCAGCCATCAGACAAAAAGGTGCGAGCCAAGCAAAGAGCCCACCATGGAAGCAGACAGGTCCGGCTTCGGAATCTTTTGGAGTACGACCTCTCTGGGAAATATTTGAGTTCGTTGTAGCAAGCTGACCGGGTGATAAACAAGCTCATGATTGATGAAAGTCGCATGGGGTTCTTAATTCAGGTTATTGAGTTAGGAATGGTGCACAAATAAGTAGTTCAAGCCTACCAGTGGAGTCCACATTCTCCTCCCCTGCTTGCATTTCAGGCTTCCCCTTGCAGTACTTCCAAAAAAGGAAAGGCGTGTTCTCAGTTTGAATTGGTTGCGGAACATCCCAGCAACCCACTCCCTCATGAAACCGGAAAAAACCCAACCAAAGATATTTCTTTTGGTTCTGGCATCCAAAATGTAGTGAACCTGGATATGCAAACCGCCGAAATTCACAACAGAGATCCAATGCATGGTCTCATGACCAAGCCCCCCATCTCAAAGAAACCCAAGAGAACCACAGCACAACCCATTTTAGGGAATGATGATGAGTGTTTTCCTTCACCCCCCCCCCCCTTTCCCGCCCCCCACCCACCCACCCACCCACCGCCTCGTAACTCCCGGGGCCAGGGGACGTCGGCTCCGCCTTGAGGGTTGAGCGATTCAACACACGTCTTGCGGGCTCATTTGAGACAAGCCCTAGCTCTGCTGTTTTCCGTAAGGAACCAACGAGACGGTTTGCCTAACCCTGAAAGGAAGACACAAGGGATGCCCAACAATTTGTCAGCGCTGCGAAACCCAAATTGAGATAAGCCCAATTTGGGACCCGTGGTTATGTTCACCCCTGATTAATAAACCCCCAATCTGAATCAGGGGGGTCCTCTGAAAAGAAGGATTCTCCACCAAAAAGGGGCCCCCCCCCCTAGGAAACAAAACTGCATGTGGGTCCCATTTGCCAGGGTTCCCACCCCACGCGGTTCACCACTCTTTGAGCCATGCCCCATTTGACCCATCCGATCCGACTCCCCCGCTCGCCTTCTCCCGCGGCGTGGTGCCGAAGCCCCAGGCAGGGACCCGCTTCGCCACCGGCGCCGGGGAGCTCGGCCCGGCCCCTCAGCGCACGGAGCAAGGCCATTTGTGATGGATTTTTGTTTGGGGCTGTGACACCCCCAAAAAGAAAAAGAAGAAGAAGAGTGGCGGTTTATTTGGATGGTGTCCCTTCTTTTTGGGCAGACCCACCCCCCCACCCCCCCACAAAAAAAGAAAGAAAGAGGCGTCGGTTCCTTTAGGCGCCGAAGACCAGCCATAGGCTTCATTTGGGTATCAGAATGCGGCTAGACCAACACCCCGATACCAACCCCCCCCCTCACGCTCAAGGCGGCTCAACACTACTACTACTAACCCTACAAAACTAACTGGAAAAGAAAACTGGTGGAAAAATACACCAACTTGGGATTGGAGCAACAGAGACCTGCTGTCTCTTTGATTTTCCTTTGGTTTCCTGTTGACACCTATGGGAGTAGGTGACAACTCAGGCTAGCCCCCATCAGCGCGCCTCCTTTCTTCAGCTTGCCCAGAAACGTCACCTGCAGGACATCCCACGTGAGCTATCAATATGAAGTTCCCATAAAGGAAACTGAAAAATCAGGGCTGTCCCCTGCTGGTGGGAAATGAGTGATTCCCCACCCCACCCCCAATCCCCCACACCCCTCGCAAAGACACATCCGTTTGTGAGGACCCTCACAACACATCCTAACATGCTGCGGCTGGAACGCCAATCCTTTCGCTGTATCTCGGTGACTTTCTAACGAGATACCCTACCGCCGATTCCATGAAAGCTTCCAACACCCCTTGAAACGACGTGTCTGATTGAAAGGGTACCCGGTGGCTTCCTTCGCTTGAGGGAGAGTATGGCCATACTTTGGGGGGGTCACCTGCCCACAAGTGCTCGTTCTGCTCTTTCCCTTGGAGGTAGTGACAGGTAGTGAGCATTCCAAACTTGGGAACCTCAAAACTGCTCACCTGTCTTGGCAACAACCGAAACCAAACTGATCCACATGCCGGCTTCCCCGTGAAAACGGGCTCCCGCCGTCGAAAAACGGCTCCTGAAAACGGACACCACAGAAACATGACTGAACTTCTAGCCTTGCGGCTTCAGTCTTTCAAAGGCCAAAGGAGCCAGCCTGACTAAAGTCAGTCTCTTGCCCAGCAAAAAACTCTGGGCCCAAAACTGGTTCAAAGAGATAGAAACAACCTTTTTTGGGGGGTGGAACAACCATGAGTGTTTCCAACACGATGGTTCAACAACGGTTTCCCTCCGGGGCTTGGGTTTGGTAGTTCTAGGGTTGATTTCCCGTTGCCCACTGGCGTTCTGTCCGGTTGCCATCAGCCGACCTCCGACCTGGAAAGATTCGGCTCCCTTGAACCAAAAAGTTGCTTGCAGTGCAATCGGAAAGCCTTAAGAACTAGACCACGGCTGGCCCGAAAGCATCACAGCCCCGTGACCATTCTGCGCAAGTTGCTCTGGGCAAGGTGCTTTGCGCAAACTGGTCTGTGCAAGTTGCTCTGCGCAAGTTGCTCTGCGCAAGTTGCTCTGCGCAAGTTGCTCTGTGCAAGTTGCTCCGTGCAAGTTGCTCCGTGCAAGTTGCTCCCTGCAAGTTGCTCTGTGCACGCTGCTCTGTGCAAGTTGCTCTGTGCAAGTTGCTCTGCGCAAGTTGCTCTGCGCAAGTTGCTTTGTGCAAGCTGCTCTGCGCAAGAGGCTCTGTGCAACTGACTCTGTGCAAATGTCTCTGCACAAGTTGCTCTGTGCAAGTTGCTCTGCGCAAGTTGCTCTGCGCAAGTTGCTCTGTGCAAGTTGCTCTGTGCAAGTTGCTCCGTGCAAGTTGCTCCGTGCAAGTTGCTCCCTGCAAGTTGCTCTGCGCACGCTGCTCTGTGCAAGTTGCAGTGTGCAAGTTGCTCTGCGCAAGTTGCTCTGCGCAAGTTGCTTTGTGCAACTGACTCTGTGCAAATGTCTCTGTACAAGTTGCTCTGTACAAGTTGTTCCGTGCAAGTTGCTCTGCGCAAGTTGCTCTGTGCAATCTGCTCTGTGCAAGTTGCTCTGCGCAAGTTGCTCTGCGTAAGTTGCTCTGCGCAAGTTGCTCTGCGTAAGTTGCTCTGCGCAAGTTGCTCTAGGCAAGGCGCTCTGCGCAAACTGGTCTGTGCAAGTTGCTCTGCGCAAGTTGCTCTGCGCAAACTGGTCTGTGCAACTTGCTCTGCGCAAGTTGCTCTGCGCAAGTTGCTTTATGCAAGTTGCTCCGTGCACCCCCGCGGACCAGGGGGGAATCGAACCCGCGACCCGCCAGTCCCGGGAGCAGGCGCGCGAACCACGAGACAACTCCCGAGGACCAGCTCGAACAACAAAAGTCGCAACAGACCTCGAG
Source organism: Effrenium voratum (assembly GCA_963377175.1). NCBI lineage: Eukaryota > Dinophyceae > Suessiales > Symbiodiniaceae > Effrenium > Effrenium voratum. The sequence goes on from CAUJNA010003235.1 coordinate 725,230, forward strand.
TTTTTGCACCTCGACCACGCCGATCCCCGCAGAGAAACGGCGAGCCAAAACAAAATCGCAAAAAACCTCGAGTTTTTGCACCTCGACCACGCCGCTCCCCGCAGAGGGTCGCGCGAGCCAAAACAAAATCGCAAACAAAAACCGAGTTTTTGCACCTTGACCACGCCGATCCCCGCAGAGGGTCGCGCGAGCTAAAACAAAGTCGCGAAAAACCTCGAGTTTTTGCACCTCGACCACGCCAATCCCCGCAGAGGGTCGATTTTCGTAGAGTGTCGTCGGCACTATACCCCGCCGCCCTAAGAAGAGATTTTAACTCCTCTCAAGTCAATTGCACTTGACTCCTTGCACTTGCAACTTGCACTTGACCACTTGCAACTTGCACTTGACTCCATGCACTTGCAACTTGCACTTGACTCCATGCACTTGCAACTTGCACTTGACTCCATGCACTTGGCTCCTTGCAACTTGCAATGACCCTCATGACTCCGTGCAATGACTCCTTGCAATGACTCCTTGCAATGACTCCTTGCAATGACTGATGATGATTCCTTGCAATGACTCCTTGCAATGACTCTCATGAGAACAACTCAAGCGAACCCAGCGGAAGAACCCTTCGCCATGCTTTCGGGAAAACCAAAAGTCAAACATTGGGCCAAGGGCAAACCCGAAAGGTCCAAAAGTCGATTCGCTTTGGCCAAAGTTTTAGTCTTTGTCACATAAACCAAGGTGCCATCTTGGGAAATCCATTTATGAGCCGTAGCCAACTGAGTTGTAAAGGCATCGACCCTTTGCCCACCGCTTCCGAAGCCACCTCTGGGCGCGGGCGGAAGGTGGAGGCGCCACGGTGCCTGCGACGCGCGAGATCGTGTCGGACGAGGTGGGTCTGCAGGTTGACTCCATTTTTGTTATGATACCGAAAACCACAGGAGGGAAATTGGGAAACAAATTTCTTAGTGATTCGTTCATTCCGTGCTCCAAGTCAAACTATTAGTGATACCCCAGAAGAAAAAAAAGGAGGACAACTGGAAAAATAGATTCTTAGTGATTCGTTGAGTCCTTGCTCGCACTTTTCATAAGTCTCTCTAAACTCCTGAAAGTGTACGGCTGGAAGCCGCTAAGTTGTGTCAGGGAACCGCCCTGAGGATGTGTCCATAAATTCTGAACCACATTCTCTCAAGGGTGCATCCTTGGCTTAGGCCTGTCCTGGGCCGACCGCCCCCCCCCCCTTCCCTAGACCCAACATTCTGAACAGGGAACAGATTGCTCTCTCGTTTCCCTCTCAATGCCCTTTCCAGCGTTGCATGGAGGTTTGATGAGCATTTATTTTTCAGCAACACCTCACAACAATGTTCATCCAACCACTCATCGTCATGTTGATCAATTTCCGGGTGTGTCTTTTTAATCGTCGGCTTGGCCTTCGAATCTCGGAAAAGCCCACAGGGCTTCCTCTTCATGTCCCTCAAGCATCACCACAAACTCTCCAAGAATGGGACGAAAAGATTGGGCCTGTTGAGTGCTTTTACTACTTGTTGGGGGCAAGTTGGCATACCTCTTACACTTTAAGGCCTTTGTATTTTCTCTAAAAAACTTGTTTCAACAGCGCCTCCCTTCGTGTCCGCCTGTCCTATGGCTCCAAACGCGTCCCTTCACAAACCCACCCATCCGCCCAAAGTTATATTTTTTGTCTACCCCACGGTGTAAACTCAAACAAAGGAGATTCCCCTTCTTGGCGGAAATGAACCCACTGCTTTTCAGTCTAGCGTAGGGTGCATTCGGGTAAAACTCAATAGCACAATGACCCAATCTGGGTTTGGTCATTCCCTTCACTTACCCGCGCCATCTTTCAACCCTCCCTCTTCTTGGGTTCTTGGGTGTCCTCCAACCCGTGAGAAACCATCCCCCTCCTTTGTCTGGCTGGTGCTCAGCAGGGAATGAGGGAATAACCCCTCTCAACCATCCCATGTGGTTTCCTTTGAGTGGAATTGTGGGTTCATTCCCTCATTCCCTACCTATCGCACCAGCAAGTTATCCCCATCCCCATCTCTCCACCTCCGGCGCCCTCCGCTCCTTGCCGGAGCGATAACTAGGGAATGTGGTTGAATATACCCAGGCTTGGTCCATTCCCTTCCAGAAAAACCCACCACTTGGATGGTTTGTTTGTCGGGTCAGACTTTCATTCCTCTCCTTCCCTGCCTCTCTCACGCACCTTCCTTCCAGGAAAAAAACAACTTGGGATAACCTAGGCACCCATCGAGCAACGCCTCGCGTCCGCTCGATGGGAATGAGTCCGACTCCGAAACCCCCGACAAGGTCCGCCTGTGGGTGGGCATCTGCGCCCTCGGCGCAAAGGTGGAGGCGATGCTGTAGGACCCCGGGCCCGGGCCCAGCGTGGAGTACTCCACGATGGACTGCAAAGCAGCAAGGCGCGAGCAAGGCGGCGAGCGAGGCGAAGGCCGCGGGCGAAGGGCGGCCGAAGGACAGGGGAAGAGACGCGAAAACCAAACTGACCCAAGACTAAATCAAAACCAGAATGAGTCAAGCAAGCAAGCAAGCAAACAAATAAACAATCCGACCAAGCCAAACAAACCAAAGCCAGCCAGACATCGAGCCAGCGAACAAAACACAGAGGAGGGCAAAAACACTGAAGCAAGCAAGGCAGCCTTAAAAAAATACAAAAACCAAGTGAAAAGCACAAATCCGATGAAACAAACCACCACTTGTCGAGGCCGCATGCGCTCCCTGGACCCCAAAGCGGGGGTCCGCCTGTGACTCCGGGCGCCGGGAGCTCCGCGAGAGCCGCGAGAGCCGCGAGAGCCGCGAGGCGCTGCGTTCGGGGAGCTCCGGCGCCTACGGTGGCCGCACGGCCGGGGGCAGAGCTGGCTACACGTCACCCAGAGGTGGGGTTCTTGTGCCCTGTATTTCCAGGCTTTCTCTTGAAATTCCTCCTCAGATTCATGCGCAAGGAAGGGCTCAATGTATTTTGAACCATCAAAAAACCTCTCATGAAGCCATGTCAAAAAAGAACGGCCTTTCTGAATCCCGTGCCTTTGTACTTTGGGAGGGCCTCAAAACGCCGGTTGCCCCGGATGAACCTACAAAAGCAAGTCGTAGCTTCCCCTGGCCCCCGGAGTTGTGAACTGGCTGAGATTTGGCGAGGCGCAGGTCCACTCTGCAACTGAAGGCACCCAAAAAAACCGACTGTTTTCGAGGAATGTCCTTTGCAGAACCGTGTTTTGAGTTAGATGGGCAGGGTTCCTTCAGCAAGGGCGTTTTCGGATGGCTGGAAGGCCAAAGAGGGCCAATGTGTTTCATGGGGTATATGACCTCCCGCCTTCAAAATCCCAGGAAGATGCCCACGAGGCTTCCAAGGGTTGCGGATTACACCCGAGGATTGGAGGTAGTGAAACTTTCTCGTCAGTTCGTGCTTCTATGTTAGGCCCTGAGAATCTATAGTTGAGCCGACCGAATTCTACGAAACCTATTGACTTTGGGCTCTACCAAGGTGGTGATACAGATTTGCATAGGCCGTACTATAAACCATATCAGGGCAGCTACAAGAACCACCTACTGAAATTGCCGATCGAGGTTGACGCTCAGTTGACTCCTCAAGACCCGCAAGAAAACAACCACACCCCCCAAAACCGTGCAATCGGGTCCGGGGTTGCGTTGGGTCCATTCTATTGCGGCAAGGGAGGCTTTCGAGCCGTTAAAAACACGTACCCGCTTGCGCCGCTGGCGCACTTCCTGAAGCAAGGGGATCGATCTCCCAAATTTTCAGCGAACTCAATGAGTCTTCAGTGGAGGCCTTCGGCCTTGACTCAACATGATTGGATTTAGGCCTTGTTACATTGTTGGAACACACACAAAATCCATTGGTTGCTTCACTTTTGGTCACCAAAATGTGACCTGCACTCTGCCATTTGATCCGATCCGCACAGGGATCCGGTCCGGTCCGCTGGGGTATCATGTTCATCTGCAGTTGTGACCCTCCCTTTTGACCATCCCTTTGGGGAAAAAATGTAACCTACAAGGTCCTTGGCTAAAATATGTACCCACAAGGGAAGACCTTTCAGGTCAAAAAGGTCGATTTACTTTGGACAACTCAAAAAGGCACAAGGCCCCACTGCCCCCGGTCACCACCCCTCAAGTTGCAACCTTCCCACGCCCACGACCACCGGCCGCGCTTTTGCTTTCGCTTTCGCTAAAAAACGCGCGCCTCTAAATCCGCCGGATTGGGCACCTCCCAGTCGTCCAAGAAGTGCACCTATGAACTAAAATCGGGTCCCCCAATTCCATTGTTCTAGTCCGCAACAGGCAAAAGTCTACGATAAATAGTGTTCAAGAGTCAACGCCCAATTCCATCAGGATCTGTCTTTTTGGGGGAACCAACCAACAATTCAGGCATTGTCAAAACCTAGTACTAAAATGGCTTACCCAGAACCAGGAAAAGAACTCAACAGGTGGATGCACTCATATGGGCGTGGCTCAAAATTTCAGAGCTAGGGTTACGCAGGTTTTAGCCTTTGGTTCCATTTACCAAGGTTTAGTACATGTTTTTGAGCCACAGCCATATCTGCCTGCGATTTTCCCTTGCTAACCTGGATCTACCTGGTTTTGCTTGTTGCTCACTTAATCTTGACCATCCAAGCTTTGAAGCGCTGGTACGTGCCTACGTACCCTCCAGTACCAAATTGATTCACATGCCTACTTTCTGCGTGTGCCTTTAGCGGACCCCAAAACGTAAGTTTTTCCTTGGGGCTTCCCTTTTAAACCAAAATGAGGGTTCCCCAATAGAAAGACAACCCCTCATCCCAGGATCTGCTTCCCTCCCATTGGATGATTGGTGTGGATTGGTTTAAACCCGCTACAAATCCTCCAATTGGATTCAGACCTCCAAAAGGGCCAGGGCTTCCACTTGATTTTCTTTGAAAAACCAAAGTGGGTTCCCTTTCAGAGACACACCCACGCAAGAAGGCAACCCCGAAGTGGTTGGATTGGAACTGCGGAGCTTCTGCGCCCGCCGCCGACCCCTTCCGCCTCGTGAAGCTGCAGCCGGCCCTGGCCGTTCACGTCCAGGCACCGGAAGAGCGTCACCTCCTGGCGGCGGAAGAAAAAAGCCGCGCCCCGGCTTTTAGGTTCGACACTTGGCGAGCAAAAAAGGGGTACACGGACAAAAAAATACTCAGAGTCCGTTGCAGACGTTTCCTCTACCCAAACAATGGTGTTCCAAAAATGAAACTTGGACGTGTTTGAATGGGTCGAGCAACCCTGCGAAACGAAGCAGCGCGTGTCACTTGCTGTCCATTTCCAAAATGGTAGGATTGACCTCCATTTACCTCTGGCAAAAGAGAGCTGTTTGCCAGAGTTCACGACGGGCTTTTCATGACTCTCCCTCGAATCCCGTCCAACAACGAGCTTTTTCATGGTCGGTTTAGCATCGTTGCCCTCAAAACCGTCCAAGACAACAACTTCTCAAGAGTTGTTCAGGCTGGGTTCCGTAGTGTTACCCTCAAAAACAGCCAGCAAAAGAGCGTCTTAACATGTTTTGTTTAAATTGTTTATGTTGACAATCTAGCAAAAGAGAGTCTCCATAGATTTTCTATTGGTGGGCTAGCATTGTTCACCCCCCTCCCCAACCAGCCAACAAAAGAGCTTCTTAACTGTGTCCTTGCACAGTGAGTTGAACCCCATTCACTTGGGCTACGCCTCTCCACTGTCCAGAAAGTGCTCACAGTCTGGCTGGACATGCCAAACTTGCCGGCCGTGGCATTACATTTGAAATTCAACAAAGGAACTTGGTGACATGATTTATGAGCAACAAAACAAAATGCATAGATGCGCTTGATCCAGGCTACACTCCATTCAGACCCACGGTCACTCATTGCTTTAAATGCGGTCAAGGCATTTTGAAATGCAGGTCAAGCAAGTAAAATTGTCATGTTGACACACTGCCCTGGTTTCTTGTGTCTCTCTCAAGAAGCACCTTCTCACTGCAGCTGGCAAGCCGCACAAAAGACTGGGCAGCTCTTCGTACGCTGCAACTGCAAGATTTGCTTATCAGTATGATGACGTCGTTGTTGCCCGGTAGGCCACCCAAGATGCGGTTGCGCGATATCTACACAAGCATTTGCGTTGACGTTGAAGCCCCCTGGCACTCAGGGGCAAGATGCCCCCAGTGGGCCTGAGCACCTGAAATGTGACAGTATGTGTACTTGGACGCTAGGTGCCCTGCTAAACAACGCCATCTTCTGGTAAGCAGGACTGACAGCAGCAGTGGGCACAGCGGTTGATGTTTCCCGAAATGTCCTCTGCAAAAGTTCAACATCTGCTGAGTTCCAATGAAACTGCTTCGTTTGGGGAAGCAAGGAGAGATTGAAGGCCTGTTGCTTGGCTCCGCTTTCTGTCCCTGTGAACTTTTTTGGTTGAGATGGTTGTATTCGGTCAACAAGGGGCTGAGTTTGTGCGGAGAAGCGTCCGGTGGAACCCATCTACGTTTCTGGGTGAATTGCTCGAAAAGGCACAAACCGAATTTGAAGGAATGGCCAACGGAGCTTCGTCATAGCTGAGCTTGCTGTTCCTTCCGCCACGACGATGTTTGCACGCAAAGGAAGTAAAGACCGCTAAAATTTTGCGGCATTCCAAAGGGGACCTCTTCCAATCCTTGGCCCACCCCAAGTTGAAAGCAGAACGGAGGGTCTAAAGATCAAAACATTCTAAGTGCTCCTGCAAGTCGGTTACGCTTCTTCTACCTGCGTCCGAGCATCTGCCTACTTCAAAGGAGGCAGGGTACTTAGCAACTGATTAATTGGTTAAAGCCTACTTCGGGGACTTACCATGATTTGCCCGTGGCTACTATCGCCCCTTTAAGTCATCCTCGAGTCATCCTTCGACCTGTGGCCATGAGAACAAGGGGCATTTTTCTGGGGGCAAATGACTTGAAAACGGGAAGTCCCCTGCGAAAACGGCAAAAACGTGTCAAACTGGGGGGAGTTTCCTTTTGGCTTCCCCTTTTAAACAACCCCGAAAAGGTACCCTGAAAACACGGACACGTCTGGGCATGGCGTCTTGCTGGGCTCTGGGCACCACTTCGCCCGTCGCTCCTCCCCGGCGAAACCGAAGATCAAGACCTGGCGGGGGAAATGTGTGACTAAACAGAGAATAGAAGCTGCCCAAATGACCCATAGGCCCAGAGTCAAGATGACTTGTTTCTTTTCGAGGACACTTGCAGGAGCATGTCCCGCAATTCCCTCAAGGGCCCCCACAGTCCCTGGCCACTGGGTGTCCTTCTGTTGGCGCAAACATGGTTATCGGTTGTCTACCCCCAAGCGTTTACGACCATCCCCAACCCAAGTTTGCCGCAAGTAACCAGCCAGTTTATGGCGATTTCACCGAAATCGCTTCTTTCCGAGGCAAAGACTGCGGTGCGGAACTCGCTCATGCTCAGCTCCCCAGACTTGTCCTGAAGAAGCGAATCGTGCGCCGAGTCGTGTGCCGAGTCGTGTGCCGAGTCGCGTGCCAAAAGAAGAGTGATCTGTTCAAGACAAAACGGGTGGGAACCCAATGTCCATACTCGAGCGTCTCCAAACCATTTCTTGTGAAAGGGGTTGCCTTCTGGTTGGTTCCATGGCCACGTTGGTGGGCAACCTTTTAGGAACTGGAGGATGGACCAGTGGAAAGCCTGCCACCAAAGGGTCAAGACAAGGGTTGGGCAAAACTCGGTGAAGCAACCCCATACGCTGGCCATATCTGAAGGAGAACCAGACATGTAGCAAAAGGTGGTTCAAACCATGGTTTACTCCCCTGCAACTTAAATTTAACGCAGCGTTCCGGGTTCCATGTTGATCTGAACGGGAGTCCCTGCATGGGGAATCAAGGAGTCACCCTTCAAAACTACGACAAAATGGCTGATTACCTACTACAACGATAGCTGGAATCCACCGGGAAAAGAGGCCTGCCAAACACGGCCCCATAAGTTTACCGATATCAGAGTCACCCCCCAGAAGAGAGTTTAAATGGAACCAACCCCGTTTCTGAATTTGATAATTCCTAGAAAAACTCAGAATCATGGGCTGTGGAAACCCTCTTTGCAGGGGTCCAACTTGGTCTTCATGCACCCAAGACATAAAGTGTTCCGATGAACCAAGGTTTGCCCACCAGGTTGAGGGGGCGGGGTGTGCAACTGTGTTACTTCGGAGAACCTCAGGTGAGCGTCACATGAGTAGATAAGAATAAATAGCTACGCTGACTTTCAGATGACTCCCATGACTACTTTCTCCCTTTCAGGGGGGTTACACCTGTGAACATCACAGGCAGGCAGTGAGGGTTGGGCCAAGCCCTTTGAATATGTTGAAGTCACTACTCACTGTGTACCTTTTGGTTCCCCTTCAAGGGCAACTTGGGTTGATTGTTTCAACAACAGTTGCTCAACCCTGCAGGAAGTGGGCCTGTGTGTGTGTGTGTGTTCGAAAACTTGGGGGGACCCCTAAAGTTGTGTTTTGTCCTTTTCGCTTCCCTTTACAACAAACCAAAGGGGAAGGGCAACAAAAAGCACACAAACACAGACACACAGACACACAGACACAGACACACACACACACACACACACACACACACACACACACACACACACACACACAAGTGGCCCTAAATCCCCATTCCCCGCCACGGTCCTTGTCCAAAACACGGAAGGCTGCTCGCACTCCGCCAAACTCCTGGTCCGCCCACTGCTTCAGCTGGATGAGCATGCTGTTCGCGTTGGCATCCTGGGAGACAGAGTTCCCGAGATGGGTGGATCGTCCTTTCTACCCATTTTGGACGGTTTTGAAAGGAAGCCAAACCACACATTTTGGGGTGTGCCTCTTGTTTTGAGCTGGTGTCCCTTGTCGTTGAAGCTAAGCAACAAAAGGAAAACCACAACTTTGAGCCCCCTGAAACAAGACACACGTGTCCCCAAACAACTTCAGCTCGATCCCGAGGGAAACTCAGCTATGGGCCAAGGTGATTTTTGTTCAGCCACCAAAAAGGGGAACCAAGGGACAAAAACGAGCGATGTGTCCCCATTGAATGGTTTTTTTCCCCTGGTGGACATGTCTGGGCCCATGCCCTCATTTTCTTAGTCGCTTGTGTGGGTTGCAAAGCAATCCTGTGAAGGGCGCTCCAAAGAACCTCGGGCCCGGGAAGGGACCTTCAAGGGAGGGGGCCTACATGTGCACGCCCTGTGGGCCCTTTGCACCGGTTGATTGGTAAACCTGGGGAGATGGAAGCCCATGTGAGAAAGATGGCATGATTCTCAAGTCCGATCATTGAAACCGGGGACCCGGTAACCCACAAACAAGGCAGACAAGGCTTGCTGCCCATTCGACCCCTTCTGGCACACTACGGTGGACTCTTGCAAAAGGTTCTTATGGACTGACCACGTCAGGTCGGAGGGCATATGCGGACACTGAAATGGGCTGGCTGAACAAGCCTGAGGCCTCAAAGGAGGCCCGAAGGTTTTGGGGTCGAAACCCTTTTGGGGTGCAACACACAGAAATCTTGGAAAGCAAAGAGGTGCTTGAAGAGATTGATCTTTGAGCATCGAAGATTAGACATCCGAGAGATGTCACCCGTAGGAGGGTCCCTGTATGTTCAACTGAATAGGAATCAAAAGCCACAGAGCGCAGAACCAAGTCAAATGGCAAACTCCGCATCTCCACTATGATTCTTGACACCCTTTCCACGTAAGGTAAACCACTATTCGCTCACCCCTTTCTGGGCAACCCATTTTGCCAATCTCTTATGTCAGGCCCCCTCCTTAGGTCAGAAGCAAACCACAATGCAGATAGACCCCCCCTTTTGAGGTAACAATGGCCTTGATGGTAGTTCTCTTCGGCTTCTCTGGTTCTCCGGTTCTCGGTTGGCCGAAGCGCAATCTCGGCGAGCGAGATGGCACCACTCAGATCCTGGCGAGGCAAGCGTCCTGACAGCTATTTGCGCTGCTGGAGGTAACCAGCCATTTTGTTTTGGTTGCCTGGCAGACCGGTGCTCCCTGCCCCAAGAAGCGAGCATTTCGAAAGGAACTCGTTTTGGGGGACCCAGTTTTGGGGTGCTATGTCAATTTGCTCGTGGAGTAAGCCATGGCTTAAACCACGGTTTGCTACATGTATGGTTCCCGAGGTGGCCAGGGTATTGGCTGTAACAATGTCGCCCAACCCTGCCCTTGACCTTTTGGGGCTTGCCACTGGTCCATCCTCCGGCTCCTAAAAGGTTGCCCACCAACGTTTCTATGGAACCAACCAGACGGGCTTTCACAGGAAGATTGTGCAAGCGCGCGGCGTCCCTTCGTGGTGTTGGTGGGATGTCCGCGAGAAAATCGTTTTCAATCAAGGTGTCCCTTTAACAAAGAAGGGCGAGTTCCAAATGCCACCAATGCCATCTGTTGTCAAGCGAACTGCCCCAAAAGGATGCCTTTAGTTCTCAATATGAGATCTGTTACAAACCCCGCTTCCGGTATAAGAATTGGAAGCCTGCGCTAGGAAGGTTCTACCAAACATCTGTTGAAATTCCGGACAGTTTTGGCAAAAGGGCGCTCTTCTAAATAAGGGAGCGACATATCCAATCCAGCGAAACATGAGCAAAACCGACAAACCAGCGGTTTAGAGGAACGGCCACAGATGCGTTAAAACCCCCCAAATACCGGCACGGTCCCAAGCCGTGCCTTTGTCGCAACTGATCAACAGACCACTCCAGACGCACCGGTTTTTGGAGACCACTCTTTGTCGGCTTCGCAAGAAGCCCTGGGAACTCGGAGAAGTCGAAAGGAGGACCCTTCAATGGGATCACAGCACCCCCATGCCATTGGAGGTTCCTGCAGGTTCCTTTCAGGTAGCATGGCTTGCGGGGTGCTTGGTGCTTGGAAAGCGGGGACCTATGAAAGTCAATAACATTTGGCGGCCGATTTGCCTCCTCTTCCCCGCACCCCCCACCCCCACCCGCGCCCACTTCGCGTCGCATCCATAAACGGCCTTTTGAAAAGATATGTAAAGTGCCACTGGCAAGTGAGAATCGAGCCGAACTAAAACCCCGTGGGATCCATCAAACTGGCTTCGATAAGAGGTCGCTGAGTCAAAATCTGGGGCCCAACGTGCGGGGCATCATCAATGCAGTGCGCCTAAGGATGCCTACCGAAAGAGCCCAAAGAATTAGAATGGGGTTGTGGACCACTGGACACCCAAACTGTCGTGACCATTGCAGAAAACTCGAGAATATTTTTATCAGCCCCTCATATTCCGGTCTTTCGTTCGGGTTTGTCTCCAAAAAGGGGAGCTGTTGCCGAATAATGCATACCCTCCACATAAAGCCTGGCTGACGGCCGGGCAGACGATCTTCATGTGTTTTCCCATAAAGGAGACACTCTGGTGGTTATGTTGCTGGACAGGGTACTTCCCAAGAAGCCACCTAGCCTTCCACTGACAGTTGGCATTCGGCGGGTACAAGCATGCTACCCTTCCTCCCACCAATTGGCATGTGTGGGGTACTGGGAAGACAGCTTCCTAGCAAACAGTTTGGATGTGCGCCTTCTGCGGATGTCCCCCGGTCTTCTCCCTCTTTGTCCTTCTTTTGCGATCTTTTGGTACTCTTATAATATCCAAGGAGCCACAAACCCACACATGGTCACCGGTTCTTCTCCCTTCTTTAGTGATCTTTGTCTTATGATATCCATGGATCCACAGATTCGCCACAAAAATCCCAAGCCGTTTCGATTTCGCAGCTTCCTCCGGGCACCTTTCGCCCGCTACGGACGGGACGGTCCCCCCCCCCCCCCCAACGTGGCCCGCGCCTCGTCCAGGGCCATCCATGCCCCGGCGGCGTCGCCCTCGAAGCTCACCGCCTTCACCGCGGACAGGAACTCGTACCTCCGAAGCCGACGGTCGGCGATCGGCTCCCAAGCTTTTTCCCGATGCGCTGCGAATGAGATAGGGAATGATTTAGAACTTCTGGGGGTAGCTTCCAGTTCCGTTCTGAACGGGATGCTGCTTACCGCCGAAAACCCTGGGGAAATGGCGATCGTTTTTTGAAAAGAACGATGGAAATAGCTGGCAAATGCATAGGTTATGCCCGGCCAGATGGAATGAGCTGGTTTCCTTTAAGGGGAAATTTGGGAAGGAGAAATGGAGCTCTGACCCCAAGATAAAGCATCCCCGGTTCGATTTCCCCTGAAGGGGGCCAAAGCCTCGGTTCATTCCAACTCATTCCCTACTGAGCACCTGCAAGTTTAGTCTCACTTCTAAGTTTAGTGCATTGGCCAAACAAAAGTGGGCCAAGAAAGTGACTAAAGTCCAAGAACTCTGGGAGTGAGTCGTTGTTCTTTGTGGATCTGTGGCCCTGGTTGGGTAACAAATCTGATTGCAGTGACCATAGAAGCTGCACTGCTGGAGGATTGTTTGATAATCTACTAAACCCGCGCACTTTCCCAAAACGGGCACCTATGATCCTGACTTGTGAGGGTGCGGCTCAAAACTAAAGAGCTAGGGCAAACCGCAGGTCTAAGCCTGTTCCATTTACCAAGGTGCCATTGTCAATTGTGGGAACCGCTTTTGTGAGCCACAGCCAGATCCAAAAGCGGGGAATCGGAGGGGGGGGGAGTAAAAAACCAAGGGCGAACAATGGGATGTGTGGTTTCGCTTTGGGTTGTCAAAACCAGACAAGGGCTGTGCGAGCCAATGGGAAAAATATGGTGTCTCTTTGGCAAACCCAAAAAAATGGGGTTGTAGCCCAACCAATCAAAGAGAACTTACCGTTTCAGGTCCCTTCTGAAGTGCTCCGGATTCTTTTGAGGGCGGAATCAACAAGTCCCAACCGATGCAACTAAAAATGACAGCTTCAGGCTGTGCTCAATGAGTAGTGGACCTCTGAATCCCAGTCTCAAAGCTTCAGCAAAGCCCCAAAAGTGTCTCTTTGCTTTTCTTTCAGCGCATCCGAATTTCGGATGTTCCGATAACTTGCGCAACCAACCCTGTCAACAAGTACATGAAGCAATCCCAAAAAAGCAAACAATGCACGACAAAGATTGGCCTCCCGTTTTGGGTGACAACCCCCCTTGTTGGATGTAAAAGAAACAACTGTCGCAAGACTCTGCCATCTTTGAAACAAGTGCTGTGGTCCGAGGCGCCAGTTGCAGGTGTTCGAGTTGTCCTTCGGCAAGCGAGAGAACAACTTCCAGTGGGTGGGTTTATGGGCTGACAATTTGCAGATTGAGGCTGGATGGAACCCACGGGATCCATCAAAGTGACACTCTCAAGATTGCCCTCGCGATCATCCAGCACATCCACGTCAATCTCATGATCTCCATCTTCTAAACGCTCGTGATGGCCGTCTAAAATCAGGCCCCACTATTCCTGCCAAATTGGGTCTCTGGGCCACTCTGCTTATTTTATTTGGGTCTGTCTACTCTTACAAGACCCCTCCAAAATGGTGGCTTTCCTTTTTGGCTTCCCCTTGAAACCCCTCAACTCGCGTTTTCAAGGAATGCCAAGCGCCAAGGTATCACAAATGCAAAGGACACGCGTTCTACAAAGTGTCTTGTCAAGGGCTGAGATCCGCATTTCGATGGCTACTAGCCAAACTGGTAGTCCTAGAACCGCAGTCCTTCCAGCAACCCCTCCTTTGAGTAGTGCTTGACCGACGATGGGCCCGCAAATGGGGTGTCTGAAACAGGCTGGTTGGAACCAAGGGGTCCCCTGTTGCCCCTGGTTGATTCGGATTTGGCCAAAGCCTCTGAGTACTCCGCCCCCAAAACCGCCCCCACCCCATGTGTGTGTGTGTGTGTGTTGAGGGTACCAGGGTACCTTTGGGTTTGGAGGGGAATCTAGGGGCACCTTCCAGAGATCCTTTCCAAAGAAATCCAAAGAACCTCCCCTTGTTGAAAAAGACCCTTGTTGAAAAGGAGGGAAAAGGCGCCACCTCCAAGCAAGCAACCAGGTTAACCATGGGTGCTCCTTCCCATGTTGTTTTGTTGCATTTTGGGTACCCTTGCGCTTGCCTGGTAAGCCAAAAGGACACCGGTTTCCTTTTGCTCCGTGGGGGAAATGACCACTTCTGTGATACAACAAAGAGGGCCTCCCAACGACTCCCCCCAAATCTTCAGGGGGCAAAGTCCCTTGCATCACAGAAGTGATTGGATAACTGGCCTCGTTATTTCACCGTGATCAAAGTCACCCCCGGAGTGGTGGGTTAAAGGGAAACAGTCCCATTTTCTGACTTTAATGACCCCCAGAAACCGTCAAAATCATGACGCCAGGGATGCACACCGAGTCCCACGACGAGTTCTTTTGCTCCCAGGGCGAGTCCTTGTCCATCAAGCGCCAGGCCCTCAGCGGGTGCCCGTGCTTCTCGTGCAACAGCCTTCGGATCTCGACCGCCGCCTCCTGCCGGGGACCCAAAACGAGGCCTGCGAGTTTTGGTCGCGTTCTGCTTTCAGTTGGGTGACAATTTCGAAGAGGAACCCCCACTTGGTTGGTTTGAAAGGGAAACCAAAAGGAACACCACCATTTTTGGGGTCCCCTAAGAAAGACACCCACATGGGTGTGTCTCAAATAGGAGTCGGAACAACCTAAAATTTGTGGTTTCCGTTGGCTTTCCGTTAAAGTGATCCCACGCCTGCATACCCAAACGAAAACGCGCAGTTTTTTAGATGGTGCCTTTGCCCCATCTTGGTTCAGTGATCCTCTTGACTTTCCCACAAGCAAATCGTGGTGAAAGTGGCGCTAAGCCTGGCTATAACCCGGATTTGTTTGTTGGTTTTTTTTTGCGGAAACCAGGGGAGAGGAAGATTGAGATAGGTGGAGCCTATGAATTTTGCATAGGACACAAACCCGCTTGGATTTCTTCTGGAGGGGTCAGGGGGGCAGTTCGGGGAAGGGGGGTTGGAACCGTTACTTCCTTGTTTGGCAAAATCATGTTCAACCCCCCGAGTTGTAACAATGGTTGTCTTGGAGATCAAACAATAATATCCTTGCAGTGCGCGGTTTCTTTTGTTAAATATGAAGAATCAGATTCAGCTGTAGGCGTTCTTGTTGAAACCCTAGCAAAAAAAGCCGGGGTAAGGCAAGGGTTTCAGGCAAAAGAGCGGACAAATCGCACGAAAATCAATCCAATTGGGGGTTGGGCTGTGAAAAGGCTGGGTGTTCAATTGCCACCAACATGGTCCAGACCCAACGAGATTGAAGTCCAGACACTCAGAAACCACCAGCAAAGTCTGACAGCCCCAAGACTGCCCATGGCCGTTTTGGCCGGAAAGAGCGGAAAGATCTCCGATTTCATTTTTTTGGGGGGGCAGTTGAAAGGGACACATCCCATGGGAATCCGCCAGGTTTCTGGGGGGAGCTGACTCCAACTCACCTTCGCCCAGGCGCCGGGTTGGGCTCGGCCACCAGGTAAGCCGGCGGCTTCCAGATGTCCAGGAAAAGCAGGTCATCCAGCGTGATGGTCTGCGACAGGTCGACTTGTTCAGGGATCCGGATGCATGAAACACACCTGAAATCACCGGAACATTGCAACTTGTAAATGGTGGTGTCCCTGTCTTTTGGTGTTGAAAAGCAACATGTTTCGAATGGGCAAAATGTATGTTTTTTAAGGAGCCCTGCTGTTCTTGGCTGTTTTGAGGTTGAAAAAGAGGCGCCCCCCCACCAGGACGAGGTTTTCACACAAGGCTCAAAACCGGCATCAAGTCATGAGCTCGGCAAAAGCAACGCGAGCCCAGATCTCCAGTGCGCAGGGGACTAAAGACGCCTTGTTGGTTCTGTTACACTCTGACCATGGCAAATACACACAGAAAACAAACAAACAAACAAACAAAAAAGGGTGAGCCCCCCCCGGCAAGAAAAGATGGAGGTGGACTGACAAGGGGCTACGGGAGAGTTGCTCTTGCTGACTTTCGGTTGAAGGGTCGCCCACCGGAGGCTTGAGGTAAGAATGCAACAGTAAGAGGGCTTCAAGGCCACAGCATACCGAAATCATTCCTTTCTGAGCAGGGCTTTGCTCATCATTGACATCCTCTCGGAAAGAAAGAAGACCACAAGCGAAGAAGCGCACGCATGGAGCTACTGTGCAGGCACCCCAAGCTCAATGTGGTACGCACTGCTATCTATTTCTGTATGTATATGTATGCATAGATGTCCAATGTGTGTATGTGTACATATATATATATATATATACACGCACACAATTGAATACATACTCACATGTGTTTACATGTACATGTACATATAGACATGTACATAAGCATGTACACTGTACACACACACACACAAAGCACTACAATAAACGAAAAAGTCATGTCGGCCCCGGAATAATGAGCCTGTCACGCAAAGTGATCCAAATTCCCTCTTGAATACGGTACTCAACCAGGGATCTGATCGCAATGGCAAAGCTAGCACAGTTGTTGTTTGCCTTTGTCCATGGCTTTCTCAAAAGATAAGTCTAGGAACTCGAGGAGTGAGGGACTGGCATTCCCCTGTCCCAAAGATCTCCCATTGTGAACTGGATGTTGGTCCTGCTTGCCTTCTTGCTCAAAGGACCTCAAGGCAGTCTCTATGCTAGTGGGCGGGAGGCTGATAAAACTCCAAGGGAAAATTCAGGACCCCTGCTGGCAAGTTAAGTTGCCACCTCTGAGTGGCCGCCCGACAAGAGATCCGGGCCTTCTTCTCCTCCCAATCCAACCAGACCGCAATCTCCTTGACCTGCTGCCTTACACGGAAACCGGCGACAGGCAGGAAGCCCTTTGCTCCAAAAGCAGCGCGAAGGGTTCTTTCAAAAAAGGCAGCCCACAACTCTGCTTGAGCAGCTGCTCTTGCGCCAGCTCTGCTTGATCAGCTGCTCAACGGATTATTGCACGGAAAGACTGAACCGCAGCCACATTCAAAGACTTACGAACTTCCACACCATTCATGGAAAGCCAAGTGTCCAAAGGGCCGGAATCAAAAGCCTCATATTTCAGCAAGAATTGAATGTCATGGCAAAAAGTGCTACTGTTGGGATCAAGAGCGACATCGGTTCCCCGGCGCAAAGGAAAGCAAGGATGCCTGCGTGCAGAAAACCGCGGGAGCTGAAGTCTTAGAGCTGAGGCCGCTTTTTGAGAGCAAATCCCCCTGATTGGTTTTGAACGACATCCTCAAGAGTGACACAGATGTTGCTGAGGAGTTTCCCCTGAGCCACCTATTCGCCGTTAATAGTTCAAAGAAGGCAAATAGCAAGCAAATCATTCCTGGCTACCCTCCACCCTTTGCGCATAGTACTGAGCGAAGGGAACCCCTTGACCACTTTGGAGAGAGTGGGTTTGATTGATCAAAGTCCTGAAAAAGTGCAACAGGAAAGCTTCTCCCAAAAAAACACACTAAATTTCCAACAAGTATATGTTGGTCACGGCCCTTATGTTGGGACCATCCTTACAAACAAGGCACAGGCACAAGCCCCCCGTCAAAATGGGGGGGGGGGGTTCCTTTCAACTTCCTTTCACAGGGTTCCTTACATGAAAAACACCTGAACATTGCAACTTGAAAATGGTGGTTTCCCTGTATTTTGGTGTTGAAAAAGCCCCATGTTTCAAATGGGCAGGCAACATGGAGATCTTTTGAGGAGCCCTGTTTGAATAACCCGCCAAAACGTCAGAGACCCAAAACCCAAAAGGTCGCCCCTCTAGCCGCTGCGCGCTGAGCCTCGCGCTCGGAGCTGTCGAGCCCCAGGCGCCGGCAGTTCTGGCAGAAGGCCTCCAGGCCTCGCAGCTGGCGCCAACGCGACGAATTTACCCCTAGGAAATAAATTATGGATGGAACCATCGGTTTGGGTCGATTCCACCCATTTTTTGAACCCCCGGGCGCCAACTCGTGGAAAGCGCTTCGAGGCAGGCAACGGGGGTTGGCCTAGAGTTCCCCCCAGCCGTTTTCCAGTTCCAGAACTATGGATGAAACATTCTGTGGGCTGATTCCACTATGTTCTTAAAAACCAGCCGTTGTCACTGGCAATAGAATGGGGAAGGTGCCCTTAGAACTAACGAACGATCTGGAAAAACATGGGGCGCCTTTTGGCAGGGTGGACCTACCTGGTTTCCGCCAAAAGGGAGGCCCTGCAAAACACTGGAGCCGTGCGAACCAGAGCTGCAAGACCCACCAGCAGTGCTTACACCTACTACCCTTTACTAAGCTGGGACTTGTTGATTCCGCCCTACAATGAATCAACTGGAGTTGATGAGTTGGGTTGCAACCCATTACAAAAAAAAAAAACAAAAGAAAGGGAAAAGCCATGTGACAATTGTGTCTCCTGTTGGCCGGCTGATGGCACATGGGAAAATATAGGATCCCCTGATCTATCATTGCTTCTCTTGGCATGTGCTTGCTATTTGTCGGCTTTTCTTGGGATGTGTGTGTGCGCGTGTGTTGTCTCTTTGTTGGGGACTGCCACAAAGACTGTGCTTGTTGCTATACACTCTGCAAATGGAGCTTCCGCTCCATTTGCAATGAAAAGGTGGTTCGTTCCATGCCAACAAGGTCACATGTCGCCCCGGAAACAGTTGTGGAATACTGAAGGCTTAGATTGTTGCCTGCCCAGGAGAGAACTACAAACGTGGAACCCAAAATCGGTTTTGGGGGAGCTCTTTCTATCGTGGAGAAAGGTTAACACATGCTGAAGGAGGGCTCTACGGTTCGAACCTTCGGCCATGCAGAAGCTCTGCGGGATTTGGTACCACTAGGTCCCTTTCCTCCCCAGATTGACTTGGAGGTTACAAAAGCATGTCTTGTAAACATCACCCACCAATATGTGAAAAACATTGCGAAAAGTCGGTGGATATGTGAACCAAAGAGCAAACGACGAGACGCAAAGAGACCAAACATGCCGGCTGTGGTTTCAAAATGTTCAACCAACATTGAGAAAGGTGTGTGTGCCCCTCTAAACATCATCCCGCCGAAGTGAAGCGTTGTCCAAAGTCAACTGAAGCGAACAATATCCCACCATCCCATCGCCAAGATGCTGAGCCGGAACTTCCCATGACGGTCCAGTGCCTGATCCGGATCAGGCTAGTGTGCATTGTTTGGGGAGACGGTGGAGGCTTGCAAAACCCCCTTTTGAGATCGCTATGTGCCCTGTCGAATGCACTTCCTGCATTTCCGGATTCGGGCACCCCCACCTGAGGAGAGTCTTTCTCAGCTTCAAGGAAGATTGCACATCTAGGAACAGCCACATAAACATCCACATAAACATCAGCCCGTATAGCTTCGCATTTTCGGAGTATGTGCCTGACTTCCGGCAAGTTGACCCAAAAGCACCGGAACTCCAAAACTGGGACCCCAAAATTTTACCGAAGTCACCGCTCCGCGTGGCAAACGCCCCCGTCCTTCCAAAGAGCTTGGGCGGGCTTTGACCCGAACTTCCCCTGGCCATCCGCAGATTGCGCCGGGCAAGGGACAAAACTCCAAGCCCTTGGGCGTTCCCTTGCCCAAGCATGTATGCTAAGGCAACTGTTCGGTTATATTTGTTGGGGTTCCTGGAGTGATGGTCTGAGTTGACGGGATGCCGGTCAGGAAAACGTTGAGCTGCTTGGGCCTTTCTTACAATGATGCTAACGAAGGTTGCTAAACAAAAGCTTCCGAATGACTTGACTTCACCAATCAGAAACAAACAGCTACAAAAAGAAACGAAAAAACTTCATGGTGAAGTCGCAAACCACCTGTGTGAGGTCGCCACGATTTGCCATGAAACTTGCGGAATGAAGCCTACCATCTAAAGCCAACTCAACACTCAAAATGTGGACAGAGCAGTCGAGAAACATGGGTGGGGGGATGACCGACAAGGATGAGGGTCGCATCTCAGCTCATTTGGGGTGGATTTGTTTCAAGGCTAAGAGACCCTCATTGACTGGAGTACCGCGTTTTTGAACGACGTTGCCTCGATTTGCTCAGGCTTCTTAAGGGATGGGCAATACTCAGCAAATGTCCCGACTTGACCTTGGGCTTTTTGAGTGCCGAATTCACCAAGTGAAAATCGAATCCAACTGCTCGCAAAAGTGCTCCCAAACCGCTCCCAAATGAGTATGTGTCAAAATAGGATATCCCCCCAAAAGAGAAACAATACAACAATTCCTCTCGTGAAACCATCCCAAAACAAAAGTACCAACTGCGAAATCACACCCAGGTTGTTTGTTTCAGCTGGCACGTGGGACCTGGACCTGTTTTTTGTACGCCCCAGGAACTCACCCTAACAGAGCGATCGCCCATTCGCCCATTCGCCCATTCGCCCATTCGCCAAAAAACGGATTCGATCCTCGGCCCAGCGCCGGAACTTTGCCAGCTGCCGCGCGCACCGAGGGTCCAGCTCTTGCAGGGAGCAGGTGCCTGCGAAATTCCTTTCTTGGAGCCAACCTGTTTTTTGGACCTCTAACACAAAGAGTCTCAAAGGGCAGTCCCTGCAAAAGCCGGCGAAAAAGAAACGGACTCGGTACCTGAGGTAAGCGGTGAGTATCCATGGGCACATGGGAATTGTTGTGCCCAAGGAACAAATTTCCAAACGAGCAAACACACCCTCATACCTGAGACCAGCCTGGTTTCTGCAAGCCTACCTCTTCGTGATGCTACCAGGCCACCATGTCTTTCGTGGTTCTGCGGATTTCCGAGCACTTCCCACAAAATTCCATGTACTGTATTTCCTTGCAGGTGTCCACGCATTTTTCTGCCGATGTCCAAGCCGTATTCACAGCACGTTTCCAGCATGGTTGGCTGAAACATGCAAAACGAAATAGTTGCTTGTCTGTGGATGTTCTGTTGGCTCAAACAAGCAAAAAGCAGAAAACCTGCCATCAACACGAATTGCGCTCCCATGCGCAAGTCCAGGTATGAAGGCCTAAAAAGTCCAATGGGGAATTTGGGGGGAAAAAAACAAAACGGGGAATGTACTGTTGTTTAATCATGTAGCCCCTGTGAGTGATGGGTCATGGTTGCAACCCACTCATGGAGACGATATCTGCCATGGGTACTAACCACGCTCCCCAACACATAGCCCCTCGAGGATTCTGTTATGGGAGACACGGTCCATGCGTCCAAAGGCTCCAGAGGCTCCAGGTTGAGGGCTTCGTGTCGGGATGTCGGGTGCTTGCGCTCGAGAAGGTTCGGCCTAAAGGACACCTCACAACGTCCAACACAAGTTACACGCCAAGCCTGATCCAACCAAAGCTTTGTTCAACTCACTTCCGTTCGAGTGGATTGGCCAAAGGTCCAAACTTGTAGTTCGCTACTGAAACGGTCCTGCCCAAACAGATAAAGTCCAGGAACTCCGGGAGTGAGTTGAAGGGACGATCCAGCATGTCAGACAAGTGATTGATAACCATTGGCAAATATTGCCCCGAGGGATGTTTAAAACCAGAAAGGGGGCATATACGGAACCTACAAGCCCATAAACCCCCACCTAGCAAGCCAGGCTTTGTCAATGGGATATCCTGGGTTCCCCAGTAGACCAACCACAGACCATGGATTGTTGGGGGGGAGGTGTCCTAGATTCTTACTCGAAAGATGCACACATTCAACTGTGCCCTCACTGCTGCGCGAAACCTGGTGCCTCGTTTTCATGAAGTAGAAAATCCGGGTCGAAGAGCCTTCATGCGCGAGAACAAGCGCAGGTTCCAAATACACCAAGCATACCCAATGTCTTTCTCGAAGCAAAAGAAGAACAGGAGTGAGGAGCCTGCAATCACCATTTTTCGGGAAATCCCCCCCAACAAAACACAACATGGTAAAACTCACCCAAAAAAGAAAACGTCACCCCCTAGGCAACTCCAACTCTTGAGGGTTCCAGTGGAAGCGGCCCCCGCACACGCGGCAGGCTTGCGCAAACATGCCTGCACCGTCCACGTCCAGGGCTTGCCACAAGAGGCGCACGTCCCCGCGCCAGCCAAGCGTGCGGCAGACCTCCGGCTTCAAACGGGATTGCTACCAAGACTTGCGACCGGCACGAAATCGGCAGGGCATGAATTGGCATGACCCCAAGAAAAACCATCCAACCGGTGGATTGAATTCAGGGGACCAAAGCCTGAGTCCATTCCCTCATTCACTGAGCACCAGCAAGAAAAGGAAGACAGGAAGCAGCTTCCCTGTTTGTTGCTTGATTTGAAAGCGAGACCGCCGCCAATTTGCACTAGGTTGTGACGACTGATAGGAAACCGGAGTATCTGGTCATCTTTCCTCACCGCATCCAGCAATTCTCTGACTTCGGCTCCGCATCCACTCGCATTGGAATCCATTCGACGCCTTGAAGAGCTCGGGGCGCTGCAAGTTCATGGTGCCTCGCGCTGCGAGCAGCGCTCCCATGCGACCCGATACGCACAGCAGAAAGATGCGATCCAAATAACAAGTGCCCAAGGAAACCGTTCAGCAATGTTCAGCAACTTTCTCCCTTTGAGGGTTGGTCATCCTTCGGGAGGCCGGGGTTTGGTTGAATCCAGACATACCTTCCTCTTGAAAATTCCCCTCTGGTGTTGAAGGCAGACCAAAAGCTTGCCACCTTTTCTAGAATACACATCCATGTGTCCAAGGCCAGGACCACCCGCTGGCTTTTTGTACGACAAATAGTGTTGCAACTGCTGGTGCAACATCTCACACGAATTGCCCAAATGCACAGTTGTGCGGGGAGGTGTGATGTCAACTCTGATTAAAACAGTGAGTGGTCACCTTGGATAATATGTTTTGCAAAGCGTGCGGAAAAGAAAGTGGATATGAATCGAACCGGTGCCGGCTAGTGGGTGGGAAACCAAAGAGCACGTACACAAAAAAACAAGAGGGAAGTCCTCCGTTTCTGGAATGGGAAGTGCGGATTTGCTGGAGTGCTCGTTCTGGACGTGGCTGGTTTGTGGGAAACACACACACAAGCTTCAAGGTACAGCCAGCCTTTGTTCGTTTGGTGTCCTTTCGGTTGAGGGCCAGAAAGGGAGCATGTTGGGGTGGTTCACAGTGGATGTTTGCCCATCTCAACTTGCAACCAATCAAACACCACGGCCATTTACGGGTTGTCAAACTTGCCCCCTACGTGTCTTTTGAGGGTGTGACTCTAAATAGGGGAAATATCAAATGGGCTTTGGTTCCGGGCTTTCCCAACTTCAAGGTATATATATATATATATATTTAAACCCGTTGTCCAAACCCTAGTCGATGTTCAATTCAAAAACAAACACGCCTCGCCTGATTTTGGTTGAACAATCGCCCACCAGGGCTCAAATGGATTCCCATGGGTTCCATAAACAGGGGCATGTACAATTGGCCATGTGTCAAAACCCTGTACCCCCACCACAAAAAAAATGGTACCATTGGTTTTGACCCGCAGCCAAATGGATTCCCATAGGTTCCATAAACAGGGGCGTATACAATTCTAGGGGTTGATTCCCCATTTTTTTCAACCATCGCTCTTTTCAAAAACCGATCGCTGTTTCCCCTTGGATTCTGCTGGTTTTCTGAAAAGAAGGAAGGATCCCTGAAAGGAATCCTTGGATTCTGCTGGTTTTCTGAAAAGATTCGGATCCCTGGAGAAAAAAAAATGGAAGTGTCCCCTGGTACTGAAAAGATTCGGATCCCTCAAAAAACATAAAAACATGGAAGTGTCCCCTAGTACAACTGGATTCCTAGTTCCCCTGTTGCCACTTCTGGCCCACCCCGAGGCCCCGAGGTGCCATCCACATCCAGCGCGCGGCGCCAGGCGTGGTACGACTCCCCGAAGTGCCGCCGGATGTAGGACTCGGAAAGAAAAAAGAAAAAAGACGTCACCAGCTGGTCTCAACCCCTGCTGGATACATATAAATTATTATTATTGTTAAAATATATATATATATATACAAGGCGCATATACATATATCCATATATATATATATATATGTATATATATATATATGTGCGCAAATTGATGAGGCTCATATAACCTGAGTTAGCAACCATCAGCTTGACCGAACACCCCGGCAATCGGAACTAAGGATTAAGCCCGTGCTTATGTTTAATTGGGGTGGCCCAATTAAGAAAATTACTTCTGGGATCCGACAAAACTATACCAACTGGAAAAAGTGAACTCCTCCCAACTCCTTACTCAACCACAATTGAGCCAGCTGTATCCTCAAAAACTCCTTGGTTGGGCCGTGAGTCTTGCCATTTTTGGCACCATGCTTGAAGTACGTGGAGTCTCTACGACCCCTTAAGAATATGTAATGAGCAGTGTACCCACGACTTCTTCATAATGAGCTCCTGGAAAGGGCGGGAAAATGCTTGAACTTTGTTGATGCCTGTCTGAAGCTCTGACAGGGTTCCAACAATTTGTTGGACAGGCTGTGTTTCCAGGAATCCACGGTTGGGTCAGAAGGCAAAGTCCCGAGGTAATGAATTAAGATGGCCGATATCCTCTCACAATTGAAAGTTGGGACTGCTGGCAAAATTCGAAATTACAGCCTTTTTGGGGGGTTTCATCGAAGGGGAATCAAGCAAACAACAAAGAACAACCCCAGTAGAACTCAGATTTCTATGTGGGTATATGTCTTACTTGGAAACCTTTGGTAGACATCATTTATATACATTGGGGTTCATGTCCACAAACTGGGTGTTCCCCGTCAAATACAGAGTCACAACCAGACCTTTCATTGAAGGAATCTACTCGAACCCGTGGTAATGAATCAAACATGCTTCGTGGATACTATTTCTAGTTCAAACTGTCCTCGAGCTTCATCTACCCATCATTTCATCGAGACTCACCACTGCACTTTAACATGCAAAATGGACAGCCAAAAGCAAACCAATATGCAGGAACTGAACACGCGGCCCCAATTGTCTGGGCTTCGGAACGGAGACTGTGGGATTTTTTCGGGGGGCGGGTGGGGGGTTGGGGGCCTTGAAGTCGATCAAAGCCTGCTGCCGGTTGCGCCTGGCCGGACACGTCAAGGGACGTGTCAAGGGACCCGTATGGAATCCATTTAGGGCCGTGACCCTTTGGCCGGCTTCAACCATGATCCATCCACAATGAATGGGCAATTCCATCCATTCCCCGGGTCTTCACGCCAAACAGTCATGAGCTTGTCCCATCCGGGGGAAGCCATTGAATGCAGACCCAAAAAGAAGACGCTCTAGAGATGTAAATGTCCTGCCAGCTTGCTTCTGCTGATCCTGCCCAATTCCATCTATGTCAATCCTCTCGACCCATCCTGCTTTGTTGCAACCCAATTCTTGGTTGTCCGGGCTGCAAAAAATGCCATGATGACATCTAAGGAAACGTCAAGCTGGATTACTGGCAAAGTACAGGGATACAGGGATACGGGATGCATGTATGCGTTACTTCTCCAGTCTCTCCACATTCATGAGAGGGCCCCTCAAAAAGCGTTGAAGCCGAAAATCACCGTGGTCAGCTTATTCTGTCAGTCGGGCGAGCATTGGTCTCTCGAGCTGTTGAAAGAGAGGCCTGACCCCAAAGCCAGTGCCTCCTGGACATTGTCAGGGTCCTGCAAAAGACTTCTAGCATGGGTGAATACTAAGTCAGTCTGGTTGAAAATTCATCGAATTTCACGGGTTTCGGTCAAGGTTCCAAATTTCCAGCGGTATCCCAAGGTCGCAAACCTTCATCAGAGGATATGTTCCCAAGATGAAATCGCTCGTTTTGCCAGATATGTTCCATCTTGTGCTTCCCCACCAACAGGCCAGAGGAAAAAAATACTCAACTCATGCTACCAACTGCTAACGTTGTGGCGGGCTGAAAAGAATAACTCAGTCTGGGAATGTGGGTGTGGCTCAAATTTAAGCAACAGTGATGTAACAGGGGCAAACCGCAGGTTTTGGTCCATGTTTCCCCTTTCCAGGGCAACCCATTTCGGAATTCCAGTTTTTTGAGCGCCACAGCCATGTGTTTGGTTCTCGACTTCCCCAAATCGAAGCAACAAGCCGCAAATTCCCCTTCTGCGCCTTGCAGCCACGCGGACCTTCTGATCTGCCGCAGCCTGCGGAGCGCCAAAGCGCAGTGAGTGGCCGTCCTCCCACTCTTTGCACGGGTGATGGTCACAAAGGACGCACCCCGGAAAACACCACTTACTTTTCAAGGCCAAAGCTTGGGGCCATGGATACAACTTGGAAACGACGCACCCCCGCAAAACCCCTTCAAGGGCCTTGCTTCCCAGAGGCCCTAGGAAGACTGGGTGTGTCCCCAGTGTCACAAAGTCCTCCCGAAACTAATGTGACTTCACGAAGTAGTGGTCTGATAAACAATCACAACCTGGTGCTAGCGAGGTCTGCACCAAACCCCTTGAAAGGGCGGATCTCCGTCCCTTACCCTTCATCCAGGTTTGGATTTCGGCTCACTTGGAGGTTTCTCAAAATGGCGAAGCTCTTTCTGTGAAGGGAAACCACAAGAAAACAACCCATCAGAATTCCATTTTCGAGAAACTGCCACTTTTTCTGGATGGTGAAGGGAAACAACAACAAAACTATCCACTTGGTTGGTTGGCTTTCTACCCTCTTTCTCTTTTTTTTTTCTTTTTTTTTTTCGCGTCCGCTTCGGTCCGAAGCCGACACTCGTCTCTCTTGCGCCTTCTTCTTGGCCTCGCACTTCAGCAGGTGCCGACGCACCTCCGGCTCCAGCCAATGGAAGTTCCTGCGCGACGGCCCGTCTCATCGAACCAAAGGACTGCCAGCTGCTTTGTTGATTGAGGCCAGCGGTCCACCGATTTGTCCTTGCTTGTCAAAGGGCCCCTTCAAGAAGTGTGTCTTTTCGCTATGTATGTTTATGTTGGAAGGTTGGTATTGCCTGTCGCCCATATGCGAACCCCTGGTACGAACTCATGGCATAGACGCTTCTTTGGTTTTCT
Organism: Effrenium voratum; assembly: GCA_963377175.1. Taxonomy (NCBI): domain Eukaryota; class Dinophyceae; order Suessiales; family Symbiodiniaceae; genus Effrenium; species Effrenium voratum. Next base: position 752,069 of record CAUJNA010003235.1, read on the forward strand.
CATCGTCGATCATCATGGCTTCACTTTTCCGCACGTAGCCCCATTATTTGTTCGGCAAACCACCAAGATTCCCCTTCGCTTTTGGCAACTGTTCCAAAAGAAGGATCTCCACAAAGAAAGGGCGGGAAACACAACTGGGCTGTCAAACCTAGGGGTCATTTTGGTAGCCCCCTTCATAAGGCGCCATTTGAGGCGGTGCCAGGGTGCCAAAAGGGGCCGTATGCTTGACAACTCCCCTCAGTACCTGGACCCTCAAGCTACCCCAAGAATTGGAAATCACCCCGGAATTCTGGCGCAATATCCCAGTCCTAGAGATACGCAGCCACCAACACGGCCTCCGACTTCTGCGTGGGTTGATAAGCGCCGACACTGAAGAACTGCTTGGTGGAGTTCCAAAAACTGCCGGGAGCCCCCTCCCCCCTTGAAGGGCCTTCAGCGGCAAATCCCCTCGTTTTACCCAAATCCATGGGTGAGCTCCTTCTAGCTTGCCCAACCCGTCTTCCGTTCTCGAAAATCCTCAAACAGGGGCCTTGTTTGGGTTATATCCCCGACTTTTGCGACATGAGAGGCTCCAGGTTCTGCCCTCACCCATCTTGTGTCTGGTTTCTCACCGCTGGCCTCAGGCCCTGAAACCGAACCGCGTACGACCCTCAATGGCCGCGAATCTATGGGGGGTGCTCTACTTTTTGCTCAGTTTTGAGGGTCACCAAAGCAAACCAAACATAGCGACTTGGAGCCTCGGGATTCCCGATCAGCCGCGGTCCAAAAGTCAAAAGGAAATCATAAGCTGTGGACTGTTTGACCAGGGTGTGATCTCTCTTAAGGATTTGGACCCCCAACATGGCCAAATGGCTTGCGCCTCGTGGTTTCCTTTTTTAGACAAGCACTTAGGGCAGGACCGACCCAGCTTTCTGTTTTGGACCCCCGCCATGGCGGGTTGCCTTTTGGTTTCCTTGTCAAGACCATCAAAAATTGGGGCAAGCCTCCGCATCAGAATCTGCCTTTCCCATCCTCTCCTCTGGCCCAACAAGCCCTCGTCGTGCAGGTCCAAAGCTTCGAAGAGCATCTCCTCGTAGCCTCGCTGGCTCTGGACGTGTTGCTTCTCTGGGTGCTTTTCCCGGTTGGGACCTCTCCCCTGTTTTGCTTCGGCTTGGGTTTAATTTGACACCCTCTTCTTTTCGCCTTGGTGTGCGTTCTCGTGCTTTGGCTTGTCCCCCGCCCTTCTGGGAAAGCTGGGACGTGTCAGCTTCCCCAAGGCCATGCGGTGGAGGGTTGGGACTTGTTTTATTTAGCCCCCGAACTGAATCAATTGGGGCACTTTACAAGCGGAGCAAGCCTATTCTGACAGGGTCACTGCATTGCCGTACAATTTTAGCAATGCGTTCCCTGAAAGCATGTTGTTGGACTTCTCGTCTGCCGCGCAGAATCGTTCAGAGCACGTCAAAATCGGCGAAGGAGAAAGGGGCACCGCTGCCCTTTCCCGCTAGTAGTTCGGAAAGCCCAAGCCACGCTCTGGACGTGTGAAGAGGCGTTTGGGCTGGGAGGGCGGAAAGGAGAAACGACGCCCAAAGCGCACAGGGACCCCCCACCCAATCAGAAACGTGTGCTGGTTGAAGGGCGAACTTTTTCCAAGACCTTCTTCCACTGAGAGGGACGGAGTTCCTTGCATTAACTCATCCAAAGCATTGGAGCGGAATAGTGAGAGAATCCATCCAAGGGGAAAATTGGGCACCCTTAGATAAAGGGTTGCAAAGCTGGGTATGGAAGGGAAGGGGAAACTAGCGCAGCGCCTTTTAGGTGCGAACCTCCTGAAATAAGCTCAGGTGATATGCTCTTTTTAGTGCCCACACCACCCCGCAGCCCTCGCAGAACCTCGTGGAACCCTCGTGGAACTGTGGTGGAACCCTCGTGGAACCTTACCTCAGGGCCGCCCCGGACGGACCACCCCGGAGCCTATCTGGGCTGAGACCCCAAAGCTTTCAGCTGTTGGGGAAAAACAACTCAGAGCTCTTTTGCGAGCGTGTGCCAACTCAGGAGTTTGGCGTTGCAGCTCAAATGATGGAGGGCATTTCCAGTAGAACCTACACGCAAAAAACATGGGCTTGAACCCGTGCTTCATTTCCGGATATGGCGAACATGGCAGCAAGTAGTTCTCAAAGGTTGGCCTTGGCTTGCCGGAGGTGGACAGGGGACACCATTGGCTCGCAAAGATCACCCCAATGAACTCAATCCCAATTGGCTCCAAGGATAAGGAGATGTCCAAGCTACCTAACAGGGCCACCTACGTATACCTAGGTGTGACCCCTGAAACGTTCCAAACTCGATGAGGGCTCGACAGTGCCGTCTCCACATTGCCTTGGAGGGGTTCTGAACTGAAGGTTCCGTGGCAATGACGGTGTCTGCCTACAAAACCAAAAGGAGCCTAGAACCCAAGCCGGACGGGCAGGACCCTGCACCCCCTTCAAGGGCACACAACAATGAAAACAGTACTGGAAGGAAGCCCACCGCGTTTCTAGGGATTTTCTTGGAAGCGTGCCAAGAGAATTGTCCAACAAAGCGATCAAACACCCTGTCCATCCTGAAGCCGGCAGAGCTTCCCTTTAAAAGGACTACAACCCACCAGGTCACCAACCCGCGCACACGCCTTCCATCCAGCCCAGGTTCCTCAAGCCCTGCACCCACTGCCTCGGACGAATCTTCGACCCAGCGAGCTCCGGAGAACACTGGACGCAACCCGGGGGGTTTTCAAGGCTCCGTTTGCTGCATGTTCGAGGTCTTGCGCTATGGAGCAAGCAGCATCGACAATATAAGCCAGGTATTGACTCCACTGCCGCTGCTTTCCACCTTCAGCACTGCTCCAAACGTGTGTTTCGTTTGGTTCGGAAAAGAAAAATTGGGTTTGCCCCCAGTTCGTCGGTTGCCTGTGGATCCCAACCCAAAACGTATGCGCGGCAGGGTGCCCCCTTCGCCTTCAGCCCCCCAAACAAGAAGGGGCGAAACAGGCTCGCTGGTTCTCGGTGGAAAAAATGGAAATGACCCCACCACCATTGCCTGCATTTATGGTCCGTGTTTAATCATAGGGCGTCCTTCAACCATGTTCCCTGGAACGCCTCTGTTCGAAAAAGGATCCTAGGGCCTTTTTGCTGCAAGACCAGAAAGCAGCCGCCTTTGGTATCACAGAAAGTTTTACATTCCACAACTATTTCATGGATATGGAAAATCACTCTTTTCTGTCTTCCTGTGATACCAACATGGGTTATTCCCAGAACTCTGTGAGTACATATGTGTATGTAAATATATATATATATATAATATCACGTTGAAGGTCCCGCATCACTTTGAGAGTGGCATCACAAAAAAGAAAACAAAAAGCAAAAAAATGCTCCACTACCATGGCGGACTCCCGATGTTCAGCGCCAAGGTGCGGGGCATCCACCAGGAGCGGCTGGCTACCTGCCGTTTCGCCCGAAACCCATCGACTTGAAGTGGGGGGGGGGCTGTTTTCTCGAGACCCTTCAAAGGGAAGCCGAAGGAAAGCCACCATATTGAATATGCAGGGAGGGAGGGGTGGACCGGGGGGGGGACCGGGGGGGGAGGGGGGGGGAGGGGCAGTTCCCGTCTTGTACACGGTTGTGGTTCCACCCACTTGGCTCAGCACCGTGATGTCCTGACTAGATCAGCTCTGAGTCATAGGTTGAAAACAAAGGGGAACCACATCCACTCTGCAGATTTACATGGAACCCCCGACATCAACCATTTTTAGTGGAGTCTCCTTTTGGGGACGAGCCCCAGCCCAAAAAAGGTTGCCAAAACAACTCAGGTTCGTGTCTCATGAACAAACCCTCCTAAGACTTCCAGGGGGTTCTTTTCGTGTCCCTTGGAAACCGCCCCAAAATGAAAAAAACAAAACATACCCGCGTCCCGGCACATCCGATCGGTCCTGCGCGAATGGAGCTGGGCCTCCTCAGTTGACAGAGTCTATCACTGGGCTGTCCGTTTTCAGATCCTCTGCTAAAAGTGACTAACCTTTAGTGGCTTAAGAATCGGAACCCAACCACCCTAAGGACGGATGGCTGAGAACCACCCAAGTCTATCAAATCATCTGCCGGGGCTGGTCATGGACCCACCAGGGTTTTGGCCAAACATTGTAAGGGTGCCTACAGGGACCATGGCAACCTCAGATTTCGGAGCTTTGAATGCATTGCACATATGCCAGGAAATGTCCAGCAGAGAAACATGGGGTTGTCAGCTGTGACCCCGAAATGCTTGCGATCGGTGCGATAGGTAGGTAATGAAAAACCACCAGTTGGACGATGTAGAAGGATTATTCCATTTCTCATTCCCTGCCTACCGCACCAGCAAGTATATTTGGTGAGTCCATCAACAAACGTCTACCATCAATCTGAACATTAATAAGCTCAGGTGATATCCCCAACAGCATGCTGTGCTCTTTTTAGTGCTCGCTCCACCCCGCAGCCCTCGCCGAACCTTGTGGAACCCTCGTGGAACCCTGGTGGAACCCTGCTGGAGCCCTGGTGGAGCCCTGGTGGAACCCTGGTGGAACCCTCGTGAAACCCTCGTGCAACCTTACCTCAGGGCCGCCCCGGACCACCCCGGAGCCTATCTGGGCTGAGACCCCAAAGCTTTCAGCTGTTGGGGAAAAAACTAAGTTTTGGCACCAGGCCTGAATATGGAAGCGGAAACTCGAAAGGTTTAAAGGTCGAATCGCTTTGGACAACTGAGCTTAGCGTGAAACCCAAAAAGAGTTCTCAAAAAAAAAAGAGACTCCATTCCCACAAGTGGGTGGTCGAATGGTCGAAACCTGAAACCATTCCCCAGAACGTCACCAGTCACCGAGCAAAACAGGGGTTATCATAGCATCCACCGGAACATTTCCCCTTAAATGGTGGCTTCCTTTTGGTGTGATTGAGTGGCGGAAATGGTGATGTGATCAGTGCATACATTGTCTCTTTGCAGGAGCCCTACAAACACTCATCGCTCATGTCTAATATCGACCCCGGGCTCATCAACCCGGCGGATAGGCTCGCTTCCAGATCGGCACCTTGAGGCCTATGACGGACATACCCTGACCTGCTCGGTTGACTGGCCATGAAAGCTGTGTTTTTGTGGTTGGTCGAGGAAGCGGAAGCAAAACAACAAGAAGTTGGAAGTCTTCCAAGGATTCCTCCAAAAACGACCCATCTTGCGGCAAGCGGCTTCTCATCCTCTTTGCTCGTAAGCTTCACCAGCAGGTCCTTGGCACCTGAAGCAACCGCAACTTGCAAGGGGCTGATCACCGCATTCTGTCCTGTGAACCCATATCGCCGCTTTGGGATGGATGCGGGTTATGGATGTACCGTGTGCCACAAAGCCTGAGTTAACCCTTTTGAGTTTCCGTCAACAAATCAGACCTCGAGCTGTGTAGCGAAAGGAATCCTTGGTATGCGCAACTTCTTAGTTCAGATGCGGGATGGTTTGTGTGGCAAAAAAATATAAGACCCGCAGAATGGGGAAGCTTCGGGAGGATGCGCTGACTTGAAGCATCTTGAGGTGCGCATTCGCAACCCATGTGCAGATCCGAGGCGGTAGGGCGAATCGCTTTCGTGACCCAGTTCCAAGCACCGAAATACGCCCAGATTGCCCGAAGTCGGCTTTCTTTTGGTTGCCCCCAGCACACAGCCATCCAGAACTGTCGTTCCGGTTGCCTCTTCACGAATACTCTTGAAATCTTTCTTGGAACCCTCCAGAACCTCTGAAACTCTCACCCTGATACCTTCGGAACTTTCTGCAAGCTGCCGGAACTGCCGAATTACCAAAAAACAACTTGGTGACTATCTCCTTGAATCCAGGCGAGCACTTGGGCAAGGTTCAAGCCTGGGCAGCATGGGTTGGCATCATGCATCTTTACAAGCGCTGACCTTTAGGGATTGATGTGGATGACCCTTCTGTGCATCCAGTTTCAAAGAGTGCTGACAGAGTGTAGAGCCTGCCTGAAGCATCTTGGAGGATTCCTTCCTTACCTCCTGAGTTGGATGGCCGAAAACAGTTTAAAGTGTCTGAGCCTTGACTGCAATTGACGAAGATGCTGGCCAACCAAAGGGTGGGCCGGCTGCGCTCTTGCATCCGGAGTGCTAAACATGTTGGCGAGCGTTCTTCGTCTGGTGCACTTGGTCAACATCTCGCAAACAGACTCTGTTTGGCAGGCGCGCTGAATGTTGTATTGCTGAGACCTCAGTACGTTCCTTCTTCAGGTACCCAGTTCGCTTTTGAGTCACACGACCCCAAACAATTCGAGCTGAGCCCGCACAAGTTGCCGACCCAAAAACCCCGGCGCTGCCCAAGTTGCCGCCACTTGGCCGCCAAATCGGCCAATCGCTGCCCAAGTCGACAAAAACGCAACGTGCCCAGGCGCCGAGGAAGGTGCAGCCGCAGAACTTCCGGAAGTGGCTCCACAGCGCGGCCAGGTCCTCGTTGATCTCCTTGCCACGAGCCAACGATCCAGGTCCAGAGCTCAGAGGAATCTCTTGAAAGCCCCCCCTTGAGTTGGAGCTGGGGAGTGCGTGTTGGGGGTTTTGGCTCCTTGACTTATAAGCTCCGAAAGGGTATCCTCGCAAGAACACACACACACACACACACACACACACACACACACACACACACACACACACACAGTTTCCCTCATTTTGTAGGCAAGAGAAACCACCCTTGAAACTCAACGAACATGGCAAAGGGTTTCCTACTGTGGTGACTTGCCCGGGATCCACGGGCGAACCCAAAACTAGAGAGATAAGGGCTAGGAACCTTAGACACGTTTGACCACTGAGGGAATTACTTCGTAAAACATCGCCTTGGTTCTCAAAAGGGAACTTGACTGTCCAAACTCCGTGACTCCAAACACAGCGCTCAAGACCCCGAAATCAGGAGTTGGACATGTGGGACCCGCCCCTTGTGCATGGGATAAGTCGCAAACCAAAAGGAATTTGGGATTTGCTTTAGGAACCCCCCCCCAAGAGAAAAATAACATAGAAGGCCTATCGATTTTCTGTGATACAAACGGGAGCATCCTGTAACAAAGTGAATTAGTCCAGTACCCCTGCCACGAAAGTCCCATTTCGTATGAACCTGTTGGATTGTCTTCTGTCAATGAAGGCCTTGACAACGAGTAACCAGCTCTTTCGAGCATGCCACACGTGGCTGGATGAAAACAACAAATCAAACAAAAACAACAAACCAGATTGTGCTTTATCAATGTTGCTCTCTTTGGCTGTTTGCGCGCGAAAACATTGCTCTTATGTAGCCAAATTTGTTGGCATTATTTTCAGCGTGGTTCGGGGACCAAAAAAGGGCCCTTGCTCATGACACCTTCCCTCAACCGTGGCCCTTTTCTGGTGAACCCATATAATTCCCTCTCGCAGTGGTGCTCTTGCCGATTCCTGTTCTGGAACAAGTCTGGGTAATCCGGTGACCGCTTTTCCGGTCTCCCGAAGGCTGATGGTCTCAGCATCAGGAAGCTCCAGCTCGTTCCAGAAGTCCTGGCTGAAGGCTCCGGGGCTGCTCCCGAAGTGGGTACAGGGGCTAGCTGGACAGGGGGTTGTAGCTGGATGGAGGTTCAGCTTCGGTGTAATTAACAAGCTGGCAGTAGGTATTTTGAGGCTTTTCCAGGGTGTATCAAAACCAATCTCATGCTGATCAGGGGAAATGTAATATGAGATGGCTATAAAGAATCCATTTTGGGTGTGCCGCAAAACGCTCCCAAATGGTTTGGACGCCCAATCCACCAACTAAACGCTCTCCTAACAAGACACACCCATTTACTATCCCCGCTAAACCCGGGAGGAACCGAACCCTTTCACTGAATTGGCACAATGCAGGTGTTGGGCGATTACATGCGAGTTCATACTTCAGTCTTGACATCGCGTAGGGCTTGCTTCCCATCCAACCGTGACTTTTATGACCTTCAAAGGGATTCCCTTTGGGCAATTTGCTGAGGTCATACCAGTACTGCGTCCTACTTAATCGCCCAGGGGATGGACCAACCTTGGCTGCTACCCAAACACACAAAACAAAACACACACCAAACACACACACACACACACACACACACACACACCGATCTCGATCTTTTGGGTGTTGGGTGTTGTGTGTTGGGGGGGGGTTGGGAGGTCCCCACAAAGGGGAGCTGACCCGTACTAGCCCTACTTTGCTTTCGACGTGCCTGGATGTTGCCCGGGTACGACATCTTGGACACGCCTCAGGCAACTGACCAACTGATCCCAGCCGCATTCCCAGGAGTCTGGGATTTCGATCAGAAAAAGCGGCGCCCTTCTTGGGGGGCGGGGGGGCGAGTTGATGAAGAAATGCCCGAGCCTGGGTTTCACCACGCCCCGCTCTTATGGAAGTGGACAGGGGCTTTGGACCACTCAACTGACTTGGCATGCAAAAGCCTCAGAATTCGAATCTATCGTTGCCTCTTGGCAAGAGGTGTTTCTAAATCAGAACTCGCTTTGACATACCCTGAAAACAGCGAAAGCAACGGGTCCAGCATGAGTTCTGACAACAAACCGTTCATTGATCAAAGAAACCTGGGGTGCTTCAACACCCTACGAAGAGCCAATCGCCTGTTGTGTGTTTTCTTGAATCTTGGCTCATTTGTGAGACCAGCTGCCGAAGGGCGACAAACGAGGAACTGGAAATCGACGGGAATCAAAAGAGAAGGGGGGTTCTTCTGCTGGCCCATTTTTCAGCCAAAGTTGGTGTTGAACCGCCAGTCGAGAATTCAAACAGATTTGAAAGGGCCGCGTCGGCTCAACACCGTCAGGCTGTCCTTGGGTCCCCGGTGACAATGCCCAACTGAGCTTATCCCCAATTTCTCGGGAACTGGGAGCTTAGGAAGTTCCAAGGGAAACTGCCCGAAATGCGGTGGCTCTCTGCTGATGTCCCATCCAAAACCACCCGCCACGCCTCTTTAAGAAAAAAAAAAAAAAAACGATCGATCCGCCTGCCAAGCTCCCGGCAGGAGAGGAACTCGGACTTCTCCATGATGCCATTCATGTTGGAGTCGAAGTGCTTGAACCATGACTTCAGGATCGAGGCCTCCTGGGCATCGCTCGCTTGCGGGGCCGGGTTTCTCTTTTTCTTGGCTTTTCAGGGGTGGTGTCTGAGTGAAAGCCCGAAGAAGACCACTTTACCCGACCAAGAAGCCTTCCAAATCGAAAAGTCGAGAAAGAGTTAAGGGGAGGTCCCAGTCTCAGCTGGTCGATCTTGGAAAACCAGATTCCAGGAGTGCTCATCCTCAAGGTTCCGGTTGGTTTCCCCTCCTTATTCAGGGGTTGGATTCATGAACCACCAGCCTGGAGTAGTCGCACCCCTGAACTGATCTCCAAGGCAAAAGGCAATCGGAAATTAGACATCCGCCCCCTGGAAAGGTGGGTGAGAATACGTAAGTATAGATCTCAAAGGGCATGTGCTCTCCCTTTTTTGGGCTAACTACCGGGTCATCAAAGGAGTCACCAACCAGGATATTCGGGGGCCATGGGGTGCCTTTACTTTTGTTCCCCGGGTCACTCTCTCAAATCTAATTTCAGAGCCTCAAAGAAAGATGCTCACATGAACGAACCGGTGTCCCTCTACCTTTGGTTTATCTCACACTGTCCCCATGTGGAAAACCAGCATTCTCTAGAACCCACTGAAAGAGTAGGTCATTCTCAAAACAAAGGCTTTAGACCCAAAACATAGCTTCTGCAATAATCTACAGAAGGCATGGCTTCAAGCTTTCCTGACGAGCAACTAAGCATGTGCTGATCGGGCTTCAAACGCAAGGATACTGCACCAGAATCTACGCAATGCCTGCGATCAGGGAAACAGTTTGCGTAGCCTCTTCCCAAGGCAACTCGGCTCCTTCTTGTAAAGGTAGTTCCTGAGCATGGTAATCGCCTGCGCCATCTTGGACTCGGAAACAGGTGGCATAGATACTGAACGCGGCAAAAGTGTTTCTGCGATGGATACACAGCTTCGCCTTTGAGCCTCTTGGTGACCTGATATACTCAAAAACTGAAGGAACCCTCACATCAATTGCTGAAGCAAAACGTTGGTGACAAAACAAAACAACAACAAAAAGGCGCGCAATGCCAGTTCAGAGCAACCCTGCAAGCCTGAGACTTAGGTGAAGTGAAGCTGGAACTCCCGTCTAAGCAGCGAAATCTAGTGCCAGAGCTCGCCATCGGTGCTTCAAAGAAAACGTGTGGTGTGCCATATCATCCCCTGATGTCCGGCTGTGCAATACGATCCTTGCTTAACCTGCCCCAAACATGATCGCCACCCACACAAAAACCACGAACCTTGCGCATGGCCAGCGAGTGCTCCTCATCTGCCTGCGCTGAAGTTCCATCGGACAATTCCATCGGACAATTCCAGGCTGTCCTGATCCCTCCCAGAAATGTTCCCTGTTTGGAGGCAACCTCATGTGGCCACAACATGATAAATACGGCAAGATCGGAACAGCTCCCAAAAAACCTCCGAAGACCCAAAAGAGATTGCGGCGAGCTTTGCATACTGGTGGACGAAGTCTTCACCAGTTAGGGTGGACGAAACCAAAACTAGCACTGGTATGGACCACCTACTGGTGGTGCAAGAAGTTGTCCATGCACCGCATGTTGGAGCTCAATTGGAAATCCAGTGATCCAATAGTTCTGTTTTTGGTCGCTAAAAAGGGTGCGTCCATGAAACTAGCGGCAACTCCCTGGTTGCTGTGGTGGATTTTTGCATGTAGGCAAGGAACCTTTCACTTAAACCTGCAACACCTCCCAAGCCTCCGTTACTTGTGTGTGGCTCAAAATTAAACAGGATGGGAGACGCAGATTTTGGTCCATGTTTCCACTTACCTGGGTTCCATTTTGGTACCGGTTTTTTTGTGCCACGGCCACTTGTGTTGAGCTTGGGGAGGCGCGATGCCTCCACCAAACCGGCCTCATCCCAGCTGCTGCGCCGGCTCGTCATGGCCTCATCGACTCGCCTCGCCTCGGCGCGCAGATGTGAGGCACCAGTTGGGTTTCGGTGGATCACCCCTCAACACCCCACCAAAGAGGGAAGCCCATACATTAATCCACCTGAAATCAAAAACTCGGAGGAAATCTTGAAACCGCCAAAAAAAAAGCCTGCACAGCGAATGCGGGCCCTGCCTTTCAACTGGCCTCCTCCTCCCGACGTCGACGCGTCGCGCGAGGCCGGCCCATGGGCTCGCAATGTCTCAAGCGGTCGGTTCCCAGTGGGTGAGTTGGCTCGGCTCAGAGCTGATGGGTTTCTTGGGCCAAAATGAAATGGGAAAAGTCCCTGGCTGCCCAATGAAAGAAGCTGATGGGCGCGAGGCTCCATGCTGGTTGTAAGGTAAAACGAAGCATCTGGAAACCAGGCACATGGATTGACAGTGCTAACCTAAGTGGTGCCAACCACACAAGCCGCATGATATCACTTCAGGGTTCCTTACACCACCCCTTGCAGCTCCCATGTCTACCCACATCTGCAAGAAAGGGCACATTTTCGGAACCGATTGGCCACTAAGCGGCTCGTGTGCTTTCAGGAAAAGAAAGAAAAGAAGATCATGACTCCCGGAGCAGGATTCACCCAAAACACTTCTCAGAATTTCAGGATCCCTGAAGACTCCTTTGCCCTTCCTGGGTCAAACACTGCGAGCCAAAGCGAGCAAGTGGAAACGGACGGGGAGCTGCGGAAACGGAAATCCCTTTGCCTTACACATATGTCACATATCACACAAACCCATATCGTTTGAATTCCCATGCCCTTTCTGGTTTTATCGCCGCATCACAGAGAATAAGCAACAACAAAAAGAGGTCGTACCGAAAACCAAACTGTCCGAACCCTGGACTTGTTCCTTCCCATGAATCACGGAATCACCCGGAATCTTCTAGGTGCGTCTCTTCCGACCTTTTGGCAGGGGCACGAGTGTCAGTTGGAAATTTCTGGGTTGCCTTTCTCCAAGATCGGAGCAGAGGTGCTCGCAGGAGCTGCCCTCTCAAACCCACCCCGAAACAAGTTGACAGCTTCCTAGAGTAAATTCGATTTAAGGGGGAGTGCTAAAGCTCAGGGCAAATTCAAGATGAGCCTCAGCGAAAGTCATCAATTGATTTGGGGCGTTGGTGAAACTTTTTTTCGTCTGGGCGCGTTCAATGTGCGCGTTTGCAAACAGAATGGCCCAAATGGCCCGACTGTTTCAAGAAATGTTTCCAAACTGAATCCCCAAGAAGCGAGATCCTCCAATTCCATCGCCCGTCCCCGATCCAATAAACATGCATGGGTCCTTTGGCATTTCTTTAATTCAGCAGCAGGCAAGGTCACCCGCCATTCACTTCAGTTAAGGATTGCTTCTTGAACCCAGCGAACTTGTGTCGGAGATAGGGATTCCAGCGGGCGCATCGCATGACAAGGTGTAATTATACCTAAGCATTTGCCATTGGAGGCATCTGCCACAAGCCCCGTTTCCCTTCCTTTTGTGCCTTGGGTCATCTGCCATTTCTGCGGAAGATATGCATTAAAAATGACATATGCATGAAACCCTTTGTATCATCGGACCTTGGCTCCAACCTGCATCCGGACCGGAGTGGCATCACAATTCAACCGTGTCAACTTGATGTTCCTTCAACTTAGCAGGATCGATCGGGTCCATTGTCCACTGTGAACAGACATAGCTCAAACCAAGTGAACTTGAATTTCTGGTCATGTGCAGTGTGGGGAAAGTGAGCAGCTCTACAAACCACTTGAGAATGTGCTGCAACTCCAAAACCTAGTGATGCCTGCGAACATGCCGTGTTTGCACATTGCCCACAAAACCGCACTGCAGCTAGTGAGACTGGCTCAGCCTTCCCGGATCTTGCGGGTCTGCATGTCCACAGGATGTGCCTGAGCTGAAAGAAGCAAGTGCAGGGCCAAGTACAACATCCCCAGTTCTGAGCACAGGGCACCTTCTACTTTCATGCGTACGATTGCCTTACGACTGCCTTTTTCGTCTCACAGGCACGCACGGAAGAAATGTAGCAAGGAAGATATGATGCCAGACTGCGTTGCAAGTGCAATATCACAGGCAGGAACCTCACCCTGCTTGTTTAAACTGGCCGTGCTCAAGGCCCGAAAAGCTTGTAAGATTGCGCGAGTCTTGTGCTCAGGTAGAGGGCACACCCACTTCGGTTTCGCCACAAAGGCTCAGCACATCACTGGTGGAGTCGGCATGTGTCTCTCCCATCGTAAGCAGGCCAAACCTGGCCACGGGGAAGGCCTGAATCGGCAGATCCGGCTCGAACTTGATGCCATAAATGCTGGACTTCACCTTCTGAGGGGCGACGACCAAAAGTTTCTGCTCCTTGGCACCGACAAGAACCACGTCCCCCTTCTTCAGGTCTGCCGCCGGAATGCTGCTGCCGCCGGGAATGACCACGCGGTGTGACGCTGACACGGCGAAAGTGCCCTGGGCGGTGCTCAACTTCACAACATCGTGGCCCGCTCCGGTCGCCTCGTACTCCACCACCTCTGACACTTTGACTAGCGGGGTGTCCTTGTCCTCCGATCTCAGGATATCCCCACCCTTGAGGAGCTGGGACAGCAGCAGTTGCCCTTCCGCACCGCGGAAGGCATAGTCCGGCAAGAAGCACTTGGCAGGCGGCATGAGGTCCTGCGACACTTGAACAGCATCTATCTACGCTCCCTTCCTGGTGTTGACTTACAACCCCAGCAGGAATCAACATCTCAGCTGCTCTTGATGCTCTCCCCCACCCCCCCACCCTCCCGCCTTGCTGTCAATGGCAGAAACTTGTTCCCACGAGCCAGTCTGAGAACCTTGTGCTAGCTGTGAGATCTCGGCCAATTGAAGATGGCATGGCTTGGAGTCCGGGCAGGACGGCTCAGACAGCAAAGAGGCAGCGCTTCTGTAGGCCATCATTGTGCTTGCCGCCAAATTGATTTCTTCATGCGACAAGGCCCTGGTGAACAGCCCCCTACCTGCATACTCGAAGTTGGCACAGGAGGCGACGAAGCCAATCGCGATGAAGTGTTTCTGTAGCGGCTTGTACTTGGCAAAGTGCTGCAAAAGCCGCTTTCGCTGCAACCGCGAAACAACTTCGAAGTCTTGCTCAAGCTCCGCTTCCGACAAGCCCTCTTCTGCCAAGTATGATCCATCAATGCCGAAGTCTTCCAACTTCCTGGCAGCATGCTTGTATTCACATCCGAATGCTGCAACACGTGCAGACACCTCCTCAATGGTCTCGGAAGCAAATGGTGAATCTTCACATGTACTGCCAGGCAATGCTCTTGCAAAGAAAAGCATCATGATGGAAAAGAACTGTTTGTGCGATGCCAAGTCGGTTGCAATTGTTTGCTTCATCAAGTCCGCTTGTCCAGGCTGAAGCGCCAATGCAAACCGAAGATTCTGTTCCATCTGACTCTTCAATTGTTGGTTCTTCGCAAAAATATCCATGTCCAGAATGCGCATGACGCATTCTTTGTTGCTGGGCATCACCATGGCAAATTTGTCGTTGGGGCAAGTAGTGCAAACCCAGCCATGCCGCAAAAGCTCTGCTCCTGCCTGCGCTCGGTGTCCTTGACCATCCTTCAAATTGTCCTTGCCAGCCATATGTGACAGTGTACGGGAAAACATCTGGCGGCATTGCGACAGCGACTCTTGGCCGCCGACAACCCCGGCTCCAGCTCCAGCCCCAACCCCAACAGCCACAGCCACAGCTTCAAGACCAACAACCATGGCTTCTGCACTTGGTGAACCAGGAAGGCGTCTCGCGTTACCGCTCGCACCCAAAGACGGCTCCGGGAGCAGGCAAACCGTGGCTCATGCCATGTGGAAGAAGGCTACGTGGACTCTATCGCGCAGTTTGATATGCGCTGCTTGCACCGACACACTGGCTGAGCAACGGGCCAAATTAGGCAGAAGCACCAAGGCACCTCCACGTGCAAGGCGAGCAACACAGGTGGGTGCTCAACACATTTTGTATGATGAGGTATTTCTTTCTAAAATCAATCAAAGTTCCGGAGACCCTACGAGGCCTCTTGTGAATGAAAAATTAGGGTCTCAAGCCTCATGGCGAACAGCGAGTGCAGTTGGCGTGCGGCAACTGCGAATGCCATTCTCAAGCGGTGTCACTAAGCTGAAGGGCAGTGTGAGCGTTTCTGCAAGCAAGCACGCAAGCAAGCAAGCAAGCAAGCAAGCCAGCAAGCAAGCAAACAACGAAAGAAAATATTTAGGTAACACATGCATGAACAAGCAAACAAACAAACAAACAAACAAACAAACAAACAAACAAACAAACAAACAAACAAACACACACACAAACAAACAAACAAACAAACAAACAGACAGACAGACAGACAGACAGACAGACAGACAGACAGACAGACAGACAGACAGACAGACAGACAGACAGACAGACAGACAGACAGACAGACAGACAGACAGACAGACAGACACAGACAGACAGACAGACAGACAGACAGACAGACAGACAGACAGACAGACAGACAGACAGACAGACAGACAGACAGACAGACAGACAGACAGACAGACAGACAGACAGACAGACAGACAGACAGACAGACAGACAGACAGACAGACAGACACAGACAGACAGACAGACAGACAGACAGACAGACACAGACAGACACAGACAGACACAGACAGACACAGACAGACACAGACAGACACAGACAGACACAGACAGACACAGACAGACACAGACAGACAGACAGACAGACAGACAGACAGACAGACAGACAGACACAGACAGACAGACAGACAGACAGACAGACAGACAGACACAGACAGACAGACAGACAGACAGACAGACAGACAGACAGACATGAAGACAAACAGGAAATCAGACAAGGCACAAACGGAGTATGGCTAACAAACAACACAACTGCACAGCCAAACCAAGTGTCAATGTTTCCTGCATAGCCACAGAAGTGTGCCAATCGTCACAAATTGCGGGGGGCTCCTATGAAGATCCCCCTTTTGGAAGGTGTATTAAGGGGTTCAAAAACGAACTGAAATGGCAACCATCACGCTAGGTTCTTTTCCTTGACACATCCTGGATGCTTGACCTGAATCTGCACGCAACTCATCCGTCAGCAGAAACTCCAAAAGCGCCTCATCCACCTGCCGCCCGGGTCTGGTCAAATGAGTCAAGAGGTCAACACCCGGAACACATGTGAGTCTGAGAAGATTCACCTTTGGTCATTCTGGGGCCAGGAATATAAGAACACCCCGGCATCTTGTAGTTTGGCCTTATCAACGTGTGAGGCAGCGATGGGGCGTGTCTCAACATTGGGAGCCTCTTTGGAAAAAATGGACACTCACATGCAGTATCCTGTATTTTTGAGCAACATTTATTTGGGTCAAGTTTGGGTCCCTTCACTACTTGTTTCGAAGCTTGTGGACGCGATGGTTTCTTTGCAATTTGCCACTTTGTTCACACCTTCCCGTGGCAAATTGCTGAGAGCAGCTGCCGTAGACACGCTGAACCAGTATGCTCACAATGCGGGTGAAAACAGAGAAGCTGTGAAGCGCATCATATGTGCGTACTTGCAATTGCGTGGAGTATTTAGCCGTGAGCTAAAATCATCACGACTACAAGCACATGCAAAGTTTAACCATGCAGGCATGCTGTGATGCTGAAAGATGCACGGTATACTAAAGGAAGAAAAAGAAGACGGCTGGTTTGTTGTGGTCTGGATACATTGCCAAAACTCCAGTGTTTGACAAGCTCTTAAAGGGGCATTTTTGTCGGTAATACGTTTTTTCGTTTCGAAAGGGGTAGAACCAACACCGTTGATTATACCCAGTCAATGAAAGATAAGCACCCATATGGCAGCAGAGGGGACTTGCTTTGTCACACTATTTCACATGTACTGAATGGAGTCTTGTGCCAATGTGATCAAGCAAGAACACGAAAAAAAGAGCCCTTTTTGGGAGAATCACCATCAGAAGGCATGGCCGGAGGAATTCACACGTCCCGCAGACAGAGGTTCATCATGTGGCTCACGATAAGAAGTAGAATTGTATAGAATCCCATTCCGTTCACGAATAGAACGAGGTAGACTTCCAGCCTATTCGCGAACAAAGTCTCCTGCATAAAGTCCCATTCTACTCCGGCATGAAGTCCCATTCTATTTTTGTACAGAGTCCTATTCTATTCCTGACAAGAGTCTATTTCTGGAACTCCATAGACTGGCAGGGGCCCACTTTTTTTGGGACTCTACCCCATACTAGCCGCGACCAATCTCCCTTTGCGAATAGAATGGGACTCTAACCCGTCTGTTCGCGAATAGAATGGGACTGTGAAGAGAATGGGACAAAGTTCAAACCGAAAAGGCGCGCACTTTTTTGCCACGCACCTCCAGGCCCGGGCGCCGCTTCCAGGCCCGGCTGGACTCCGTGGAAGCCTGGCAGGCCCAGCGGGGCCGAAGAACCACTAAGAAACATGGCCGACGCCCGCAGACGAACCATCAAGGCCGTCTACGAGAATCCGCACCGGCTTCGGCAGCATCGCGCAGACGCTGCAAGTCCCGCGACCCCAGCTTTTCCAGACATGAAGTTAGGCGTTCTGGACGGCCTCCGGGTAAAAGGGGCTACAACAGCTTCGTGCCTCTGGAGCCCATGAACCAGCTGCAAGTGGACCTGGCCGACATGAAGGCCTTCGGGGGCAAGCCCTGCCCCGACATGCTGGTAGCCGTCGACCTTGCGAAAAAAGTGGACGCTGAGCCGCTAAAGGACCGTTTTGCAACCACAACCGCGGCGATCATGAAGAAGGTGTTCCAAACCCTGAGGGCGCCGGCCAACGTGTACTCCGACGACGGCTCCGAGTTCAAGAGGAGTTTAAGGATGGAGGTGCTGTGGGAGCCCGGCAACTTCCAGGACGACGGGGCCAAGAGGGTCGGAGTGCGCTTTGCGAGCAACACCGACCTGGAGCTGTGGACGGAGGAGGTGGAGCAGGGCGTCATCGACAACATGATCATCTTCCAGAAGCCCTTTCCGCGGGCGCCGCCCGCACTGAGCTTGAGAGCCAGCTGCAGCGCGCCGTCAAGGTGAACGCCAAGGGCAAGCACGTCAAGTGCAAGATCGACTTGGAGCGCTGCCTCTTCTGGGACCCGGCCGGCAACCGTGCCGCACCCCGCGGAGTTCTCGCGTCGCAAGGGCCGCGCGCTTGCGGAGGCCCGGCACGTGTGGCTGATGGGCAGGCAGTAGGGCGTGCTCTTCGAGGCGCGCCACCTCATGCTGGAGCCCCTGGAGGCGCCGCGCTGCCCGTTCGGCGAGGCCGCCTCCAGCAGCTCGGAGCTCGTCGCCCTTGACGCGCCCACGTACAGGTGGCGCAGCGTGAGGTGGCACGACTCCAGGCGGACGCGGTTGTGGAGGGTGAGGCCCTGGCAGCTGGCGTAGGTCACTGCGTGGCTCGGCCGGGTGGCCCGCAGCAGCTCCTGGTTCTTCAGCCGCATGCCGTTGTCCAGCCCCGGCCACACCCTCATGCACTGCGGGCTGTTTTGGGTTGTAGATTGACAACACCCATTGGTTGTTGCGGGCTGGCAACAACCCGCCCGTTCATGGAGCGCCTGCCCTGGGTGGAAATGCGTACAGGAAGCAGACGCGGCTGTGGACCAACATGCGCTGGAGGCCGAGGCGAGGTTTGTGCAGGCCCGGCAGCCGCTGCGACGCGTGGCAGGACGGCAGGCACCTCCGGGCTGCGCAGCGGGGGCCTCGGCTGATGGAGGGGTAGTACGAGAGGGTCAGCCAGCAGTCGCGCGAGCTGCTCTACAGCGTTCCTGCTACGCTGTGCGACGAGATTGCGCGTGCGGCCACGGCAGAGCTTGCGGAGCGGCTGAGCATTCCGGATTAGGCCGTTCTAGCTTTCTCGGATCCGAGGAGCCTGGAACAGGTCCATTTTTCCGTGATTTTGCATGTTTTTTGGCGGTGCCACTAAACGTCAAAAACGACTAAGAGCGGCACCGGGCTTTTTTTTTGTCATTTTTGTGGCGCTGTCACTTGTCGTCAAAAACGACGTCAAAAACGACGGCGAACGACAGCGGGCTTTTTTTTGGAGATTTTGCTGGTTTTTGGCGGTGCAAAAACTGGGCTGCCCTCAAAGGGGGCATTTTTTTAGTCGAGCACCGAGACGCCCGTGCCGGAGAGCGTCACCAGCTGGTAGGCCACCAGGTGGATGAACAGGTCCGTCATCGTGCCGTCCAGGCCCTTGAAGGTGAACCGAGCAAGGTCGCCCGAGCGAGTGCTGACACCACTCAATGGCATCTTGGGCACGCGCTCGGTCGGAAAGCCGGCAATGAGGCTGTGGCGCAGGTAGCCCACACGGCCGATGTCGATGTTGCGCACCGTGTCGTCGTAAGTACCCGCAAGGACCGAGAGGAAGTGGAAGTGCTCCGAGGCTCCTTTCATGCGGTTGTGAGGGTACTGCAGGCTGCCCAGCTGCATCTGCGACTCCAGGAGGCTGTCCTCCTGCCTCGCTGCGCCGACGGGCGCCACGTCCTGCCCCGGGTTGGCCAGCAAGTGGATCTTCGAGCGCAGTCGCGGCGTCCGCGAACTCGATCTCGATGGCCAGGTTCAGCTGCGGCGGCAGCATCTTGCCGCAGCGCAGGATGCCCACCATGGTGGGGCGCAGCAGCACGTCCGCGTAGCCGCCCTGGTGCGCCGCGCGGTGGGGGTCGTCGACTTTGTCGAAACCCTCCATGGCCTTGTTGCGGTTGTATTCTCGGCCCTTCAGCAGGTCGTGCACGGCCACGGTGTAGTTGATGTCGTCGCAGCTGGCGAAGACCTGGACGCGCTGGACGAAGCAGGCGGGGTTGGGCGTAGCTGGGCCCAGCAGGTTGGTGCCGTCCGTGTTCCTGACGCGGAAGGCGATCTTGATCGACTCGGGGTCGATGAAGGACGTGCCGCTGGTGAGCGGGATGCGGCAGACCCGAGAGGTTGTGGGGGAGAACGAGCCGCGCCGTGACGTAGCTGGTGTTGCTCGTCTTCAGCTTGTAGTCCAGGCTCTGCATCAGCTCATCCTGGGCTCCGGCGTGTTTATATACACACATTTTGAGTCGTACGGCGAAGGAGAACTACTCCCTAGCGCCTATATCAATATAGAATAGTAGCATTTTTTCAGCGCAAAACCGTGCAAATCGAGCTATTAGTCTAGTGTCTATATTGATATAGGCACTAGACTAAAAGCATTTTGTAGCGCAAAACCGTGCAAAACAAAATTTCGAGGAGGAGGGTTTTTTAAGCAGCCTCAATGTCTCGTGCCAGCTGGTCAAAGCTCGGTGGAGGCAGGCTCCGGCGCGACTGCCCGGAACTGGAGCTCGCCCGCGAGCTCGGCTGAGACTGGGTCCATGATCAACCGCAGGACCCGGCTGCATTTCCTGACAATAATCTCGTCAATCTTCATTTCAATGACACGCAGCGCCACGCAATGCGCGAGCTCGTCAGCGTCACCCCCGTAAATGTCCATGGCAGCACGTGCGCCAAGTTTCACTACCAGCTGACATAGCAAAAACAACTCTCTGAGCCACCGGATTGTCCAAACATCAAGGCCCCCCTCCCTCCCCAAGATTTTCGGCAAAAAAACACTTCCGAAAAACAGATTGTTTTGACAAAGAACGCGCACGCGAAAAAACAAGGTTTTCGGTCCCAAAAAAAAGCACACAAAAAAAGGCATAAAAAGCATGTCCTTAATGACCGGCCAGTTGGAGCCGTACTCAGCGTATCCGTTGCCGGTGCTGTCGGACAGCGCGAGCACATACTTGGTTGCAAAAGCTTCCTCCATGCTTTGAGCCACAAAAATCCTGGCCACGAACGAACAAAAAGATTTTACATGCGCCATGTCTCTCTTTAACTGGCTGAGCCAACCCACGCAGTCCATAACTCAGGAAGTCGAGGATGCCAAACCTACTGCACCAAAGCAAGACAAACAAATGACACACGCGCACTGCAAGCCTGTTTTTCTTCCTTGGTCTCACAAGCATGACTCTCTGGCTACAGGTGCTGATGCTCAATTCCAATCTCGCGAATTGCGAGCGAGCAGTCTGCTTGGCTCAATTCCGCTCGCGTCCTAGGCCACTCTCCGGACTTCGTCCTGACACGACTTCCTAAGACTCTCTCCGGACTAAGCCTCTCTCCGGACTTCGTCCTGAGCAAGGAAACCTGAGCTGGGTCCATCTGGCCAACCCTGCGCCAGCTGCGGGCGACTCTGCTGACCGGCAAGTAGTGGTCGCAAAGCCATTGCTGCGAAACCAAGTCCACGAGGTAGACGTAGCCGTACGCCTTGCTGATGCGCCAGCCTGGGCTCAGCCTCTCGGGGTCAAACCTGCAAATCTCATCCTGCAAGCGCTCGCGGAGGCTGCGCCCGATGCCAGCTCCTGACGTCGCCGGGTGGATCACGTGGTGTGCCAGCTCGGCCAACAATGGGTGGCGCGGGGCACACACTATCAGCCCCTCTGCCTGGAAGAGGGGCTGATTCGTTGACGACGAGGGCAGCGTGGCCACCAGGAAGGGCGGATTGCTGCGGCAGCACCCCAGTCCTCGAATTTCTCTCCTATTGCTCGCTCCCAGCAGGTTCATTGCACCTGAATCCCGAGCTCGCGCTGCTTGTCCTGGAGCCAAAGACCCAGCTCTACTCCAAGGCTCTGGCTGCCAGACACATAAACTCTTTCGCTGCGGTACAACTCCATGTATCGCCACAGCGCAGCGATCGCACCCGGCTCCTTGCGGGCTGCTCTGAGGCTGGAGATGGGAAGCCTCCACTGCAGGAACTGCCACTGCTCTTCCTCGCCTGCGAACTCCCGGTAGAATCCAGGGCAGAAGATCTCCGCCGAGCAGCCGCAGTCTTGGATCACGCGCCTCGAAAGCCACCAAAGCGGAGAGGAGCAGCACGCGAGCTGCGACCATAGGTTGGCAGTCAGCGGCACATCCGACCACAGATAACACATCTGCAGCACATCCCGAAATGTCACTGCCTCTGTCTGCAGCAACGTTAATAGCTGCTGCTCCGCGTGCAGCCTGGCCATCTTCCTGTCAGCCGCCGAGTTCCACCCCGCGCACACGAGGATGTAAAGCTCCGCAGACGCGGGCTCGCAGTCTCGGGCCACTCGCTCCATCAGGTCGTTGAAAATCTCCTTTTTGCGCTCCATGGATCCCCAGAAGTGCAAGCCACTGCCGATGCCGAGCGGGGTGAACACAGGCACGCCGTCCTTCTCAAACCAGGCTTTCTCCATGGACCTGATGGTGGAGCTGGACTCTTTCACTCGCCAGGCGCATCGCGCCTGATGTAAAGGGGTAAACTTGCCCTCTTGGTCGACACGCACAGCGTCACGCGCAGGGACCACGCTCAGCCCAACGCGCAAGCTTCTTCAAGATAGACATATGCCTGTGGCCTTTGGAGGCATGAATTAAACTCGCGCCAAGGCCGAGAATCACCACATGCTTTGTTTCGCTGGACGACATCTTCACCACATTGGAGCCGTACTCAGCATATCCGTTGCCGGTGCTGTCGGACAGCGCGAGCACATACTTGGCTGCAAATGCTTCCTCCATGCTTTGAGCCACAAAAATTCTTGCCACGAACGAACAAAAGGATTTTACATGCGCCATGTCACTCTCAATAGGCCTGCCCCTGATTCGCATTCGCATGACGCAAGGCCCTCTCACTCTTTTCCACGCTTCAAACTCTGCACGCTTCGTACTCCGCTAAATCAGGAAGCCATCACTGCCAATTACTGCTCCGCCGCTCGTGGCCGTGAAGGTGCAGGCCCGCGGAGGCCGCCCCGGTGATGGTCAGCGTGGCGCCCGTGAGCGCCCCGGTTGGCTGCGAAGCTCGTTGCTGCGCCCGAGGCCGTCAGCGTGCCCGTCGCCCACCGTGGTGAAGTTCCCGGCGTTGGCCGTGTTGTTGATGATCAACGTGCTGCCCGTGATTCCGGTGGCTGAGCTCAGCAGGCCCACGCTGGCCGCGCCGGTGATGCTCAGCGAGCTGCCTGACACGGCCCCTGTGGACGTCAGCGTGGGTGCCTGCGGCTGTGAGCGCTGCGCAGGAAATGGCGCCCGAGGCGCCCACGCCCGTCGTGAACACGTCCGTGCAGTTCACGTCGTTGCACAGCAGCTGGTCGCAGCCCACGTTGCCCTGCGCAGTGAGTCCGTCCAGAGTGCCCAGCGTGCCCCCGACTGCTGCGCCCGGAACCTGTCACCGGCAATATCCCGGAGGTCCTGGACGCCCTACGCGCAAGTGGCAGACCTAGCCGTGAACACGGCAGCCTCCGGCAACAACGCAGCCGCCATCCAGTCGCTGGCCCTCCTCGGCAAGGCGGACGCCAGCGCGCTGGCCGCCCTGCTCTCCATGGTGGACGGGCTGGACACGCCACTGGAGGTGGACACCAAGATAGCAAATGCCCTGCTGAGTCTTGCCACCGAGGCCTTCGTCGCAGCGCAGCTTGCTAGCCGTGACGCCAGCATCACGGCGCTCCAGGGGGCCAAGGCCGACGCGACGCTGCTGGCCTCGTACGCCACGAACGCCGCGCTAGCCAGCGAGACCACGCTCCAGAGCGCCCTCGACGCAATCCTCGCGGAGCTCGCCGCCCTGCAGCTTTCCGGCAGCGGCGGAGTTGTTAACGCGCCGGCCTGGGCGGGCTTCACAACTTGAGCTCGTTCGCGGAAGCAACGTCGTTCGCAACCTGCATCTGGAGGCTCCTCTCTCTGCTGCGCTGGCCAACGGCGAGGACACGCTGAGCACTGCTGCGCTGCTGGCCTACTACACCTCCTCACAAGTGGACGCCCTGTTGGGAGACTACCGCACGGCAAGCGCGCAGGACGCGGAGACGACCGGTGCCATTTCGGCCGCGCTGCTGGCCTACTACGCCTCGGCGCAAGTGGACGCGCTGTTGGCCGCCATCGCAGGCGCGCTGCTGACCAGGATGTTTTCACAACCAACCAAATCACCTCCGCGCTGGTGGCGTACCGCTCGGCCGCCGACCAGGACACGGCAACGGCCTCAAGCATCGCCGCCGCCCTGCTCAGCTACCACACCATCGCACAAGTGGACGGTTTGTTGGCTGGCAAGCTAGTCACGGACGCTTTCCGGACGACGGGGGGCCGACGAGGTGGTGGCCGCCATAGGAGAGCAGATCCTGGCCCCCACGGACGTCTCACTGTCAAACTGGACGGTTCGCCCCAGCAGCGGCTGCCGCGGGCGCAGCGAGCGTGGACGGCTACACCCTGACCCTGGCAGCGAACCTGTGGAACATTGTGCGCACCTACAACCTGACGCCCGGCCGAGCTCCTCTTCGCCTGCCGGTACCGGCTCGGCGCGGCCTCCAACTTCGTGGCTCTCTCTGTAGAGGGCGTTTTCCAAATGGCTTATATTGTACCTGAGAGGCTTCTAGCACTCGTCCGTCCAGCATTTGACCTCGTCCTGCGAAGGATTCGAAGTCTAAAACGCTGCGTGCAGGCGTGTGGCTGCAAAATAATGACCCCTAGATATGCTTGCAATTTGGCTCCAGGTTGCATTTCAAGCGAGCCAACCTTTGCAGGGCTAAGGAAAAACAAAAAAAATCAAAAAAGGGGTCCAAAAAAAAGGGGTCCCCGAAAAAAAGGGAAAAGGGGTTTCCTTTGGCAAAAGCTTGACATCGCTTGAAATGCAACCTGGAGCCAAATTGCAGCGCATATCTAGGGGCTCTATTTTGCAGCCACACGCCTGCACGCAGCGTTTTAGACTTCGAATCCTTCGCAGGACGAGGTCAAATGCTGGACGGACGAGTGCTAGAAGCCTCTCAGGTACAATATAAGCCATTTGGAAAACCCCCTCTACAGAGAGAGGTTCGCCTGAGAACTGCTGAAAAGTCTTCTAAAGAGAGGGATACAGGGAATGCAGGGATTCCCTGCAGAAACCCTGCATTGAAATTCCTCCAGGATTTCTTGCTATACGCTTAATTTCTTCAACACAAGTGCCAACACAATTGCCACTCGTGTTCACATTTCTGCCGCGCCAAGCCGCTATACGCGCCTAATTTCAACATGTCGGATTACATGTCGGATGAACATGTTCTTGGCACTCCGGCCGCGCCTGCCCGGCATTGAAGCCAAGCCGCTGAACCCCCACTCTCCCCCAGCTCCTTGCTATATGTACTATATGTTTTTTCTACTCTGTACGCGCGAAATCTGTACTATATATGCTATATAGGGCCATATAGCACATATAGTACATATAGCATGGAGCTGGGGAAGAGTGGATGTTCAGCGGGTTGGGGGCCATATAGCACATATAGTACATATAGCATGGAGCTGGGGGAGAGTGGATGTTCAGCGGGTTGGGGGCCATATAGCACATATAGCACATATAGCAAGGACACGGGGGGGAGTGGATGTTCAGCGGGTTGCCGCGCCCTGCGTAGCCTCCCTGCCGCGCCCTGCGTAGCCTCCCTGCCGCGCCCTGCGTAGACGCCAGCGTACGCGCCGCATGTTTGCATGGTTTTTGCATGTTTGCATGGTTTTTGCATGTTTGCATGGTTTTTGCATGTTTGCATGGTTTTTGCATGTTTGCATGGTTTTTGCATGTTTGCATGACATGACATGGTTTTTTGCACGGTTTTGCATGGTTTTTTGCACGGTTTTGCATGGTTTTTTGCACGTTTTTGCATGGTTTTTGCACGTTTTTGCATGGTTTTTGCATGATTTTGACATGATTTTGACATGATTTTGACATGATTTTGACATGGTTTTCGCACGGTTTTTTGCATGTCATGTGGCTCAACCCCGTGCCCCCTCCCCCTGTTTTTTTTTTCCTGTCAGGCCGTCCGTTAGGTTCATCCTGGAGCTGAACTTCTGCGAGGCAGGGCAGTGCCGAGCGGGCACTTAACTA
>CAUJNA010003236.1:0-222500 GCA_963377175.1 Effrenium voratum
TGTGTGTGTGTGTGTGTGTGTTTGTGTGTGTGTGTCTCTGTGTGTGTGTGTCTCCGTGTGTGTGTGTGTGTCTCTGTTTGTGTGTGTGTGTCTCTGTGTGTGTCTCTGTGTGTTTGTGTGTGTGTGTAATTTCTCGTTTCAGAATATGTTGTTTTTCTCCCCTGGCTCATTTCAACAGAATCGCTGGACATCTTTTCTTATTGTTTCCCCGGCAAACATGCAAGTGCACGAGACCCTTTTCCGGACGGAAACCAGTCTTCCCGAGGGAGTTGTGCACTTCCATGTTCATTGAACCCGAAAACGCAAATGCGTGAGAGGACACCCCCGACCAAGCAAGTAGTGGTTTTCCTGTTGGTTTCTCAAAAATAAACGGCACAAACCTCTGGGAGCTGCCTAAGGGAGAAGTGCACCCTGTGCCGTTATCACATTGTCCAACATCATGGGGGGCTCATGTTGGTGCAACAGATGAGAGTGTGTTTTTGCTTTAGATACCTACTTGTTTTATGTTGATCTCTGGAGGATGTGTTTTTCTTGATCCTTAACTGTGTTTTTTCCCGATCCCGGACCCCCAAAAAAAAAAACAAAAGGGTACCCTCAAAAAGGACACACCCCCAAAGAGGGGTCACCGGGGGCCTGACTCCTGTCTTCCGTTCGCAGGAGCGCCCCTTTGGCCGACGCCCCGAGGAGAACGCGGCGCGGGGCCCCGAAGTGTGGTTCCGGGCTGCAATTATTGAAGGCCCGTTTGAAGTTTTCCAGGGCAACTATTTTCACACTCATTTGAGCCTAGAACCACGACATAGCCACCATGAGTTTGTTCACTGGTGACATTTGAAGTGAGTTTCCTTTGGTTGGGTCCGGTCATGTTTGAAGGTAAATATGGGGATCCCTGCCCATCTCATTGGCGAACCCCGTTCTGCTTTTTGTTTGGTGCCTCGCAAACCCCTAAAAGGGTGAAGATCTGGTTAAAAAAGCCAGGTGCAAGCTTAACTGCTATTGGGTTGGATCTTTAGACTTTAACTTTTTGGGATATCAAGGGGTTTTCCACTAAACCCCCAAAAAAATATATTAAAAAAAAAAAAACATGCAGGGGGGTCAACAGCAACCAAGTAAAGGGTAGATTCTTGTAGATGCCCGGCTGCTTTCCAGCGGACAGAGAGACCCCGAACATCAGGTCTGCAGACCAGTTCTTCATGCGCCTAGGCTGTCAACCGGACAAGTAACCCCCGAACGGCTCAGACAAGTTGGTCATGGCTCTTCTCACATGTTTAATCGGTACATGCGTTGATAGCTCGGTGCCTGGTGCCTCCCTCCAAAACCCCAAAACGGTTGGCTTCAGGTGCGCTTGTGTCCTGCTTGCCGGGGCTAGCCTTTGAAAGTCCCCCGACAAGAGCGGGGACGCCTTGTTCAGGTTGCGAGTGACTGGTGTCCATGGAAACCATCGAAGCACTTTTGAAGGTTCCAAAAAGGGACGTGGCTCGGAAACCCGGTTCCAGATGCGAGCTCGCGGCAAACGAGTTCCGCTCCCATGGCTGTCATGGAAAAGAGGCACAAGACCAAAGCAAGCGCCAACCAGGCAAGCTACCAGCAACAAACAAGCCAACACAAGCCACACCAAGCGAGAGAAACACACAACACGCAAGAAATGAATAACAAAAAAAAACAAAAACAACAAAAGCAATCAAACAACAAGCAAGCACACACTCAGTCACTCACTCATCCACGCACGCACTCAGTCAGTCACTCACTCGCACCTCACCCACCCACCCACCCACCCACCCACCCACCCACCCACCCACCCACCCACCCACCCACCCACCCACCCACCCACCCACCCACCCACCCACCCACACCCACCCACCCACCCACCCACACCCACCCACCCACCCACACACACCCACCCACACACACACACCCACCCACCCACCCACACCCACACACCCACCCACCCACACACACCCACCCCACCCACCCACCCACACCCACACCCACCCACACCCACCCCCACCCACCCACCCACCCACACCCCCCCACCCACCCACACCACCCC
This sequence comes from Effrenium voratum, assembly GCA_963377175.1. Classification (NCBI taxonomy): domain Eukaryota; class Dinophyceae; order Suessiales; family Symbiodiniaceae; genus Effrenium; species Effrenium voratum. Next base: position 2,048 of record CAUJNA010003236.1, read on the forward strand.
CCACCCACCCACCCACCCACACCCACCCACACCCACCCACACCCACCCACCCACCCACCCACCCACCCACCCCCCCACCCCCCCACCCACCCACCCCACCCCACCCACCCACCCCCACCCACCCCCCCCCACCCCCCCCCACCCACCCACCCCCCCCCCCCCCCACCCACCCACCCCCCACCCACCCACCCACCACCCACCCACACCCACCCCACCCACACCCACACCACACCCACCCCACCCACCCCCACCCACCCACCCACCACCCACCCACCCACCCACCCACCCACCCACCCACCCACCCACACCCACCCACCCACCACCCACCCACCCCCACCACACCCACCCCACCCACCCACCCACACCCCCACCCACCCACCCACCCACCCACCACCACCCACCCACCCACCCACCCACCCACCCACCCACCCACCCACCCACACCCCCACACACCCACACACCCACACACCCCACCACGCACCACCACCCACCCACCACGCACCCACCACCCACCCACCCACCCACCACCCACCCACCCCACCCCACCCACCCCACCCCCACCCACCCCACGCCACCCCACCCCACCCCACCACCCACCCCACCCACCCACCCCCCCACCCCACCCCACCCACCCCACCCCACCCCACCCCACCCCACCCCACCCCACCCCACCCCACCCCACCCCACCCCACCCCACACCCACCCCACCCCACCCCACCCCACCCCACCCACCCACCCACCCACCCACCCCACTCACCCACTCAACTAGCTCACTCACTAGCTCACCAAGCAAGCAAGCAGGCAAAAGCAAGCAGCCAGCCAGCCAGCCAGCCAGCCTAGCCAGCCAGCTAACCAGCTAACCAGCTAACCAGCTAACCAGCCAACTAACTCATCCAGCCAACTAGCCAATCATCCAACCCAAAACCGACGACCCACCAACCAACCAACAAACCGAAAGACCGACCAGCCAGCTGACCAGCGAACCAGCTAACCAGCCAACCTGCCAACCAACTAGCCCTCACTAGCTACCAGCAGGCAGGCTAGCAAAGTAACTAAGAAGCAAACAAGCTGACCAACTGACCAATCAACCAACTGACCAACAAACTAACTGTCGAACTAGCTAGCTAGCTAGCTAGCTAGCTAGCTAACTAACTAACTAAGCAATAACTAACTACTAGCCAACCAGCCAGCCAACCAGGCAACAACCAGCCAGCCAACCAACAAACCTGCTAACCTGCTAACCTGCCAACCAACAAACCAACCAACCAAATGACCAACTAACTCACGCGCTACCCAACAAAGAAGCAAAATCGATATGTAGCCAACAAACATCAACGAACTAACTACCCAACAAACTCGCCAACCAACGAGCCAGCTAACAAACTAACTGGCTAGCTAGCTGACTACATAACCAACTATCTAACAAACCAACCAGCCAACCAACTAACAAGCAAGGAAGCAAACAAAACGATCCGAATCAACCCTACCATGCCTGCCATCCATTGAACGCAGGTGTCGCCATACTGCTGCCCCACGCCCCCGCAGTCTCCGGAGAGCTGCAGGGCTGGGCCGCAGCTTGGGCTGATTTGGGCCATGGCTCCGGGTAGGCGATTTCATGTGGGTGGAAGAAAGGGTGTGGGGAGTCTTTCCCTGGACGAGCCCAGGATAAGCGGCAAGTAGGGCCTGATTAATCTTGAGGGTCCAGGTGATAGACCTCCCTCAACATACTGTGGATGGTTGCGAAATCCCCATTTCGGCGCAGCACCGTTCAGAACCCTGGCTTCTCATGATTCTCCTATAAATGCCAACGTTGTGGTCTCAATCATGATTTCCTTTGCCGTGGTGCGAGACTCGCGGATTTCGCAACCATCCGCAGTCTGTGTTTTTCAACCTGGGGTTTCCTTACTTGCCCAAAGGAGCCAGAGCCAAAAGGTGATCACCTTTGGCACGTCTAAACATTGACCAAATCAGGGAAGCCAAAAGGTTAGATCCGGTCAATTCGCTTTGAGCAAGTGGATGTATGAACTCAGTACCGGGCTCCCTAAGCTCACTTCCTGAGTTCCCTTTCGGACTTTAGTCACTTTTTGGTTGGACCGTTTCGGTGGCAGACTAGAGTTCCTCCGCTCGCGGTTTGGCCACTCCACCCGAAGTGAGTGGTTTGGATGTTCAAACCCCTGGACTTCTGTTCTTATTGTTCCTGTGTCTTTGTTTTTGCAGGGGGGAGGCCCTGTTTCCTTCCACCTCCAAAAAGGAGTGCCCGTTTGATAGCGCATCTGTCGTGGTTTGAAAGGGAAAACGAAAAGAAAACCACAAACACAAACACACATTCCCGGGAGCCCCCTGCAAAAGGCTCACTCCTTTTCTTCACTGTTCTTGCCAAGTTTTTTGCTTTTTGGTTCTGTTCATTTTCGCTGGGGGCTGCAAAAAACAAAGTTTTCGCTACCATACCAAGAGTGGAGATCAAAAGCTAAAAGTGGGAAAGACACCCACCTGGACGGTCAATTAACTTAGTAGCTTTCGAATGCAACTGGGAGGGCCCAAGAATTTGCATAGAGCTTACTCTAAGCTATTGTAATGTAGTATGAATATAACCTCCATGCCTCCACAACCCATAATTGAAAGTTCCCTTGACTGGTAGTCTGGATGGACGACACCCTGCGCCAACTAAGAAACCCTGGAATGATTCGATCCCCCAACGTACATACCAACCAACGTGGTCCGGAGGATTTTATCCGCAGTATGTGGTTTTAACATACCCGATCTCACGAATTCTAGAAAAAGCCATTTTCGTTGGATTCCCTGTTTGCCAAGGATCAAGTCCACCCAGTTCCTTCACGCTGTCCACACCAAGTGCCCCGGGGCCTTGCGCTCAGATTCGGATTCGCCCGGTTGAAGGCAAAGGGGATCAAAGCGAATTCTAGATGCAAGTTACCCTCCGACCGATGAACATGGAACCTGACACGGAAATGGTCCCTTTTAAAGGAACATTCCGTGTTAATTGGCGGGAGGGTAGCTCATTCCATGAGTGCCAGTCACTTTTTGAGAGGGCAGTTTTTGTATTTAGGCAAACAGTTCCTTGACCTCCTTGGGCAAATCCACTCAGAAAGTGCGTTTTAAAAGGTTGCATCGGACACACCGGCTTTCCTTAGACTCCGCTCAGTCCATCCTGGATGTGAAAGCAGCACTGAATCAAGGGCAAGTCTGTTTTTTTTGTGTGAGGTGTCGCTCGAGAAAAGATAACAACCAGTGAAAACAAGGGCATGTCAGATTTGTTTTTGTGGCGGGGGGTACATTGCTGGGGGCGAAGCATAGAACTGAGGGCTGTATGTTCGTCGCGACTGGGGATTTCAGGGGTCTCAGAAATTATGTTGCATTTGAAGGTCATCCGAAGATGTTCTGGGGCCAAGATATGGGCGTCTCGGGGACCCTGCGCTGGCAGGGTTGCCTGTTAACAGAGGTCCTTGGAAAGTGGGTCGTCAGGTTCGTTTTTTTTTTGTTGGATTGATTTAATGTTAATACATTTTGAGCACAATCATACAATAGGTTTTCTAAATCATACAGACTAGTATAGCATTATCATATACGTTTTTTTCTTTTTCCGATGGATATGCATAGACCCCAGGACTGAAGGGAGCGCAGCTGAAAGGGCTGAATAGCTGAGAGGGTTGAGGGTTTAGTGCGGGGAATGAACCGAAAAAGTAAATAAATAAAAGATTCCCTGAAAGGAAACCACATCGGGGATGGTTTAGTTCGGGGTCATTCCATTTTTCATTCCCTGCTGAAGCAAGGTGACCAGCCCCCCGGTTTCGAGGTTCGAACGCATTTCTGAGAAGCCCCTTCCGAGAACTGTCTTTGTTATTTTTTTCTTGGCACGTTTTGTTTCCTCCAGACAAGCAGGTAGCTGCATTTTGGGCTCAGCTGAATCTTTCTGTGCACCTTTGGAGATCCTGCCAAGTGCAATGAGTTTCCGGACTTGACCCACTTTTTGGGAAGACCATTTCGGCAGTACTAATTACCCAGATCCCAGTCTCCCAGTTACCCTGTAGGTAACCGGCCAATTTGTTCAATACCCGGTGGATCCCAGTTTCCCCCAAACTAGGTAGCCGGCCGTTTTCCTTTTGGTGAAGGGCTGTTTTTTTTTTTGGCTACCTACTATACCTGTAAATGGATCCACTGGGTACTCATTGCACGGGTATTCGGGTAAAAGGAGGCGTGCTGCGAAGCGTCGAAGCGCCGAAGCGCCGAAGCGTCGAAGCGTCGAAGCGCCGAAGCGTCGAGGCGTCGAGGCGTCGAGGCGTCGAGGCGCCGAGGCATCGAGGCGTCGAGGCGTCGAGGCGCCGAAGCGTCGAAGCGTCGAAAAGCCTGTGACCGAACACAGAGCCTGGCCTGCTCTTTGGCTGCGCGCTCAGACAAATTGTGAAGGGCTGGCTTTTCATAATTTAAAGGAGACCAAGTTGTCTCTGTTGCACTTTCGACGCTTGGCGGGCTGGGGCTCATCGCCAGGCGCCCTTTCCTCCTTTGCTGCCTTGCGCACCAAACCCTGGCCATCCAACTCCCCGCACACCTCTTTGATCGTCTCCGTTTTGGCAAGATCCTGTCACGAGCCAGGCGCAAGTTACCGGAAACAGAGGCCTTCCTAGCTAAGCAACAATCGTGCGTCCTTGGTCTTCTTGCTGTCCCGGTACTTCAGCCTGATGGCTTGCGCACTAAAGGTGCCGGACATGTCCGTAAGGACCCTGTACTTCAGGCAGTCGCGGCCTTGCAAGCCTAAGCCCCGGCAAACCCGTGCCCTGCACAAACAAAACTAAGGTTTGGTGTTTGATTGCAGGAGAGGCGCCTTCGCCGGCAACGTAGAGGTTGCCTTGGGGCTCAGCTGCCTTGGAGCCAGTTGCAGCGTCGGCTAGGACCTTGGCGCCGCTACGCTGCATCCATTGCAGGTAGCAAAAGTGGAGGCGGATTTGCCTTCTCCAGTTGCGCAGGGCAAAGCAGAACTCATAGATGGAGGGGCTGGTTCTGGTCGGCCTGGGCTGGCCCCCAACGTAGCTATGAAGAAATTGCGCTTTCCTCATTGCGATTTGGCTGGCCCGCAAAAGGTCTGAGTGTCGAAAGTCCAGCTTGGCCTCCGTGTATTGGTCAAGTTCGTTGTGGTCTGCTTTGAGCTCCTCACAAGCTTTCTTGCAGCATTCCTACAGGTGAAGAGCAAAGCCGTCGAGGACGTGCTTGTGATTATCCCCTTCTTCCTCGTGGTAGAAGAAGTGGTCAAACATCCATGCGTGAAGCTGTTCAACCAACGCGAGGGCGCTCTTGACAGGAGCAGAGTCGTCGTGCTGTAGCTCCTTGGGAGCAACTGAGAACCAAATTCGCTTTTGGAAGCCGTGGGCCGCAGGCTTGACGATGGCGTCAATGACTTCCTGCAAGCAAAAAAGCGGGTTATTACATGTGTTTTTAGGGCTGGGGGTTTAGCTATGACTACATTCTGTCCTGTTGGCCTGATATCTTGCACAGCGCGACATAGGGACGGTCTGCGCACTCCTGGGTGCGTGTCGGTGCCAGCTGTGATCGCGTCGTCCGTTTCGCTCCGGGTGAGCCGTGCTCGGGGAGGTAATGCACACCAGGCCGCTTTGAAGAGACAGGGGTATCATAGACAGTGGACGCCTCGCCGCTGGTGACAATGGCCCTGCTGTATACCTTCAAGGCTTTGCGGATGCCAGCCAATGTAGCATCCGAAATGACGATTTTCCTTTGGGCAATGTAGCCAGGCTTTCCCGCTGCATCCTGCGGCTCCGCCTTCTCGAGGAAGTGGTCCGTCATTTCAATGTTGTGAGACTTGCGGCAGACACCGCTGCGCCCAACATCACAGAGGGGTTGGGAGACACACCTCGGTGGGTGCTGTCGGGCGGGTGCAGCAGCCTTGTGGCATGGTGCTCACAGAAGCCGATGTTGGCGTCGCAAGCCAGGTTCAATGATTCGGGGCACAGGCCGTCATGGAGAGCGATGGCCTGCATTGCTCGCACCCAAGGAAGTGGGCCGCACATCCTGAGATCGAAGTCTTGCGTGGCAAGCTCTCTGTGGGAGAGTGTCTGGGCATCAGACCATGCTTCTTGAAGCCACCCATGGATAGTCGCAACAGTTTCCTGACTGGTGCTCATGCCATCGAAAAGGCTTGGCGGAAACATGCGATGGTTGATTTCTTCCTCCGTTGTCAAGGCAGACAAGGAGCGAAGAGCTTCTGCCACGAAGTCAGGCTTTTTCGCCCTCTCCTGCTCTTTGCTGGAAACAGCATCGGAGAACTCAAAACGGAAAAAAAGATCCACCAGCTTTGGCCCTGGTGACTCGCTTGGCCCGCTGTTCTGTGTTGGGGCTGTAGCATTTGGACTCTCAGATGTCTTCTCCTGCCACGGGAGCTGCATTGAGGGACTTGTGGCAAAAAATCCACAAATACAAACAACAGACATGGGTGGGAAACAACAGGCATGGGCAACGGCGACAAGGTCCTAGCCTTAGTTCTTGAGAAATGGTTACGTGAGCAACCGCAAACGCGTATGCGACAGCAACCGGCCGAGAAACCTCTGCGCGTTGCGTTGGCCGCGGTGGGGAAGACTCTGCGCGCATAGCTTCTCCTAAGGCATCCGCATAGTCTTGCGCTTCGTCGGCTGCTTGCTCGGGCACCAAGTAAGGGTCCTCAGCTGTCACCAGGTCGTCCTGGACACGTGCGCGCGCTCACATGCGCACGCGCTACTTGACAGGGCAGCCCAGGCATGCAACGTTCTTTGAAAGATTTTTTGGCATGGTCCTGATAAGCTGCTGGGGCATCCATCTTGGGCTGTGCACCGAGACACTGAGTCCGTCGGGGGGCCGTGCGACGCACTGTCACTCCGCGTTCACTCCAGACAAACATTGCACCAAGAGAAATTTGAGCATAAATGCAATGCAACGGACAACATGGTTCTGCTGACATGGCTTGCGTTTATTGGGCATCAAGCGATCTTGCCGGCATTTTTTCACCAATGTCTTGTCATGTCCCCGGCTTCTTGCCATGTCCCAGCCAACAGCGGCAGCTAGCAGAAACGTCGCCATACTGATTGATCCATTTGGCGCCTAATTTTTTGGCCCGGAAAAAAATGTCGGAGCCAACTCCGGCCCTCCAACCCGAGGAAAACCTGGCTGTTCTTGGGGTTCTTGGCCCCTTCAAACGCCCAGAAAGTCTTCCATGGGATGGGGTTTACCCTTTTCAGGCTGCACACGCTGGAGAAGGCTATGTAGTCAAAGCTTTGGCCCGTGCTAAGGTAGCTCTCAAGGTCCGGTCGCAATGACTCGTCAACGTGGTCCAGGACGCCACTACTGACAATGTCAGCGCACCCTCGCACAGCACTCCCGGCACACACCGCTATAGCTGTGACATGCTGCGAGTCCCCCATTGAAGCTTCTTGCTCGGTACCTCTGGGTTTCCATCCACTTTTTGCCATCAGGCGCAGCCCGAGTCGTGTGGATCTTACCTTAGTGGGTGCAAGCAGCGCGCGCTGTCAAAAACAAAAAACGGGACACGCTAAACTCTGAAACTGAATGTCAGAAGCCAAGACACTTGGGAACTCCATGCCAACTTCTTCTGACAACCCTTGCTCCCCGAAACGCAAGTTTTCGGGCTGCGCAAGATCGACATTACCTGCTTCGTCCTCAGCCTCGAGTGGAGTCGAGCTGACCAAACTGGAAGGAATTTCATCCAAAACGCCATCCATGTTTGCCATGCATCTGGCTAGGGCAATCATGCCATCCAGCTTTTGAGAGAGCAGAGAGTCATTGTCCGTCCAAGAGGGCATGCTTCCATGGTGATAATGAGTGTACATCAGTCGGAGAAAACATAAATTGGAAATCATGTCAAACCAGGGCAGGGAGATGCGCCTGGATTCTTGCGGAAGCATGGACTTGATATGGCTCCACCTTTGTTCCACAGAAATGGTGCCGCTTACCACTGGCACTCCGGCTTTATGCAAACCGCGGGCTACCGTGGCCCACTTCCAATGGCCTTCTATCTTCAAGGCAGTGGACAGTTTTGCACAGTGTTCACGGACTTTGGTGGTGAAGACCGTTGTCGCTCCAGGAACCATCTTGACCGGCTCATCTTCGCGCAGGTTTCTTGCCCTGCGCAGCTTCTTGCGCCCAGGCTCGTACCACGATATCATCCTGGCTATCTCATCGCGGAAGTCTTGCTTGTCTGGATACTGCCAAGGCCCGTTGACAGGGCTCAGCGCAACATCCAAACGCCGCGCAATGCGGCTGAGGACGCCCCAAGGAGGCTCAGACTGGAACAGCTTCAGCCACTCGTCAGATTTGTGCACATAGGGCTGCTGGAGGAACTGCCTGAGGCAGTCAACGTCCACCTGTTTGTCCTGCACGGACAGCGTAAACGCTCCTGCTGTGTCCTCAGCTGCACTTCTGCGCAAATCCCTCTGGCCGCCTGTCAGCCTCTTTCCCGGCCTGGCTGGCGGCGGCACGTCCACCGGGCAAAGCTCAGCACTCAGGCGGTTCAAGAGATCTCCATGGTCAAAGCGAAAGTCTGCATAGTCGCATGCATCAGTCCTGTTTGTGCGAGTGCGTGCGCATGCGTGCGCGCGCGCGCGTAGGTGTGTGTTTGCGCGCGGAGGGGGGGTGCGTGCTCGCGCCCGCGCGCATACGTGTGTGCGTGTGTGCGTGCGTGCGTGCGTGCGGGTGTGGGTGGGCGGGTGTGTGTGTGTTTAGGCGTGCCTGTATGTGAGGCGTGCGCTTGGCGGGCAGCGGGGTTGGCCATGACTGACTAGGCAGATACGGAAACCAAATCAGTTAGGTTGAGCGCTTCCCTCAGTTGCCAAATCTTAGCTAGGCGATGGCTAAGCAGCTTAATTGGGTCGTGGGGTAAGTGGGTAAGTATCAGTGGCTAGCCCTGGGCCAGAAGCCTTTTGGGAAACACGCCACTGCACAAGCAAGTGTGAGCGCCTGTCCTCACCATGCAAACAAGTCATGCTGTGGATCTGCAGTCACCGTCACCATGGCTGCGACGGGCGACTGAAAATCTCCCAGCACGCGGGTTCCAGACGCACTGGCCTTTGGCGTGGTGTGGGCGCTTGTGACACGGAGGGCTTTGAACAGCCTGACGTACAAACTAGTCAGCTTCTTCCGATGCTTGCCATAGGAGTCTGTTGAGTGAAACACAGGGACGGTCTTCGCAGCCGAAAGGCCATGCTCCTGTCGCACTTGCTGCATCCGCCGGACCCAAGGTGTGAAGTCGCGCTCAATTTCTGGCATGCTCTCAGAGGTAGCAAGTGAAATAGGTTTGAGCAAGAATCAGCGCCGCACCATGCGAACGCAGCCTTGTGCCTCCTGACCCATCTCTCGTCCTGACAAGCATGCAAGGCGCAACTGCTCAGTTGGGGATCTAGGAGCCAGGGGCCACGAATTGTTTTGTGTGGAACTAAGAAGACTGAAGCTCAGGTTTGTTGATCTCGCTGGTCCTTGTACTCGCAGACCTGCAAGGGCAAATCAAAGTTCCCATCGAACCGGACTCCCTGGCCATTCATCAGCATCTGCCTGGAATGTTTACTGGTGCAGTTGGACAGAAAATAAGCAACAACACCCAAACAAGCACTGACAGACAAGAAAAGCACGGACAAACTTGCTCCAGCAAGCCAGCAAACCAGTCCATCATCACTTCCACCCGGCGCTTGATGAAGCCCTCGAAGAAGTTGTAAAGGATTGCGCGCAAGGCAGAAGCGTGTGGCACAGATGACATAGCCCACATCAGACAATCTGAAGATGGCAACCTGACGCTCATTGCAAGCAAGTTGGCAGCATACAAGTCGGCCATGCGCCTCCGCACTGCTCGGACATTGAGTTCCTCATACCAGGCCTGCAGCAAAAACACAAGAAATAGTGGAGACGCCAGAACCAGCCCATCTTTCGCAGTCCTCAGAACGCGGGCCTTGGGGCAAAACCTCTCGGGCAGCTGCTTGCATGTCATGGTCGGTGATGGAAAAGTACTTTGGGCTTGCCTGCGGAGTTTCCTGGCTTCCTGTATCTCGCAAGCATGTGTGGCACCTGTGGGGCCTGGCTTCCAATGGCACTGGCGTTGGCAAGTCCAAGAGGAACCGAACATCCCCCCGGTCCTGCCGGGGTCTTGTGACATGGCCGGGATGCAAGGCCACATGCCTCTGGGCCGAAGCAGGTGTCACCTGTCGGATGTCCGTCTGGCAGACCTGTGAAGGCAGTGGACTAGCAGGCTCGTCTTTCTGCAGCTCCGCAGACTTGGCCGCCTGCGAAACCATCTCCGACATCTGCGGGATGATGTTTCCAGAGATGCGAGGCACTTCCTCCAAGACAGCCCGCCTGGACTGCACTGTGGTGACCCGAAAGTGAAATCCTATTTGCGTCAGCTCAGTCTGCTTCACTGTTGCGGCGCGGCCAAGAGAGTAGTAAGCCCCTGCTTCGGCCTGAGACATGTTCTCCAGCGGTGCAACATCTGCTTGAGCTACTCCTCTTCGAGAAAATGTTTCCAGAATCAGCACCCAGTTGGAAGAATATTTTGCTGATAGGCCCTTGGCTGGCAATAGTGCAGCGGTGACTGGAGATGCCGACAGCGGCACCAGCAGATGGAAAGACATAAGCTTGAGGCACACCTCCGGGCTTCGGCCTTTGAGAAGTCGATCGCACATGCTGTCTACATGCGTGTGATCGTCTAGGGACTTGCGCTCTGATCGACGATCTGTCGGTCTGGGGGCTTCTACAGGGCACGTTGCTCCCAACTTCGAAGCCCTACCCCGCAGTCGCTGGATCCCCGCCATTCGCGCCACTTTATTTTGCCTCATGTCTGGTCTGGCACCAGGCGTGGACGCCCGCTTCCGCTTCTTGCCAGCCCTTGCCAGCGGAGACTCCGAACGCACTGCAGCCGCCGCGTTCATTCTTGGGGCTTCCATGGCTTCAATTTGTGGACAATTGTCCACCGGGAATCAAACTGCTATAGCTCAACCCGCGTTATCTGCACTGTGACTGATGTGACCTGCCGGTGTGTGAGCCCCAGACTTTGCAGCCGTGTGTGCGTATTTGGCGGCTTGCGAGACCAATTCCGACATCTGCGGGATGATGTATCCAGAGATGCCAGGCGACTCCTCCCAGACAGCCTGCCTGGACTGCACCGTGGTGACCCGAAAGTGAAATCCTATTATGCCAGCTCAGCCTTCTTCATTGTTGTGGCGCGGCCAAGAGAAGCGAAAATCCCTGTTTGGGCCGAATACATGTTCTTCGGCGGCGCAGCATCTGCTTGAGCTACTCCTCTTCGACAAAAGGTTTCTAGAAGCAGCGCCCAGCTGGCAGAATATCTTGGCTGGCAATACTGGAGCGGTGACGTGAGACGCTGGCAGCAACATAAGCAGCCGGAAAGACATATAAGCTTGAGGCGCACCTCCGGGGATCGGCCGTTGCGAAGTCGATCGCGCACGCTGCACATGCGTACATTCGTAATTCGTGCGAGCGCCAGAACACTTGGCGCTCTGATCGACGAACTAACGACTTGCGGCCTTTTCCGGGCACGTTGCTCCCACCTTCAAAAGCCCCACCCCGCGGTCCCACGACGATCACACGCGCGCGCCACATGCGTCGCAGAAGCCGCCGCGCCCTTTTTTTGGAGCTCCCATGGCTCCCACTGCCGCTTTCCTAGAAAGGAAACAAGTTCTCCTTTTTTTTGCTCTACCCTATGCTTTTGCAAGTAAGCAGGAAACAGGCCGCTGCACATTTATGTGTTTATGGGCTCCATCCCAGTAAGGTTATATCAAAATGGACGCTAGGTGTGGTCCTGCGATTCTGTTGTTTCACCGGGGGTCCGGGGAATTGGGAAACCTTGCGCGCCTCCATGTTTGTTTCGAGCCGGGGGTGCAAGCTTTGGGATGTTCACAGGCTCCGAGACAATCTAGAGCGCAGGAATGTTTTCCACTTCTGTGAAGACATGATATGACCTTGCCTGGCTCCCTGGGTATTAAGGACGGCTTCCATGTTTTATGGTTCCTCAGCTGAACAACTGTCTCAAAATTTGAAATACACATGTTTGCCAAATACCTCCATGTCTGTTAAAAACACCTGCGCCTCCATGACTGGTCACAAGAGTGTCGCATGCCGCAGGCCTCATCCGAACACGACGCACAGCGCGCATGATGACCAGGCTCTGTTGCCCTGTTGTTCTCGCAGGCTTGAGTTGTCGCAGTTTCGGCGTGTGTTCGCGTGCGTGCCTAGATAGTTGTGTGGCCGCCGCCGATTGTCAGTTTTTTGCTGGGCTGGCAGGTACCGTTCCAAAGCCAAGTCATGAAAGATGCTGATGACGTTTGAAAATAAGACACACATGCCGCTGCTCAACGCGTTTACTGCAAGCTTGGCTGCGCCCCTTTTCGGCTCCTGCTCCAGAAGCACATGCAGCTTTTTTTGAGTTCGCCATCACCTGCTGCACACACACACACAAACACACACACGCACACACGGCTGCAAAGTCTGGGGCTCACACACCGGCAGGTCACATCAGTCACAGTGCAGATAACGCGGGTTGAGCTATAGCAGTTTGATTCCCGGTGGACAATTGTCCACAAATTGAAGCCATGGAAGCCCCAAGAATGAACGCGGCGGCTGCAGTGCGTTCGGAGTCTCCGCTGGCAAGGGCTGGCAAGAAGCGGAAGCGGGCGTCCACGCCTGGTGCCAGACCAGACATGAGGCAAAATAAAGTGGCGCGAATGGCGGGGATCCAGCGACTGCGGGGTAGGGCTTCGAAGTTGGGAGCAACGTGCCCTGTAGAAGCCCCCAGACCGACAGATCGTCGATCAGAGCGCAAGTCCCTAGACGATCACACGCATGTAGACAGCATGTGCGATCGACTTCTCAAAGGCCGAAGCCCGGAGGTGTGCCTCAAGCTTATGTCTTTCCATCTGCTGATGCCGCTGTCGGCATCTCCAGTCACCGCTGCAATATTGCCAGCCAAGGGCCTATCAGCAAAATATTCTTCCAACTGGGTGCTGATTCTGGAAACATTTTCTCGAAGAGGAGTAGCTCAAGCAGATGTTGCACCGCTGGAGAACATGTCTCAGGCCGAAGCAGGGGCTTACTACTCTCTTGGCCGCGCCGCAACAGTGAAGCAGACTGAGCTGACGCAAATAGGATTTCACTTTCGGGTCACCACAGTGCAGTCCAGGCGGGCTGTCTTGGAGGAAGTGCCTCGCATCTCTGGAAACATCATCCCGCAGATGTCGGAGATGGTTTCGCAGGCGGCCAAGTTTGCGGAGTTGCAGAAAGACGAGCCTGCTAGTCCACTGCCTTCACAGGTCTGCCAGACGGACATCCGACAGGTGACACCTGCTTCGGCCCAGAGGCATGTGGCCTTGCATCCCGGCCATGTCACAAGACCCCGGCAGGACCGGGGGGATGTTCGGTTCCTCTTGGACTTGCCAACGCCAGTGCCATTGGAAGCCAGGCCCCACAGGTGCCACACATGCTTGCGAGATACAGGAAGCCAGGAAACTCCGCAGGCAAGCCCAAATTACTTTTCCATCACCGACCATGACATGCAAGCAGCTGCCCGAGAGGTTTGCCCCAAGGCGCGCATTCTGAGGACTGCGAAAGATGGGCTGGTTCTGGCGTCTCCACTATGTCTTGTGTTTTTGCTGCAGGCTTGGTATGAGGAACTCAATGTCCGAGCAGTGCGGAGGCGCATGGCCGACTTGTATGCTGCCAACTTGCTTGCAATGAGCCTCAGGCTGCCATCTTCAGATTGTCTGATGTGGGCTATGTCATCTGTGCCACACGCTTCTGCCTTGCGCGCAATCCTTTACAACTTCTTCGAGGGCTTCATCAAGCGCCGGGTGGAAGTGATGATGGACTGGTTTGCTGGCTTGCTGGAGCAAGTTTGTCCGTGCTTTTCTTGTCTGTCAGTGCTTGTTTGGGTGTTGTTGCTTATTTTCTGTCCAACGGCACCAGTAAACATTCCAGGCAGATGCTGATGAATGGCCAGGGAGTCCGGTTCGATGGGAACTTTGATTTGCCCTTGCAGGTCTGCGAGTACAAGGACCAGCGAGATCAACAAACCTGAGCTTCAGTTTTCTTAGTTCCACACAACAATTCGTGGCCCCTGGCTCCTAGATCCCCAACTGAGCAGTTGCGCCTTGCATGCTTGTCAGGACGAGAGATGGGTCAGGAGGCACAAGGCTGCGTTCGCATGGTGCGGCGCTGATGGCTCCTTGCTCAAACCTATTTCACTTGCTACCTCTGAGAGCATGCCAGAAATTGAGCGCGACTTCACACCTTGGGTCCGGCGGATGCAGCAAGTGCGACAGGAGCATGGCCTTTCGGCTGCGGAGACCGTCCCTGTGTTTCACTCAACAGACTCCTATGGCAAGCATCGGAAGAAGCTGACTAGTTTGTACGTCAGGCTGTTCAAAGCCCTCCGTGTCACAAGTGCCCACACCACGCCAAAGGCCAGTGCGTCTGGAACCCGCCTGCTGGGAGATTTTCAGTCGCCCGTCGCAGCCATGGTGACGGTGACTGCAGATCCACAGCATGACTTGTTTGCATTGAGGAAGCTGGTGAGGACAGGCGCTCACACTTGCTTGTGCAGTGGCGTGTTTCCCAAAAAGGCTTCTGGCCCCACGACCCAATTAAGCTGCTTAGCCATCGCCTAGCTAAGATTTGGCAACTGAGGGAAGCGCTCAACCTAACTGATTTGGTTTCCGTATCTGCCTAGTCAGTCATGGCCAACCCCGCTGCCCGCCAAGCGCACGCCTCACATACAGGCACGCCTAAACACACACACCCGCCCACCCACACCCGCACGCACGCACGCACGCACACACGTATGCGCGCGGGCGCGAGCACGCACCCCCCCTCCGCGCGCAAACGCACACCTACGCGCGCGCGCGCGCGCACGCATGCGCACGCACTCGCACAAACAGGACTGATGCATGCGACTATGCAGACTTTCTCTTTGACCATGGAGATCTCTTGAACCGCCTGAGTGCTGAGCTTTGCCCGGTGGACGTGCCGCCGCCAGCCAGGCCAGGAAAGAGGCTGACAGGCGGCCAGAGGGATTTGCTCAGAAGCGCAGCTGAGGACACAGCAGGAGCGTTTACGCTGTCCGTGCAGGACAAACAGGTGGACGTTGACTGCCTCAGGCAGTTCCTCCAGCAGCCCTATGTGCACAAATCTGACGAGTGGCTGAAGCTGTTCCAGTCTGAGCCTCCTCGGGGCGTCCTCAGCCGCATTGCGCGGCGTTTGGATGTTGCGCTGAGCCCTGTCAACGGGCCTTGGCAGTATCCAGACAAGCAAGACTTCCGCGATGAGATAGCCAGGATGATATCGTGGTACGAGCCCGGGCGCAAGAAGCTGCGCCGGGCAAGAAACCTGCGCGAAGATGAGCCGGTCAAGATGGTTCCTGGAGCGACAACGGTCTTCACCACCAAAGTCCGTGAACACTATGCAAAACTGTCCACTGCCTTGAAGATAGAAGGCCTTTGGAAGTGGGCCACGGTAGCCCGCGGTTTGCATAAAGCCGGAGTGCCAGTGGTAAGCGGCACCATTTCTGTGGAACAGAAGTGGAGCCACATCAACTCCATGCTTCCGCAAGAATCCAGGCGCATCTCCCTGCCCTGGTTTGACATGATTTCCAATTTATGTTTTCTCCGACTGATGTACACTCATTATCACCATGGAAGTATGCCCTCTTGGACGGACAATGACTCTCTGCTCTCACAAAAGCTGGATGGCATGATTGCCCTGGCCAGATGCATGGCAAACATGGACGGCGTTTTGGATGAAATTCCTTCCAGTTTGGTCTGCTCGACTCCACTCGAGCCTGAGGACGAAGCAGGTGATGTCATTCTTGCGCAGCCCGAAAGCTTACGTTTCTGGGAGCAAGGGTTGTCAGAAGAAGCCTTTGGCATGGAGTTCCCAAGTGTCTTGGCTTCTGACACTCAGTTTCAGAGTTTAGCGTGTCCCGTTTTTTTTTTGACAGCGCACGCTGCTTGCACCCACCAAGGTAAGATCCACATGAGAGTCTTGCAAAGCAAGTGGGCTCGGGCTGTGGCTGATGGCAAAAAGTGGGTGGAGACCCAAAGGTACCGAGAAAGAAGCCTCAATGCAATGAAATTTGCAGCGCCTGGCGAGTGGGTCGTGATGGGGGACTCGCAGCATGTCACAGCTATAGCGGTGTGTGCCGGGAGTGCTGTGCGAGGGTGCACCGACATTGTCAGTAGTGGCGTCCTGGACCGCGTTGACGAGTCATTGCGACCGGACCTTGAGAGCTACCTTAGCACGGGCCAAAGCTTTGACTACATAGCCTTCTCCAGCGTGTGCAGCCTGAAAAGGGTAAACCCCATCCCATGGAAGACTTTCTGGGCGCTTGAAGGGGCCAAGAACCCCAAGAACAAGCAAGGTTTCCCTCGGGTTGGAGGGCCGGAATTGGCTCCGACACTTTTTTTCTGGGCCAAAAAGTTAGGCGCCAAATGGATCGATCCGTATGGCGACGTTCCTTGATTTCTGCTAGCTGCCGCTGTTGGCTGGGACATGGCAAGAAGCCGTGACAAGACACTGGTGAAAAAATGCTGGCAAGATCGCTTGGTGCCCAATAAACGCAAGCCATGTCAGCAGAACCATGTTGTCCGTTGCATTGCATTTATGCTCAAATTTCTTTTGGAGCAATGTTTGTCTGGAGTGAACGCGGAGTGACAGTGCGTCGCACGGCCCCCCGACGGACTCAGTGTCTCGGTGCACAGCCCAAGATGGATGCCCCAGCAGCTTTTCAGGACCATGCCAAAAAATCTTTCAAAGAACGTTGCATGCCTGGGCTGCCCTGTCAAGTAGCGCGTGCGCATGTGAGCGCGCGCACGTGTCCAGGACGACCTGGTGACAGCTGATGACCCTTACTTGGTGCCCGAGCAAGCAGCCGACGAAGCGCAAGACTATGCGGCTGCCTTAGCAAAAGCTATGCACGCAGAGTCTTCCCCACCGCGGCCAACGCAACGTGCAGAGGTTTCTCGGCCGTTTGCTGTCGCATACGCGTTTGCGGTTGCTCACGTAACCATTTCTCAAGAACTAAGGCTAGGACCTTGTCGCCGTTGCCCATGCATGTTGTTTCCCCACCCATGTCTGTTGTTTGTATTTGTGGATTTTGTGCCACAAGTCCCTCAATACAGCTCCCGTGGCAGGAGAAGACATCTGAGAGTCCAAATGCTACAGCCCCAACACAGAACAGCGGGCCAAGCGAGTCACCAGGGCCAAAGCTGGTGGATCCTTTTTTCCGTTTTGAGTTCTCCGATGCTGTTTCCAGCAAAGAGCAGCAGAGGGCGGAAAAGCCTGACTTCGTGGCAGAAGCTCTTCGCTCCTTGTCTGGCTTGACAACGGAGGAAGAAATCAACCATCGAGTGTTTCCGCCAAACCTTTTCGATGGCATGAGCACCAGTCAGGAAACTGTTGCGACTATCCATGGGTGGCTTCAAGAAGCATGGTCTGATGCCCAGACACTCTCCCACAGAGAGCTTGCCACGCAAGACTTCGATCTCAGGATGTGCGGCCCACTTCCTTGGGTGCGAGCAATGCAGGCCATCGCTCTCCATGACGGCCTGTGCCCCGAGTCATTGAACCTGGCTTGCGACGCCAACATCGGCTTCTGTGAGCACCATGCCACAAGGCTGCTGCACGCGCCCGACAGCACCCACCGAGGTGTGTCTCCCAACCCCTCTGTGATGTTGGGCGCAGCGGTGTCTGCCCGCAAGTCTCACATCATTGAAATGACGGACCACTTCCTCGAGAAGGCGGAGCCGCAGGATGCAGCGGGAAAGCCTGGCTACATTGCCCAAAGGAAAATCGTCATTTCGGATGCTACATTGGCTGGCATCCGCAAAGCCTTGAAGGTATACAGCAGGGCCATTGTCACCAGCGGCGAGGCGTCCACTGTCTATGACACCCCTTTCTCTTCAAAGCGGCCTGGTGTGCATTACCTCCCCGAGCACGTCATGAACAAGCTCACCCAGAGTGAAATGGACGATGCGATCACAGCTGGTACCGACACGCACCTAGGAGACGCAGACCATCCCTATGTCGTGCTGCACAAGATATCAGGCCAACAGGACAGAATGTAATCATAGCCAAACCCCCAGCCCTCAAGACACACGTAATAACCCGCTGTTTTGCTTGCAGGAAGTCATTGACGCCATCCTCAAGCCTGCGGCCCACGGCTTCCAAAAGCGATTTTGGTTCTCAGTTGCTCCCAAGGGCTTACAGCACGACGACTCTGCTCCTGTCAAGAGCGCCCTTGCGTTAGTTGAACAGCTTCATGCATGGATGTTCGACCACTTCTTCTACCAGGAGGAAGAAGGGGAGAATCGCAAGCACGTCCTCGACGGCTTTGCTCTTCACCTGTACGAATGCTCCAAGAAAGCATGTGACGAGTTCAAAGCAGACCACAACGAACTTGACCAATACACGGAGGCCAAGCTGGACTTTCGACACTCAGACCTTTTGCGGGCCAGCCACATCGCAAT
Source organism: Effrenium voratum (assembly GCA_963377175.1). Lineage (NCBI taxonomy): Eukaryota > Dinophyceae > Suessiales > Symbiodiniaceae > Effrenium > Effrenium voratum. The sequence continues at coordinate 20,581 of CAUJNA010003236.1, forward strand.
GAGGAAAGTGCAGTTTCTTCATAGCTACGTTCTTGGGGGCCAGCCCAGGCCGACCAGAACCAGCCCCTCCATCTATGAGTTCTGCTTTGCCCTCCACAACTGGAGAAGGCAAATCCGCCTCCACTTTTGCTACCTGCAATGGATGCAGCGTAGCGGCGCCAAGGTCCTAGCCGACGCTGCAACTGGTTCCAAGGCAGCTGAGCCCCAAGGCAACCTCTACGTTGCTGGCGAAGGCGCCTCTCCTGCAATCAAACACCAAACCTTAGTTTTGTTTGTGCAGGTCACGGGTTTGCCGGGGCTTAGGCTTGCAAGGCCGCGACTACCTGAAGTACAGGGTCCTTACGGACATGTCTGGCACCTTTAGCACGCAAGCCATCAGGCTGAAGTACCGGAACAGCAAGAAGACCAAGGACGCACGATTGTTGCTTAGCTAAGAAGGCCACTGTTTCCGGTAACTTGCGCCTGGCTCATGACAGGATCTTGCCAAAACGGAGACGATCAAAGAGGTGTGCGAGGAGTTGGAGGACCAGGGTTTGCTGCGCAAGGCAGCAAAGGAGGAAAGGGAGCCTGGCGATGAGCCCCAGCCTGCCAAGCGTCGAAAGTGGAACAAAGACAATTTGGTCTCCTTTTATGAAAAGCCAGCCCTTCACAGTTTGTCTGAGCGCGCAGCCAAAGAGCAGGCCAGGCTCTGTGTTCGGTCACAAGCTTTTCCCTGACCAAGTCTTTTACACTGGGCTCGCTGTGCGGCCAATAATCCTTCTGACAGGACCAGTGCGTAGGGGAGGGGTTGCACCGTTTCCTTTCAATATGCCACTCTAGCGTCATCTTCGTGCCATCGTGATGCCCAAGAAGTGGTGTCGTGAGTTGTAACACACTTTCTGCATTTGGGGGCCACTGAGTTAAAAAGTGCTCTTTATTTGCAGTTGCGCAAGCTTGGCAACAGGAAAGCTTGCAGACCCAGAGAGCCGCGCAACAGAACCTGCGCAGCCCCGGCTCAGACTAATCAAGACAGAAACACCAAAAGGCCAGAGGCAGCACAGCCAAGTAGTTGCCAAATACAAAGGCTTCAATGCCGGACAGGTGTTTTATGGCTTTGATTTTGCCAGCCCGTGCTCAGGCTCTTGAGAACAACGAACAAGCAAGCAAGCAAACAAAAACAAACAAACTAGCGAGCAAGCAAGCAAGCAAACAAGCAAACAAGCAAACAAGAAAGCAAGCAAGCAAGCAAACAAACACAAACACAAACACAAAGACACAAACAAACAAACAAACAAACAAACAAACAAACGAACAGACAAACAAACATCCAATAACAATTACTCGCAAAACACCATTGCCTGGACATACTACGTAGCATGGCACACAGTAACGACTGACTGACCACGGCCCTGACAGCCCAGACAGGCAATTTAGAGTTTGGCCCACGTGGCCGCTTCCACTTCCATGTGCTCGTGCGAAGCAGGGAGGTCGCGCACGCAGCTGCTGTCTGCAGCTTGGAGCTTTCAGGCGAGGCACGTCGAAGACAGCAGATGAGTGGCCCTCTGTCGTGACTTCTCACGTCTTCTTCGCAAATCTTCCCAGCCCCGAGAAGGCGATGTAAGGCAGTGTTATTATCAAAGGAAGTTTTGAGGGGACTTCCGTAGTACGAAAGTTAAGTGAAGAGTAGCTCGAGAAGTGTAGCTAGAGAGAAGAGTAGCTAGAGAGAGAAAAATAGCTAGAGAGAAGAGAGTAGCTAGAGAGAAGAGTAGCTAGCGCGAAGAGTAGCTAGAGAGAAGAGTAGCTAGAGACAAAAGTTGCTAGAGAGAAGAGTAGCTAGAGAGAAGAGTAGCTAGAGAGAAGAGAGTAGCTAGAGAGAAGAGTAGATAGCGCGAAGAGTAACTAGAGAGAAGAGTAGCTAGAGACAAGAGTAGCTAGAGAGAAGAGTAGCTAGCGCGAAGAGTAGCTAGCGCGAAGAGATAGCCAGAAAGAAGAGTACCTAGAGGGAAGAATAGCTAGAGATAAGAGTAGCTGAAGAGAAGAGTGAAGAGTAGCTAGAGAGAAGAGTAGCTAGAGAGAAGAGAGTAGCTAGAGAGAAGTAGCTAGAGAGAAGAGTAGCTAGCAGCGTCAAAGCGTGGAAGCGTCGAAGCGACGCAGCGTCCAGGCGTGGAAGCGTCGAAGCGTCTAAGCGGCAAAGTGTCGAGGCATCGAGGCATCGAGGCGTCAAGGCTTAGAAGCGTCGAAGCATCGAAGCGTCCAACCGCCGCAGAGTCGAAGCATCAAGGCGTCGAGACGTCGAGGGGCCGAAACGTCGAAGCGTCGGAACGCCGAGGCGCCGAAGCGTCGAAGCATCGAAGCGTCCAAGCACCGAAGCGCCGAAGCGTCGAAGCGTCGAGGCGTCGAGACGTCGAGGCGTCGAGGCGCCGAAGCGTCGAGGCGTCGAGGCGTCGAGGCGTCGAGGCGCCGAGGCATCGAGGCGTCGAGGCGTCGAGGCGTCGAAGCGCCCAGGTGCCCGTTTCCGAACCCACATGCCCATACCCTCTGGGTACTTATAAGTCCTCCAAGTGCAGCTTGCCCGTTTGTAAATAGGTGATATAACTTAACCTAGAATGCTAGCAACTTACTTACCGGGGTAAACAAGAAACTGAGTTTCTTTTTGTTGACATCTATTTGGGGGGCATGGGGTGCACGGGCCTGGCATTCGTGATTTGTTTTGGAGGCAAAAGGTCGACTGGCTAACGCATTCCCTGAGTTCATGGACTTTTGTCGCTTTTGGCAAGACCATTTTGGTGGTAGACGCAAATGCGGACTTGTTTGGCTCATCCACTCAAGAAGTGAGGGGTGGCTAGAAATACAGAAACCACTCTGCTGGTTGAACAGCCCTAGGCTGAAACATGCGATGCTTCAATAGTTCATGAGAAAAGTTGCCTAAACCCACAACCCCCAGCCTGCCATAACCTTTGTCTCAACTTTCTGGCCGTTCAAGGCCTTGGACGGACAGAGCAGGGTTTGATCATGTTTCATCCTGTGAAGGGCGTTGTGAACCCGAGTCCTCAGGTGGGCTGTTATTGCCTATCAGCTAGGTGCCCTTTTACCAACTTTTTGGGGGGAGGGTTCCCCCACTAAAATAGACCACAGAAAAAAAGGTCACCCTTATTCTAATATCTCTACTGGAGGGCCTAGTTGAAGTTTTCCCTTGAACCTCCCTAACAACTCGCTGAATGCGAAGCCGCGCGGCGACTCCCGACTCCCGACTCGGCTCGGGCCTGGCGCTCGCGGCCTTCGGCGGTCGGCGCCCCGCGCCGAGGTCTATGGCTATGCCTACGACGACGGCACCGGCCTGATGCGCTGCACCTCTGCGACGCGCTACACCGCACCGTGGCGAAAAAGGAAACAAAAACAAAAAGCACGACCACATCGCTCGATGGAACGATGGATGGGGTTGGAATCCTGGGTGCTCTCGAAAGACCCATGACTTCTTGCTTTTCCTAGCACCATGGTTTGTTTGTGTGTGTGTGTGTGTGTTTGATTGTGTGTTTGATTGTCAGTGTTTGCTTGCTTGCTTGGTTGCTTGCTTGTTTGTTTGTTTGTTTGTTTGTTTGTTTGTTTGTTTGTTTGTCTTTGTTTGTCTTTGTTGTTGTGTGTGTGTGTGTTTGCTTGTTTGTTTGTGCATGTTTGTGCATTAATTTGTTCATGTTTTTGTTGTTTCATGGATTGCTTGTGCTTTTGTGTATTTGCCTGTTTGTTTCGTAGTTTGATTGGCTGGTTGGTTGCTTGGCTGCTCACTTTGTTTGTTTGTTTGTTTGTTTGCTTTGTTTGCTAGTCCCTCACATGCAGCTTGCTAGTCATCCAGTGCAGCCTTGTCGGCTTCACACAAGGCCAGGGCGGCCGATTGAAATAGCTTTTGGTGAATTTTGCTTGGGCAGCCATGGTTAGTTTTATGGAGTCCCTAGAAGGTGGTCCAGGGCAGGGGGGGGGGGGGTTCCCAAAGGGTTGCCTCGCTAGGCAACCCTAGGCACCCTTAAGAAACCTTTGCTGCATGTTGCTTGGATGTTAGGACTTCAACTTTTTGCCAACTAATGGATTTTCCGTATCAAACCCCTAAAAGATATCCACTTTTAGCAGGGGGGCAAAAAGCAACCGAGGTAGCGATTTGAATTCTGGGCTTCTCCCCCTTCGCAACATGAAAGTTAAATGCGCACTTTGAATGAACCTGCACCATACCAAGCTGGCTCCAGTAGGCATTCTGGTGTCGTTGATTTGTTGCCTCGTTGCGCCACGTTGCAGCTAGTATCTACAAGTTGCATGATCCAATGGCTTTGTGCCAAATAACCAATCGTGGCAAACTGCTTGGGGAGTTTCAATATACTTAATCTTCTTTTTTGGAACCCAACAAGGCGGGGTCAAAGCATATTCCTCTGAGCATCGTTTTGTTGGGATGCCAAGACAGACCGTGCGGCAAATACCCTAAAAATGTTTCCGGGCTGATTCCTGCTTAAAGACGCAGGAAGGATGGTTTGGTTTAAAGGTCAAGGGTGCCGTTTTCAAGCGGAGCCGGATTTCTCTTGGCACACCTAGCAGTGGAGTGTGGAGATCGAAGGGGACACACTCCGATTCCGATCCCCTGGCTTGCTTCTTTGGTTTGGCGCGTAGGGAAAATGAAAACTCGCCGTGTCCTTGCGTTTTGACTGGGAAGCCCATTCTTGACTGCTATTGGCTTGGATCTTTAGACTGGGAAGCTTTTGGGAAATCAAGGGGTTTCCCACTAAAGCCCGAAAAAGTTAGACTTCTTGCAGGGGGGTGAACAGCAACGAAGCAGCAATAATTTCCTGGAAGTTTGGGACACATCGCGCGCCAACACGCGCCCAGGTCACCTTCTTCTGCCCAGATTCCATGTGAGATGCTTACGCGTCTCGTTTGCCCCGCTGGTGCAGGGTGGGTTTTCGGGGTGCCCTGAAGGTGTGAAATGCAACGGGCCTACGGTTGGATGGGAAGCTATGGGGTCTCCACTTTTGAGAACCTAAATCGCTACACTCACCTACTCCCTCCCGAAGTTCCTGCCTTTTTTTCTCGGTTTCATGCAGATGGCAGAACGGTTCAAAGACTTCAGCCAAATGACGTGAATCGGTCCGGCGCTTGAGGGCACCATCAAAGACCCAAAGAATTCAAGGTGTCGGCCCCATAATTCGAGACCCCGCCCGAGAGCTAAAGCCTGGGACTCCTCACTCCGGAAGCGAGGGGCATTTGAAGAAATCCCTGGCCGGGGCCTGTGGACCCGAAGCCTCACCAGGTGGCTAAATCGGTTAGCCCCCAGCGCACATCCGATTGACTCCAACCACTAAGATCCCGGTTCTAAAATGGGTGGTGAATTCACCTACCAAAATGGGATCCCATTGGTTTGGACCAACAGCCAGGTTGTGAGATTTCTGGAAGTGGAAGGAATCCGTTGGTTTCGAGAAAGAGGTTGCCCCTGGTTCTTCTTTGGAGCCAGCATCGCAAAGAGCTGCTTGATCAAAGTTCAAAGGTGTGCTCCGCCCCTCCCTACGATGGATGCCGATGCCCCCTGTCACATTACGTGCAAGCAAGCCACCCACGCACAACCACAAAACCATGGTAACTTACAGCAAATATTAGTAAATATCTGGTTTCGTGGTTCCTTACTTGCAGTATTGAGTTGGCATCCACCGTAGCAATGCATTTCTTTTGTAGGCCGTTGGGTCTTGCGACCAGCGTTTTCCACCACGAGCCGGGTCTGAGAAGGCGTGAGTCGGAGGATGCTGGCCCTCCAAAAACCACAAAGGGGAGCCCCCAATGGAGAACCAATATCCATTTTGTGAGTTCCCAAAGAAGACAAGAAGACATCATGGGCTTTGTTTGGGTCATTTAGGGGATCTTTTGGACCTGGCAGAGGAAAGTGCTCAGGGTCCAGGGGCATAAGTACGGTGAATGCCCTCATTGCAAGGTAGGCCTCCACGCTCAACTGCAAAATCATGTAAAAAAAATAAAATAAAATAAAAACGTCAATGGGGGGCAACACCTGGCTCCCTTAGGCTCCAAGGGCGGGCATGGGGGCATTCGCAGCGTGGAAAATTCTATGCCAACATTTGGGCGTGTCATGTTGGAGGGGGGCCCCCCCACAAATTTGTAGTTTTCCTTTCGGTTCTGCTCAAGACCACCAACGACGCCAACAGGGGGTGCCCCTCAAACCATTGTGGAGGTATACCAGACCTTTCCCGACATGTCTTCCCCGGGCCTCGTGCTCCTAACGTTGCTTTTGGAGAGGTGGCAACTAGGTGCCGCCGAGCTTTGGTGCGGGCTTGGGGGTTGCTGCCCCGTGGCCAAGCAAGCTAAGCAAGCCATTTCACTGGTATGGTCCAGATCTGGAATGGGACAGCCTTTGCATCGACATTCACTTGGATCTTCGTTTCCAAGTCTTCGAGTTGCTTAACGATCTGTGTATTATCCAGGGGGCTTAAGCAAATGGAAGGATATGGAATGGGACACCCCCCTCATCAAAATCATATTGGATCTTTGTTGCCAAGATAGTCCTGGTTACTCATTTGGCTTATAAGCTAACAGGGTCAACTCTACTTGGGTACTTAGCTCACTTCCTCAGTTTATGGACTTAATCCTTTTGGCAAGACCATTTTGGTGGCCAATGGATAGTCCAGACTTCTGGCAAATCCACTCAGGAAGTTATAGTCATAAGAGAATTACCACCGAGTGGTAACGGATCTTCAGACTTGAAATGTTTGAGAGAAACTAAGGGGCTTTATCCATTGAACCCACAAAAAGTGAGCAACAAATGCGGGGGGTCTTTGCAGCAACCTAGCTGGCTACTTGACCCGTGTATCTATATATTCATATATTTGAATATCAATAGATATATATATATATGTTGATATTCTAGGACCTGAAAAAGCCAGGGCCTTTGGCTGATCTTCCTTTTTCAACCAAGAGAAACATCGAGAAGCACCTTGTTTTTGCGGGCCCTTGGAAAACCAAGGTATATATACATACATCTATTGATATATATATATATATATATAGCCTCTGAGGTAACATCAGGGGCTGAACAATTGCTGGTTTGGACCATTTTCCTTTAAAAGGCGCACCGTTTTCCAATGTCAGGTTCCAGGTGAAAAGGGTGGGAGGGTACGAATAGTTGTTTCCGGAATTCATGACGAGATGTGGTTGTCCAGTACCCCAGACCCCTGTTCGAATTCTCATGGTTGTTGTTGGGAAGCATTTTACATTTTTGCTTATTGTCGTTTAGTGGGAAATCCCCACTTAGCTGCTAAAATTTGTTTTTTTGGGCTCCCCTTTCAACGTCAACCAAGTCGCTCAACAAATGCCAAGCCTCGGGGCAAAAGGACCTTGGCTTTTGGGTCAGCGCCCGCTAGACCGCCCGCCCTCACAAGCTGGGCCGCAGAAAAAGTGCAAATGGTGCGCGAGTCAAGGCTGAAGGTATGACCTGCATGAACCCAGTCTCCTTTAAAGGAGACATGCGCGCCTGAACGAACACCTGTACCAGACTTAATAGATCCTCTTGAGGCTGTTGGATTCCTTGGAACCGAGTCCCCAAGTTTATGGAGTACACCCACGGCTTCAGAATTGCGAAAGGGTCCAGAATTGCGATGAGCTGTTGGCTGTCCTAGCCGAGAGTAATCTCAAGCAACCACAACCCCAAATAGCAATCATTGATTGCTCCAGGAAGTAAGGCTCGAAACAATTTCAGAGGGAAGAGGATAGATCATGAGTGCGGCCAAAACGAAGCTTTCAAGTGCAGCCCGCTATGCCAGGTAGAAGCCGTCTCTTGTGGTAGGGGAAAAGTGTCATAGACCAAAATGAGAGTTGAGCAGCTTTTTTCTTGGGGGGGGTAGGAGCATTTTATGAAGCTTTCCCTGAATGGTGCGCCACCTGGATTTCCCCCCCTGCGGCATACCAAAAGGCGCCTCGTTCCCATGTAAATCTCTTCGCTGAACTCCCTGTTCCCTTTTCTGTTCGGGCACAAAGGTACATGGCTATGAGCCCGAACTAGGGAGGCCCAAAAAGAATGGCTGGTGTTCCTCGAGATTTCCTCTGCAAACAACGGTAGGTATGGTTTGGGAGCCCCTGACAAAACTATGTGGGTGCCTATGCTTCTTGGCAAGCAACAGGTTTGGAGTTGCTGGGCCACTCCACTCAGGAAGTCAGGAAGTGAGATAGGGGGATGGTGTTTTTCCTTGCTTTTCCTGCTTGAGGAGAAATCCCAGGTTGACATTCTAAACCCCAAAGGATGCACAGGTTTGCGTGTTGATGGCGCCCTTGGTGATGTTGAAGCGAAACTGAAAAGAACACGGTGGGTTCCCCATGGCCAACAGAACTGCAGTGAACTTCCGGTTGAACCTCGGAAGGATTGTTTTTAAGATGAAATGTACGAAACGGAAGGAGCGCAACCCCAAAGGAGTTGCAGCTCTACTACAACTTTGGTTGTTATTGGTTTGGGTCTGTAAGCTTTGAACATCAAGGGCTTGTCCATAGCAAGTTCAACTTTTGTGCAGGGGTCACAACAGCAATCAAGCACCTGAGTGGTTTTTGTGGGGTTGCATGTTAGTTCGTAGGGGGAGACAGGAAAATCAAGTTGGACTTTTTGAAGGAGCCATCCAAAGACCAGATGTGTGCAAGGATTTGTGTCCAAGTCAGCCGGCATTTTGTGTGTGTGTATTTGTTTTAAAGTCGCCTGGTAACCTTTAAGTGGCCCCGAAAGATTGCGGAAGACATTTGGAGATATCAAGTTCAGACTTTTGTTTGGCCAATCCACTCAGGAAGTGAGACAAGACACCAAAGGTGCTGCTCGATTGCTCGCTCCGCAGTTCTGGCTAATCAGCCAGTGGTCCTAAACGAAGATTTCCATGCGCCTGACTCCTCCGGTCGCGGGGTCTCCTCGGATCCAGAAGTCATGATGGATCTAGAGGAAGACTTCGAGATCGAATCCAAGCGCCTCTCCGGAGGTTGTTGTTCTGCTGGGCATCGCGAGCTTTGTTTGTTTCAACTTACCAGTCCGTTTTTCCAGCTTCAGGAGAAATCCCAGGTTTACATTCTAAGGCCCTGGAAGGATGCGCAGGTTTGTGTGTTGATGGTGCCCGGTGATGTTGAAGGGAAACTCAAACGAACCCCAAGCCATTTTGGGGGTCCCCGATTTCAACACACACCCGCGCTTGCCAAAGAAGCCGTTGCCAGGATACCCTTGTGACAGGGGAAGTTCTAAGCTCATCCCCAAAAGGAGGCTCCTCGAATGGAAAAATTATTGCTTGCGGTTCCATGTGGGTGTGCTTTTTGTTTAGGGGACGCCTCCGAAATGCGTTTTTTTTTCTTTTCGCCCCCCTTTAAAACCACAACAAAAAGAGTACCGTTGAAAAAAACAATCAACATGCTAATCTGCAGGGGAAGAGCTTTCAGCTTCCTGCTGGTTTGTTTTGCTTTGAATGTAGGTGGCTGTGGGGGGGTAGCTTCTCAATTGCCCGCAAGAACCAGTGGCTCAACTTCAAATCCAAATCACCTACTGTGGATGGACGAACTCCTGCATCACCTAAGACGCCCTGGAATGATGATTCCACCGTAAATACCAACCAACCATGGTTTCTTCTCCGCCTCTCCATTGAAATTCAAGCCCATAAAGTTGTGGATCCCTCCCAAATGGAAACCGCTATGGGGTCATGTGTCCATGTTTGCTGACCCCGATCTTTGCATGAACACCTCTGGACACCGATGCGATCTTTCGCAGTATCAAGTCTTGGGAGGTTCGCTCACGCTAGCACGTTCCTAACCGCTCGGTGGTAGCCCACTTACACGTTCCCCGTTCCCCGGTTAGTCGAGTTAACCCTCAGTAGAGGAACATGTCACTTCCTGAGCTCATGGCCTTTATTCTTGTTAGCTTGTGGTCAGCAACAAGTTGCTGGTGACTTTTGTTGGCCCACGTGAATCAAAAGTGAGCGGCCTGAGTTGTCGACGACCCCTCAGCTTGACCGGTTTTTCCTTCTTGTTTCCCTTTAAAACCAACTCGGAAGAGGGGTCCCACCGACTTCTCCCAAGAAATCAGCTCTGGTGATCTCCCCAGCACCACACCCATGGGTTCTCCGGAAGGCCTCCCGGAACCCTCGCGCAACTTACCTCAGAGCCCCGGACCCCGGAGCCGTGGGCTGAGACCCCATCGCTTCTAGCCGTCGGAAAGATGATCAACTTGGTGGCTTCCCAGCCATCCGGTTCCTTAGCTTTTCAGCCCAGTGTTGAAGGGTAGGTTCCATTTCACCCACTAAGAGTTCTCAACTTTTTCGCGGGGGGTTTGAGGGCAGCCCAGTTGGAAGACTTACTGATCTAGCGGTTGATTCCCCATTCTTTTCAACCATCGTTCTTTCCAACAACCGGCCGTTTTCCCTGGGTTTCCGGAGGTTTCTAGAAAGATTCGGCTCCCTGGAAAGAATGGGAAAAAACAACTAGGTCCCCCAGCTAGGCGCCCTTTTAGCAACTTGTTTTGGAGGAGGGTGCCCCTACTAAAATAGACAAACATGAAAAACAGTTGGTACCAACTTATTCTAACCTCTCAAATCTGGACCTAGAAAACATCCCTTTGCTTGAGGATGTGTGTTTTTGGCCCACTAAAAACAACTTGTAGCGGGGGATCTGAGGAAAGCCCAGAAAAGGAAGACCTGAGGAACACCTTCCTCCACGTGAACCTCAAGTCCGCTCCTCGCGCGGCCGCGCGGTCCCGGAGTTGGACGCCTTCCTCCAGGAGCAGCGAATCCTCCGAGGAATCGGGGCCAGGCGACTCGGCGGTACGTGACGCCGACCGCCTGTCTTCTTTTCGGGGAGGGGGGGGGAACTGTTTATGTCTTTGTTGGGGAAGCTCTTTTTTTTGGTTTGGAGCTGGTTTTTGGTGTGAATGAGCAAGCTTGCGACTTTGTGTGTTGGTTTTTGTTAGTTTACCATTTTGATGTTCGGCTATGGTCATTTTCGGAGGGAGGCAAGGTCTGCTGCCTTGAATTCGCTTCTGTTTGACGCCTCGCTGAAAGCCGGTCCATTGAGTCTAGGCCATTCTCTTTCTGAGCTCTAAGCAGGCCATGCGCAGCCCTGAGAGGAACTCACTTTCTGAGTTTGGCTCCGGACGGAGGATTTTCTGGGAAGACAATCCTATTAAAGAAGAAGCAAAGTTCCGGGACCTTTTTTGGCCAATCCACACAGGAAGTAACAAATACCAAAGTTCCAGGAGTTGTGTTGGGGCCAATTCACGGGCTTTAGGCGGCAGTTTCGGCCTGAGCCGCCAGTTTCTTGTTCTTCTCTTCGAAGCTCAAAGCCTTCAGAGGCGCCAAGAAGGCGTAGGCCGCAAGTTGACAATGGCTCCAACTGGCTGAACCCTGGGAAGTGGAAACATGGACCAAATCCTGCGTAACCCCTCCTGTTAAATTCTGAGCCACACCCAACTTGGTTCATTTGGTTCTGAGAAATTCTACATGTCGTAGAAGGGATGACTGCCTTTCCTGCTTATATTGGTGGTGCATAAGCATCCGTACTACGGATGGTTGGCGAATTCCGCTTCTCGCACCGCTTGAAAACTATGGCTGACGCCATGGTTGGCATTTACAGGGGAATCGAGTCATTCCAGTGAGTTCGTCCATCCGTTTGGTTGGTAACACCGCGGCATCTGGGAGGGGGATTCATACCGGCAGGTGTGGGTGTGGGTGTTTCTGAGAGCAGAGAGGAACCTGAAACATCGTTGCACCAAAGGGTTCCATGATATGGTTAACCATTTTGCCGTGGCTCACAGAATGGTACCCAACTCTTCAATTTTGAGCCACACTTATTGTGTGTAATTTTGCAGGTCCCATGCGACGCATGTCCATGTTGCCTGATCCTGCATTTCTATCAGGAACCGGGGGACTCGATCGAAACCTTATAGGCAGTGGGACGACAAAGCGCAACTCCATGCGGAAGAAGCAAAGATGGGACGGCCAGCGGGGGGGGGGGGGCTTGAGGGTTTGGGGGTTTGGGGGTTTGGGGGGTTTGGGGGGTTTGGGGGGTTGCGGGGGTTGCGGGGGTTGCGGGGGTTGCGGGGGTTGGGCGGGTTGGGCCCCGTTCGAGCGGCTTTCTCGAGAATCTGGGCCCTCGCTGGGCGGAGTTCATGGCTTAGCCCTGTGGATGCTTGCGAAATCCGCCTCTTCGGCACGGAGCTCAGAAACCCGATCAGTTTCTGATTCGCTCCCACACGAATAAACAATGTTATGAACCACGGTGTCCAAGTGCCATTTGCGGATTTTGCAACCATGCGCAGTACGTCAATGTAAAGAAGTTCATTGGGCGTACTGCAGCACAAAGTTGCCCTTCCGTAGGTCGCTTGGTAGAAACTAATGTTGACCCAAGATTGATAAACCCGCCCCATTCTTAGGGCAATGTTCCCTCCAAAAGTGGTCTGACCCCAACTAAAAGGAATTGGACACCCCCCACTCAAAATCAGCTAGGGGTTCTGCCTCCGGGGTCAACATTAGGTTCCCTTCACCACTCCCAGGGTTCCACTTCTTGGGACCAAAGACGAAAGGCGTCAAGTCTTTTTGGCCCAATCTACTCGATGGGAAATGAGAGATTGACCCCTGATGAATCAACCTCCGAGTTGTTGGTTCGGGGGTGGGAGGGGGGGGGGTGTTTTTTGTTTTTTGAAAACGGGTTTAACCAGGACTTCTAGGGGTTGAGTCCAATTCCATTCTTTTCAACCATCGTTCTTTTACAAAAACCAGCTGTTTCCCCTTGGATTCTGCTGGTTTTCTGAAAAAGGATCCCTGGAAGGAATGTGGAAGCGTCCCCTAGAGGACTGGGTGGAAGGGGGGGTCCGACAATTTCCCTCACGCCTCACCGCTTCGCCTCATCCCGGGCGCCGAGCCGAGGCCAGTTTTCGGCGGGCTACTCGCCGGCGGAGGCCAGCGGTGTCCAGCACCAGATCTTTCACCTGGGGGCCACGGTCTCCTCGAGCTCGCGGTCTAGAGACCCGGCCGGACCAAAACCCAAGACCGACACCGCCGCCAATTTGAAGCGGGGGGTCCTATTGGTGGGGATTCAAAATTCGTGGATCCAACCAATTCGTTTCTTTAGATCAGCTGGTGTTGGAGTTCCAGGCACATGTAAAATGAACCCAAAGCTTGAAGGCCCCGCTTACTCATGAGACCGCTGGAGGCCCAAAAGAGGACCAGGGTGAGAGAGAGACTTGGGTTGGGGGTCAAAATAAGGGTAACCCCAAAATGGGTTGCCCCATCGTAGAGGGAAGCATAGCATGGCCGACATTTTGCGGTTAGTATTTCCTGGTGGTGTAACTTGGCCCCGTACGCACGTTTGGAGCACGGAAAAGCGGAGAAGTTTTTGAGCGGAGATCGAATAAGTGGTTGAAACAGCTTTTTTGATTTGGGGTCAGTTTTAGGCTGTCCCCCCGCTTGGTCCGTTTCAGTCAAGGTTTCAAAAGGTGAGCCTTTGATTTCCAGGCGTTTTGAGCAAGTGAGTGGTGGGCTTCATCCGTAAGATCAAAATGCTGGACCAAGTTCTGTGATTCAAAAGCGCGAACCCTTTATCCTAGTTCCCCAAGTAGTGCCCTTTTACTCTTTTTTTTGGGTTTCCCCTACTATAATAGACTACAGGAAAAAACAAAGAAGAGAAACTCCGGGGGGTCTGGGCGGGACAGTACTTTTTTGAGTATTGTCAATTCTACTTTAGTCTTGCCAAGGCTGACTCAGCACTTACTTTAGTATTGCCAATTCTGCTTTAGTATTGCCAAGGACCGTTTTTTCAGCGCTAAACAGAGCCCCAAAACAGTCATTAATATGGTCGGGGCCTCTTGTGGGCCACCCCCTTTATGTACTGTTCGCCTTTACTCTTTGGGCTTGAGCTGGGAAGAGCTTGGTGGGGTGAACCACCCTAAAAGTAAAAGGCTAAGGCTTTAGTTTAAGAATTTCAGCAACCCAAAAACAGTTGGACACCAAAGAGGACCCCACAGTCACAAGGAGGATCAGGCCCCTTTGTGGGCAACCCCCTTTGTGCGACTGTTTGCCCGTACTTGTAAAGAAGTTATCTTAAATTGGATGGAAGGAATGGTTGCCCGGGTTCGTTTGCCCGAATTGTTTGCCATTTTTTGCCCAGAATTTGTGTTCAGCGTTTTTGTCCGGCAAACTTTCCACAATAGAGGCCCGCAAAACAGTCACAGGATCCTGAATTAGGACAACTTTCTACGATAGAGGGTACTCTTCCAATTGGGGTTTTAACACTACTGAACATGAGGCCCAGGGCGCCTCCAGAAATGCCACCAATTTCCCACCCTTTTTGCAGGCAAGCTGAAGGCCCATGAAAAAGGCCCCGCCAAAGCCTTTGGCGCGTGAGACATGCCGTTGAGTCGATTTGGCTCCGAACCAACGACTCGTTGGGGATTTGTTTCTAGCTTTTTCTGCCGGGAACCGCCCGCGATTTCCCGTTGAAGGGAAGCTCCCACAGTGGAAATCGGTTGTTTTAAATGGAAGCCACCGATCCAGGCAGCCCCTTGTACTGCTTCCCCCGCTCCAGACAAGTTTCGACCAACTCGGGTCAAATTCGCAACCATGGGTGTCCTTTTTGGTTGTTTTGGTTGAAAACTAGATGGCACTGGTTTACCTGGTGGTTTAATCATCTACCAGGGCCATCTATTACCCCTAAAAGGACACCCACGTTCGCAGCCCAGGTGATCCCTCGAGAAAGAGCGAGCGAAGCAAGAGTGAGCTGGAACGGCCGGAGTTTGACGAAGTGCCTCGGAACCCGATCCGTCGATTTGTTTTTGGCGCCAGGTTGCGAAGTCCTCTTAGGCTCTTCCATTTGCTGAAAAGAATATGTTCAATTTTCCCTTGTTGGTTTTAAAGGGAATCTATCACTACTGGATATAATCTCATTGTTCCGAGGGTCTTAACCAAATGGAAGGGCACCATCGTTCAGGAGCCCTGGGATGATATCCCTGCATACACCAACCTTCCCATTGGTTCAAAGTGGTGCAGGATTTCGTCCAGGAGTATTGCCTTGGATCTACATGACCTGAGAAAATGATTGGGCCCCTGACTGCGATGAAGGGGCCAACTCGGTTTCCAGCTCAATGTCGGGTAGCCATGAAGTCCACCTTTGGTAGCAGAGCCCTCAAAAGAGATGAACACATCCGTTGACATGGATGCGCAAGCGTTTGCAGACTCATTCAACGTACTGTACTTGCTCTCTTTGGTGCATGTTGCTTGGATGTTAGGACGTCAACTTGTTGCCAACTAATGGGTTTTCCATTACACCACTAAAAGTTGAACTTTTAGCAGGGGAGCAGAAAGCAACCGAATTTTGGTCGGACATTGCTGAAGCCTAGCAAAGGTCGGCAGACCGGCGAGTGAGGTCGTGCAGGTGCCGTTGGCAAGTCTTCATGTTAATGACATCCTCAAAGCTAGGATTGGCCAGACAAGTCTAAACTTTCTGCATTTACCACTAAAACGATTTTCTGAACAGGTCCGAACCGTAGTTGTTCGAGGGATGATCCTCATGTTCGGGCCAGAGGACTTTTCCGCGAAGCTGCTGCTGGAAGTGTCAATTTCCTCTGCCGTGCGGCGTCGACGTTGACGGAGGGCGTTCTTGCGGGGTAAAACGCAAGCTGTTTGGCTTTCCACCCTCTCTCCCGGAGCTTCTGCGATCTGATTTTTTGGGGACCACTCACTTGACACAAAACGGTTTGGCCGATGGTTTGGCAATTCCCATCAGTACCGCTTTTTAAACGATGTAGAGGTTCCTATACTTCTCACATCTTCTCACCGCCCCGGGTTTCTGGACTTTATTTTGGGGAAGACCAGTTTAGTGGCAAACATAAAGTTTGGACTTTTTGGTAGACTCTTGGCTTGCTCAGTTGTCCAAAGTGAATGGACCTTTCAACCCTGTGTAGTGATGGCAACCGAAAAGGTGATCACCTTGTCTTTCCTTTGGTTTTTTGTGCAAGTGAGGTGCTCATGGGCAAGGTAAACACCTGAGCCACAATCAAAACCTGGGTAGATGCAGGTTAGCAATGGACAATCCCAACCACAAACAGGTGCAGCCGCCTATTGAATTGGTTTCATTGGTTTGGGTACGCCATTTGATAACCGGGTTTTTATTATGACTCACCTCTTGTGTCTGGGTCTCTAAGGGGCAACCGAGCTGAAGCCAAACACGAGGATCCCATTTTCATGGCTAAGGCTATGCCTTCCAGAGGCTCGAGGAAGCATCGGGAAGGGAAATGCTACTCGGATTTGAGGGAGGTAAAGGGGGAGGCAGGGTGTCACGAACCATTTTCCTTGAGAGGGAACCGCCCAAAGTGGCAACCATTTATTGGAGACCACCAGTGGAACCCCGAAAAGTGGCAGCCATTCAAAGCAAACCACCGGGAAGTTGATTATCCTTTGAGGCTTTGAAGTTTTTTATCCAGCGACGCGCTGCAAGGGGCCAGTTGCGAAGTCGGCTCCTGAGTGCCGCATTGATGGCAAAGTCCCTTCAATATGAGGGTCTGTCTTTTTCTGGGGCTGCCCTTTTTTGTGGCTTTAGAACTGGACACCAGCAGAGAAACGAGGGAAACAAAAGCGACACATCTACACATCGTGCCCCTTTTCCCAGTGAGCACATGTGCCCTTGCTTGTTTTTGTTCTTCCTTTGGGGGGAGCGGGTTTTGATTCAACTGCCCTTTCTTCCTTTTGTAGAGCTTCATGTTTTCCATGTTGCCCCTGTGTGCTTTCCGATTGCGGTTCCGTATTGCTTTTCCGCAGGGAGCCGAGAGGGTGATCCCGCCGGCGGGATCAGAGGAACCACCCATTTTCAACTTAAGCTTGCAGAGTTTGGAGGGTGGCCGAACCCAGCCCTAACCCCTCCACCCCCCCCCCCCCCAACACAAACCACCACCGAAAAACCCCCCTCACCCTCACTCCACCCCTCCCATTCTCCTCTGGGCACGGGTCAGAATTAAAGGTTTTGGTCTACTTTTCCATCTACCAAAATTCCATACTGACAAACCCCACATGTCCATTTGCACAGCCCCAAGCCCCAACTGGACAGGAGATCCCTTGGGTGTTTGGTTTTGGGAAACGCGTCTTTGATCAGGAAACCCTGGCAAGGGTTTCAGATTTTTGGATTGGCGGGAACTGGGGGTTTTAACTTTTGGGTTCTTGTAGGGGGTAAATATGAAACCTCCCTCCGAGCACCTTCAAGCCACCAATCCAAACTAATTACCAATGAGCTGATTTGATTGTGTTCGACGGAAGTCTGAATGGGAAACCCACGATTCAAGGTACCGTGATTTGGAGACGAAGGCCTCAGAATTAACAATGGACAATGTTGCCAGGGTATCCGTTTTAGGTGCCCCTATTGGTTTCTGGAGGCAGTATTGTTGGGTTATTCATTTGGGCTATTTCTATCATGGCGTCCCCTTTCAACGAAGAAATCGGACACCCCTAAAACATCAACAACCACAAGCAAGCAAGCAAGCAAGCAAACAAACAAACAAACAAACAAACAAACAAAAACAAATAAAAACCAATACAAACAAACAAACACACACTACAAACTTACAAGCACACACGAACACTAGCACACACAAGCACGCAAACACACAACCACACAAATTTACAAACACACACGCACAAGCACACAACCACACAACCAACACAACCACATACACAAACACACAGACGCAAGCACACAACCACACAACCACACACACACAACACACACACACACACACACACACACCGCACGCACGTACGCACGCACCTACCCACCCACCCACCCACGCACTCACGTGCCCACGCGCACACCCATATACACACCCACGCGCCAACGCACATCAACACACGTACACGCACTCGCAAACACACACAGACACAAGCACACACACGCACACACCCACTCACACACCCACACACAGGCACAAACAACTACACAAACAAACAAATTGCACCCGCATAGACCCCAGATAGCGAAAAACTGCAGCACACCCCAAACTGCATGCTTTTAGCGCTCTGCCGTGAATCTGGCAAAAATGCGTCCGTGTCGTCACCAGCACCTCCAGCACCCCGAACAGCACCCTGCCGTCCATCTCGCACAAATGGGCCCGCGCCATCACCAGCACCTCAAGCAGCACCACCCAAAACACCACCTGCCACACTGTATGCCCCCTCGCACCCGGCCACCAATCTCGCGAAAATACGTCCGCATCGCCACCAGAACCTGAAAACAACATGCACGTGGACCAGCACCTCAAACTGCATGCTCCCTAGCACCCGCCATCAATCTTGCAACACCACAAGCAGCAAGCCAAAACAGCACCTCTTGCACCAGCATTTCAAATTGCATGCCACGTAGCACCCAGCAGTCAATCTCACAAATTACATCAGCATGGACCCCAGATAGCGAAACACATGCCAACGATTGCACGGTGGCACCCAAAATTGCATGCCACCCTATAGCACCTGCCGTGAATCTTGAAAAAACGCACCTGGCTGTCACAGGGGCCCCCAAAACTCGCAAAAACGCCACGCCCGTCACCAGCCCCCCAAAACCATCCACGCCATGAACAGCACTCCCAGAGCACCCGGCCGTCAATCTCGCAAATGTGCACCCGCACCATCGCCAGCACAAAGAGCACCCCAGACTGCATGCCTAGCACCCTACCACCCGCCATCAATCTTGCAAGAGGGCGCCCGCACTGTCACCTGCACGCCCCAAAACAGCAACTGCGCCAGTACCCAAACTGCATGCCCCTTAGTACATCTGACAAAATGAGCAGGACCAAACAGCAGCAAAACACACACACACACATAGCAAACAACAACACACGCCAAAGGCTGCGGCCAAACATGCCTCCTGCGCTTTCTTGGCTGGAAGTCGACACAAAAGGAAGAGGCAAATTGACAGCTTCTGGGTGTCACTCGTCTTTCAGGGGTCCCGTTTGCAAATTGCACTTAGCAAAAGTTGCTCATTGGGTGTTTTCGTTTGGCCAATATGGATTATGTTGGTTGATTTCAGGTAACCCTTGATTGGTGATTTGACGGATTGGAACCCAGCCGGCAATCTTGCAAATCACTTTCCCTTCTTTATTAGAAGTTAGTACCCCTATAGCTTTCAGCTATCTGGGGAAAATATAGAAGTTAGAACCCCATAGCTTTCAGCTATTTGGGGAACAAACAAGCGGACAAGCGAACGAACAAACCAACATACACACACACACCAGCATATACACACACACAAGCAAACGCCGCGCTTTGTTCAGCGTCACGGCGAATATCCCCAAAACACGATGTCTGTCATTTTTCAGGGTCACTCCGGGAGTCCGACTCAGGTCAGCCATGCCGGTTCATCAACCTGCCTGACGGGTGCAGGAGCAAAAGCCACATAAGTTTAAGACGGAACAGTGTTTCTGTGTGTGTTTGCGTGTTTAAGTCGAAAACGGGACTCCAACCAGAGTTCTGAACCTGTTTTGCTTGGCTGCATGTCCAAGCTGGTTGGTGCAACCCTGCAGGAATGGCCAGGACTGCAGTTTTTGCCACGCCGAGCATGACAACTCCGCAAACAAGACCCACCGACCCTCCAAGGGCGTGCGTTCGGGCTTCAAGCGGAGTGTGAATCAGGCTGGCTGCACCGGTTGCAGGGTTTGTTGTCTTTCTTGGAAGGGTTTCGGGTGTCTTGGAACTGAACAGTTTGCACGAGCGTGCTTGCTGAGTGGGGGTGAAGTTGCATGGAAGGTGCCCCTGAGAAACACATGGGTCCCTTTACATCCTGCTAAAGCAAGCTTGAACTTTACTAGCTGACTTTTGGACCTGGAATGGCAACCCTTGAGACTATAGTTATTGTTAGCACCAGCTTATTTACAAATTAGTTGTTTTTTTGTTACCATTGTGGGCCGGAAAGGGGCGTTTTTAATCAGAGGGTTTTGGGTGCCCTCACACACTGTGACTCCTTAACCAAACCTTGTGGGTGCCAGTCGGCCGGAAAAACCGGGTGTTTTTCATCACAGTGGCTTATTAAGCATGTGGGCATGAATCATAACCTATGCCTCCATTTTGGGGCGGATGAACACCCATGTACCACCTATTTTGATGTTCACCAGGGGTTTCCTGGGTTTTGACCCACAGCCATGTGCCGACCTTACCACTAAACTAGTCTTCCAAAAATGGAATCCAGGCACTTAGCGAGTGAGCACATGTAAAACGACTGGCAAAAGGAGCGCATGTCTTTTTTCGGGAGCGTGTCTGTTTGTTAGGGGAAGCTTCCAGGTAAGTGTCTCCTTTAAAACCCCAAAGGGCAACCTCCAAAAATGAGACACCCATTTTCCTCTGAAATTTTGACACCGAGCCTTCAAAAAAATGCAGGGAGAGGAAACCACCAACCAGCAATGAGTTTCAGCCATTGGATTTCTTCCCCCGAGGACTGGCCGGGTCCGGATGTCCGGATGAGTCTGAGAGGGCCAAAGGGGCCCTCCAAAGTCCGGTTTTCCAAAACCTTCTGGACCTTGAATGGGGGGGCTTAAAAAAATAATGGTTCCCCCAACAAATATCCAGTGAACGGTTATCTTTTTGGTTCAAATCCACTCGATCGAAACCCTTCTTTGGGCCATTTCTCCCCTGCCATTCAAATGTCTCAGTTCTTCAAAGCGAATCGACCTCAAACGACCTGTCGGAGCGTTCCCTTTTGGAACTTCCATTTCTTGTTTTGGCAATCCAAAAGGTCGACCGAATGTCGGGCTCCACCCAACGGTGATCACCCGGATCTCTGGCTCGCTCGCTCGCGAGCACGTGTCCTCGCTGCGAGCAGGTCATCGAGTCGGACCTCCCGGAGGAGGAAAAGATGGAGGCCTACAAAAAGCTGGCGGAGCGCAGCCCCTACATGCGGTGCTTGCTGCGCCCCAGCGGTTTTCTTCTCACGAGTCGCTTCGTTTACCGGGGTTGGGAAAAGCGCGGGGTACTACAAAGCTCACTCACTCCCTGATTTGGCCCCCCAGTGCCCTTCTCTCCCCGTTCTTGGGGGGATGGTTCCCCTACTAAAATAGACTACAGAAAAAAATGGTTCCCTTACTCCAACCTCTCTACTGGAGGACCTAGCTGAGTTCAACTGGACTCAAGTCTGGGCCGTGAGTAAAAGTTTGGACTTTCCTGTTTGGAGCAATCTGCTCGGTGAGTTTTTGTGAGTTTAAGATTGCCATTTGCTTGACGTAGGATTTCAGGGGAATATCGGGTAGTGAATATAGTAAAGCCCACCCCCGAATCCCGAACACAAACCGGGGGGAGTCAATAGGGGAACACCTAAACCAAATTGGGGGGTCAGAGTCGAGCCTGATTTGTTTGAGTATTACTTTGCGCTGGCCCAGTATGTTAAGAATTTGTTTCGTGTTGGTTTCGGGCTTCGTATTTGCTTGGTATCATCAGTGCTAGAGTTGTTATTTTCTCCAGGCCCGCCCCTTACACAAATATGTTTCTTGGGGCTTTCGTGTACCAACCCCTTGGCATGTGTCTAGGCTGCAGTTTTAAATTATGGGCCTTACAAAGGTTTTGTCCGCTTGGGGCCTCTCA
Organism: Effrenium voratum; assembly: GCA_963377175.1. Taxonomy (NCBI): domain Eukaryota; class Dinophyceae; order Suessiales; family Symbiodiniaceae; genus Effrenium; species Effrenium voratum. The sequence goes on from CAUJNA010003236.1 coordinate 42,150, forward strand.
GTTGGTTTCCCTGTCTCAGTCAGGATTGGCTACTAGGTCCCCCAGTAGTGCCCTTCTCTCCTCTTTTTTGGTTGGGAGGGTTCCCCTACTAAAATAGACCAGAGAAAAACGGCACCCTTCTTCTATCCGGGCTACTGGAGGACCTAGGCCAGTATTGGTTTCGTATTTTATCTTGGTATATTCTTGATGACTATTCTCAAAGGGTTTGGTTGCAGGAAATCTACGGGAAAAGACCCCAAAACACCCTAAATAAGCTGCTTTCCTGTAGAATTTCCTTTAACCCAATACGTTGATATTAGTTCACTAATAGTTTTACATTGCCAAGGCTTGGGCTCGTTTTCTTTTGTTTGAGTCACCGGGCGGCATGGTCGGCGTTTGCTTCCCCCGGCACCCTTGTAAGGGGCCAAGGGCTCCCTGAGCTCCATTTTCTTGGCTCCCAGCTTCCTTTTGCTGAAATGAATATATGTGTTTTGCTTTTTCCCCGGTTGGTTTTAAAGGGAATCGATTTCACAACTGGAATCATTTGTTTTATTATTTTGTCCAGGGGACTGAAGCAACTGGAGGCCAGCCATTTTTAGCTTTTTGGTTGGTTTCGTGGTTGGGCTTCCATATTTAGCCCACGGAAAGCTAAACTTGTAGCAGACAAGAAAACGCACAGCCCGGTTTTGACATTGAGACTCCCTGAGACAAACTCAAACTATTGTGGATGGACGAAATCCTGCACCACCTAAGAAACCGTGGGAAACCTGGATTTGCTGGTATTTACAGCGGAACTCATCAGAAACCAGGGTGTCTTATGCAGTGCGAATATTACCCCCACGGGTGAAGAAGAAAAACACACCACGCACCATACGCCAGGCCTACAATATTGAGTTGGCATCCAAAAGGGTCATCCTGAAAGGAATATGTTTTTCCCCCCCCCCCCCCTGTTGGTTTTAAAGGGAATCGATTTCACTACCCGAAATATGTCTTTATTTTTCTCCAGGGGACTTAAGCAAATGGAGGTCATCCAAGTTCAATTTGCTGACAAGCTACGCTGATAAGCTACTCTGAGGGACATGTTCGAACCTGAATCCACCGGATCCCAGTTATTTGTATAGTAGGTGACCAATTTTCGTTTCCGATGTCCAAACATGTTGGGTTACCTGGAGGGCCAGTGGAATCACTGGGCTGGGGTGATTCATAAACCTCAGTTGTGAAAACCCACCTATTAACAGGCAAGGTCGCTTTCCCCTGCAAAAGTGGTTTGATTCCCCACATTTTAGCCAGGGACACCCCCTGTTAAACCTATTAAACTGGGGGGTTGATTAATGTGCGGTCAACATAAATATCACATGTCAACATGAGTTGATTAACCATTAATTCTCCATGAATCAACATGTGGGTTGACTCAATAAACCTTGGTGGTTCCCAGCCATCCCCTTAGCATTTTAGCCTTTTAGTGTTTAGTGGGGATTTCCGTTTGACCCACTAAAAGTTCGCAACTTTTAGCAGGGGATCTGAGGAAAGCCCAGACGCCTCAGGTGTTTTGTTTAAGGCAAGTGGTACTGCACCACTTTGAAACCATGGTTGAAACCATTCACTGGTGAATCATCAGAAACCAGGGGTTTCTTCGTCTCGGTGCCCTAGAACGCACTTCGAAACCATCCACGTCAAGCCTTTGGTTTGGAAGAGCTGTTTGCCAGCGACCCGGTGCGAGCCGAGGAAGGCGGTGGTGCCCAACATCGACGACATCCTGAAAACCGAGCCGGAAGTGGAGCGGCCTCGGGTGCCAGGCAGTCCGAAAAGTCTGCCCCGGTTTGTCATTTTTTTGGTTTTGGTGGCCTTCTCTTTGGTGCATTTTGCTTGGAGGTTGGGACTTTTCACCTTTTTGCCAACTAATGTCCCCTACTAGAATAGACTACAAAAAACCTCGGGCACCCTTATTCTGATCTCTCTACTGGAGGACCTAGTTTTTGGTTTTGGTTGCCTTTTGGGTTTCCTTTTTGTTTCCTTTGATTGTCTTCCATTTGGTTTGGTTTCCCTTCAAGGATGGCACATTGTTTTTGGTTGGCTTCCCTTCCTTTGTGCATTTTCCCCGGTGACTTGTTCTTCTGAAGTACTTCCATTTGCTGCGATTAATATGTTTTAGTTTTCCTGTTTGGTTGTGAAGGAATCTATTACTACGGCAAACATGTTCAGGTTCTTTTTTCAGGGGGCGAAGAAGCCGCTGGAAGAGTGGCAGTTTCACTAACAACCACCAGTCATTAGCGACTTTTTAGTGTGGGAAATCCAGTGACCCGGGACCAAAACCGGGTTTAAACATACATAGTTTAAACATGTATCCTAACTAGTGGCTTTGGGGAAAGTGGTGTTCATAGGGGAGGTCTTTGTTTCTCTCCTGAGAGAAAACCGCAAAACATAGGGAGGAACAAAAAAAACGGTGGTCCGTTTGGTTGTCCGTTTGACCCACTTGCCCTGCGGCGCCCTTTTTCCTTTCTTTTGAGAAGGGTTCCCGATTAACATCAACCAACCAAAAAAGGATGGCCACTGGGCATCTGAGTTTAAAGCTCAACGAAACGATACCCTCAAAAAGAGTCACTGACACCCGTATGTTTTTTTTTGTGTTCTTTTCGCATGTGCCTTGCGAGGCTTACAGACTGACTCCCAGCCCAGACCGCCGGGGCTCCAGGGCTCCAAGATTTCCTTGTGAGCTTTCGGGGCCTTGGACGGGCGACGGATTCGGAGTGCAGCGGAACAATTCGGCATGGCTATCCAAACTTGCTGAAGAAGCAGCTAAAGAGCTACCAGGAGTTCTGCATTATGGATGGCGGCGGCCGTATGTTTCCAACTTAACTTGACCAACCTTGGCGCTTTTTTGTGCTTTCTTTTTTCCTTTTCTCGGGGGGAGGGGGGGGCCTTGGGAAGGGGGGGGGTCATCTTTCTGCTTCCTTTTTGTTTTGGGAGGGGAGGGGGCGGGGGTGTAGATGTTTATGTTGCGGGTGGGGGCAATATCTCAGGTAACCCTTAGTTGCTGGTTTGGAGTGGTGGGAACTGAGGACTTGAACCCCTGCTTCTTGTTGAGAGTTTGTGCAAACCCACTTGTGACCTCGAGGTTTCTGATTTGATCTATTGTTCGTCATGGCTCCAAAAATCATTGGTAGACAAGAATTAATCTCTTCCCCCTATTAATAAATACGCCCCCCCCCCTCCCCTATTATAAATAAATCCTCCCAAAAATATATTTATTTTTAATTGGGGTTTTTGGGGTTGCGTTTTTTTTGCTTTTCCAACAATGTGAGGGTTCACATAGGATTTGGAGGAAATGGATTGAATTGTAAGCTCCGCGAGTAAGCGGTTTAATAAGGAAAATTTATGTATCATTATATTTGTTTTTCAGTTTACTGGTTGTTTGTTTGCAGCCAGGCAGGTTAGCCAGCATGTACGGGGGAGAGACAGTCGCAGCTTAAAAGTGGGGCTGGAAGCTTGCTAAAAGTGCCCCCTAATAAGGATTCCAAGACTTTAGTATTGGTTGAGTATTGGCGCAATGGAACATCAATTGTGCGGAGTGGAAATCTGGTCTCGGGCCCCGGATTTGCATTTATTATTAATGGGGGTCATTCATTAATAGGGGGAGGAGATTATGGAATTTTGTTTGCAATCCACTCGGGAAGTGAGAATAGGAGTCACTAGTAAGCTCTCATTTTGTTTCATTAAATCATTTTGTTTCATTCAATCACGTTTCAACATAAACCACTACTTCTATTGCTTAAGATTATTTTCCCCAACAGCTGAAAGCTTTGGAGTCTCAGCCCAGATAGGCTCCGGGGTGGTCCGGGGCGGCCCTGAGGTAAGGTTCCACGAGGGTTCCACCAGGGTTCCACGAGGGTTGCGGGGTTCTGCGAGGGCTGCGGGGTGGTGCGAGCACTAAAAAGAGCACTGCATGCTGATGGGGATATCACCTGAGCTTATCATTTTCCCCTGCTGGTTTTAAAGGGAATCTATCACTACTGGAAATATGTGTTGTTTATTTGTTCTTTGGGTTTTACTCAAATGGAAGATTAAATTGGCTCACTTTTGGTTTGCTTGAGCAAAGGAATTTGTTCAGTGGAGCCCGGTGGTTCAGCTTTTGGAGAGATGCATCGTTGATTTGGTGACAGTCAGAAGCATTCAATGGAACACGGGTGACGATCTGTGGGCCCTCCCTTGCTTTTCCACCCAGATGGGGAAAGGTGCCTGTTTGTGCGACGCACCCCGCCTCCTATGCAGTTCTCAGGCTGGGTACAACATGCCCCAAAAAACTGTGATTCAGAACCTGTTCAAGCGGTGGCACGCTCGTCCATTTGCTGCTTGCCTGTTTGGAGCATACACGCTTGAAATGGAGCTGCCGTTTTCGCTGTGAATCAGCTTGCGCAGAGCTTTGGCCGGAGGGGGAGCGCAGGCCGTTCCGCCTAAGCTCTCTCCGTCAGTGTGCGAAATTACCTCAGAACTTCTGATTGGTTGACAGAAAAGCAGACACTCCCTTGATTGATTCATGCGTGAAGAAAGCCTGAGTTAGGCTGGGACACTTTGCATCTCAAATGTTTGTTCAATACCTTTTTGCTAAGTCGTGTCACGTGCGGTGCTTGCGCGCAGGGTTCAGTTTCATTTTGGTGCGAGGGGTGCTTGTGCAGCACCTTGCTTGTGAAGTCTTTCGACTTGGACGGCGTAGGCCGGACTGCACTGGCAAGCCAAGCCAGCTTTTGCCCAGTGATCAGGTAAACTGCTGTAAACAGTAAATCCGCTCTGCCAGGTACTGGGTATCGCTACCCCCAATTGAAATCGAAATCACCAGCATAGGCAACCAGCCACGGTCCATTTGCAGTTTGCAGTGGTTGCCTACTATACATGCAATCACCCAACCAGCAACGCTCAAACAGACTGCGCACAGTCCTAATGCCGCTTTCACAACAGTGGGTTGTAGTTTTACGTGCTTTGCTGTCTGAGCTCAAACGCATGTTCAATAAGTTGGTTGAAATCAAATGGCTTTCCGTATTACACCCACAAACAGTCAAAAACTGTTCCTTCCATTTGCTTAATGCTATGGTTTTCCCCTTGTTGGTTTCAAAGGGACACTATCACGATGGACGAAATCCTGCACCACTTCAAATTCCTGAATGATGATTCCCCTGTAAATACCAAGCAATGGGTCCAACCATGAAATCTCAATCCGCTGCGAACTGGATTTTGTCCATCAGGACCAGAGGATTTTACCACAGGATCAGCTTCATCAGCTTCCTGGGGGCCGATTTTTCCAGGCCTTGGGGTCAGATCTCGGGCCCCTTCCTTTCCCTTGGAAAAAAAAACGCTGGGCCCATGGCGCGGGGGGAATTCCGCCTTCCTTTTCCTTGCATTTGGTTAAGAATATATTTTTTGTTTTCCCCCTGTTGGTTTTAAAGGGAATCGATTTCACTACTGGAAATATGTATATTCTTCCCAGGGGTCTTAAGCAAATGGAAGTTTCTTGCTAGTGCCATAGGCAGGGAATGAGAAATGGAATGACACCGAACTAAACCATTCCCCTATGGTGTCCTCTAAGGGAATCCCCAGGTTTATGTTTCCCTTTTGGTTTTAAAGGATATCGATTTCGCCGGACATATTTTCTCCTATTTTTCCAGGGGGCAAAGAAGCAAGTGGATCACTGGATCACTTCAGCTGGGGCAGCCCATTTGGGGCAAGGCAGTAAGACCGCCCAGGCGGTTGAATGCTGGCCCGAGATTGGCCTTGCATTGAACCCAAAGACATTAACGGGAAGCCCCGAGACTGGAGCAACACTTGCAGGACTTACCGTGTTTGAGTGTTCAGCTGTCTGGACGTTGCGTTGCCCAGGGCATTGCCCCCACTGCCAGCCTGGTGCCGAAAAATTGGCTGCCAAGAGATAGGGTCTGACACTACCATCTTTTCATCCGCAAAATTTCAAGACGCCGGGGGCCCTGTTTTTCCGACCTGAGCTCTGCTGGAACCCACTTTTTCGTTCGACGATTGTCACCGAAGCCTTTCGTCCGTCCTTTCTCATCCTGTGCTTCTTTTATACTTCCCATGGTTGTTGTTGGGAAACAAATTGCATTTTTGCATATTTTGGTTTACTGGTTGAAAACCCCACTTAGCTGCGATTGCTCCCCGAACCCAACGTCAACCAAGTTCGGGATGCGTTACAGTGACCACTTCGTACAGCTTCCACAGGGCCCCACGGTCAGAACGTCGCTCGGGGCTGGCCGCTAGAGATTTTTTCGAGCTTCTGGAGCTTTTGGGGAGAGTTTGAACGGGATGGAGCCAAACCTGTGGCCCTCATCAAATTGCAAGAGGTGTAGAGAAAGGTTCTATTAAATCGGTGGGTTTCATCCATTATCAGTTCAAACCAATCATACCCCTCAAAAACACCACCACACGCAGATTGACCGTGGCTGCCTGTCAAAATGGAGGCGGCGGCAATTGGCCGGACCCAAGACAGCTCCCCGCCCTGGATCCGGGCGAAACCGCGAAACCGAAACCGGGCGATGTCGTTAAAAGGGTTGCTCTTTGATCCCAAATCCGATGCCATGGTGATCAAATATTGGTAGACGGAATTTCGCACAGCTTCTCACTTCCTGAGTCCCGTTTCTGACGTTTGGTTGCGCAAAAATTGGTTGGGTACATCTGAACAAATGTTCAGACTTTGTTCTTTTTTTGCAAATCCACTCCAGGCAGTGAGGCTTGCCCGTTGCCAAGGACCAACCAGCCGTATTAGTGTGCTGTTCCTTCGAGCAACCCTGCGCTTCGCTTGCCCGTTTATTTTGCAATTCGCACTTCGCACGTCGCTTCGCGCTTCGTTTTGGTGCGCGAAGAGGCAGATCGACTAGCAGCAATCGAAAAGGTGGGGTTAAACCTGGGGTCTCCATGACCTTTTCAAAATGGGGTCCTTACCCAAAATAAAGGGGTCATGCACCCATTTTTTGAGAGTCATGGAGACTCCAGGAAGTCGTTGAACTCTTTCATTGGATGTGCACTTTCTGAGGGTACCCTGTTCGGCTTCAAAAAGGAAGCAGCGTTCAGAAGCTCCATGCTTGGGTCCCCTATTTTGACACACAAGCACACTCTCTCTCTCTCTCTCTCTCTCTTTTTCTCTCTCCCACTCTTTGTTTTGTCCTCTCTCTCTCTCTCGCTTCTCTCTCTCTCTCTCTCGCACTCTCTCTTTTTGTTTGTTTTCTCTCTCTCTCTCTCTCTCTCCCTCTCTCATGTTTCAGAGATGCAGCATCTCCTTCATGCGCAGTGTATGTGTGTTGTTTTCATGCTACCACGTTCACAGGCGATCTGTTTAGATCCTCAAGTTTTCCTTTTTGCAACCCCTTGGATGGCGAAAAGGAATCCTCCACTTGAAACACAATGAGAATTGGGCCCTTTGACAATAAGCGATGCTTTGCCGCCAGCTTGATTATTTTGGGGCTGGCATTTAGGAATCAGCCAACTGGACTTAATGTTTGCGCGAAACCTCCAGTTTAACAGTATGTATTACGAGCAGGCGGCTTATCTCGCCTCGCGCACCTTTCGAAGGAATATGTGTCGACGGAAGCACTTAGTTGCCACCACAATTCGCGGTCCGATCTTCGGGCCGGCTTTCGGTGTTTGCCCGGAGATGTGTGGCGGTGCATCGGCTGATGTCAAGCAGCAACTGCTCGGCCTAGCTGGGTATGCGCCATTTGACACAGATTTGCAGGTCAAGCTAACAAACAAAGAATGGCAAAGCGACATCCCCGTAAGTGCCCGCAATGTATTTGCAATGAAGCAGCGCTTCCGGCTGGGTATTTCTCGGTGGTGAACCAAACAGCAACAGGGAGCATATTACTACTTCGTTCAAGCCTAATCTCCAATGAGAAGCGGACAGCGGATTATGCGGATTGCAGATTGGACCATGCGCTTTAGGATTCTTGGATCGCACGGGTTTTCAATGCTCCAGGTACGGTTTGGAATGGCACTTTTCAGCGCAGATTACGGATTAAGAAGACTACCGACCAGAGCAAGGATTATAAGTGGAATATATTGTGATTCGGCCCCGAGGGGTTTCGAGCAGGCGAGTATCAAATATGACCATGGCGGGGTTTGTTGACGCTGTGCCGCAGGAGAAGTTCGGTCAGGGGATGTTTTATCTTCAAGCAAAATCAGATCCACAGTTGTTTAATTTGATCCCTGAACTTTAATTTGATCCCTGAACCCTGGGATTCAAACCACCATTAAAACAATGGGGGCTCATACAACCACCATTGTGAGCCTAAGGATTGTCATCATCCAAATTGGGTCAACCTTTCTTTTAGTGGGGGTTGAACCGCAGGGTGAAAATTATCATTCGGAGGGCTTTAACAATCCTGAAATCAGGCGGTTTCCCAGGAGGCGAAGGAAACTTTAGTGAATTCAACCGGTGGCCGGGGCGATCAATTCCCACGTTGCAAGAATCATTGTTTGATCATCGGACTGGACGTGAAGAGCGTTTTCAGGTATGGAGTCTGGAGATGGATGATTATCTACACCAGCATAAGCGTGAACATCACTACATACCAGTGGTTTTTCTTACCTCTCTAGCTCCAACGAACATGTGCCGTCCGATGGGGACATATGGGGACTGCCTCAAGCAAGTGACTGGGACAGAGATCCGCGTGTCTTGCTGGCGCTGTCCGGATGTTTGACTTACTACCAGTGCTAAAGGATTTGGTTTCCGATTGTTAGCCAGGCGAAGCCATCTCATGGCAACCCCCTAAAGATGTTTATGCATCCCGATGGTTCACCCGTTTTAGCAAACATGGCCGGAAAAGGGCTTGGGTTTGGTTCCAAATAGGGGAACCCCCCCCAAAAAAAAACGAGAGAAGGCTGCTTGTCTTCTGGTTTCCCTTACAACCATCCAAAACAAAAAGACTGACCCGTGTCAATTCTGTTTCTTAGACAGATGCCTGGTTGCAAGTGACTGGGACCCGGGCAAGAAGGTTAGCGCAAGCAGAGGCACCATGGGGCTACAAGCAGGGAACCGCTAAGCAGACCCCCATGCTTCCGTTTGCTTAAGGATATATGTCTTATTGTACCTTTTGGTTTTGCAGGGATTGTTGTTCCCAGGGGAGAGAAAGCAAATCAGAAAGCATGGGACATGCTCGCAGTCAGTGAGTAGCCTTGACCTGCACGAGGACGCCAAGGCGCAAGAGGTAAACTTCAGACGGGCGCTGACCAAAGTTCTCAGCCTGCCTTGCCCTCACATTCTCGTCGGGCATACTGTCTGCCTATTTTATAGCAAGCTTGGGGATCCCTCAATTCAGCTTTTGGATGTTTTTGTAGACAATTGCAGATACAGTGAATGGTTGCGAAATCCATTTCGCACCGCTTCGAAACCATAGAAAACCATGAAATCATGCGCCGCGAAATGAATCCATGGTTGAAACCAGAGCGTTTGTTGGTATTTACATTTCAGAGCTTCTTGGGTGGTGCTTAAGAGGATTTCACAGCCACCCACAGTATTGGTGTGCTCACTTGCAACCAAAGCGAATCGAAGCTTTAGGGTTTCCATTGTTGGTCATTTCGTGTCCCAAAAAAGTGATCACCTTTGATTTCAGGTTGCGCTTTGGGCAGCAGTGTGTCGATTTTGTTTGAGTTTTCGGTCGGCACCGATGGAGGCGAACTATGGCCAACCCTTCCGAAACCAGCAAAACGACCAATATGGGTGTGTCTGTTTCCCCCCCAAACATAACAATAAAAACAGATTGTCCAGTTAAAATTTATTTTAAAGCCGCAACAAGAGGCACCCTCAGCAAAGACAACCCCATTTGTTTAAACCCTGATGTTCTGAATCAATGTGGGAAGTGTACAAGTGTAGATTTGTCGTAGCCCGGACTAGATGTTTCGTAGCCCAGACTTTCCTTCCTCCCACCAACATGGCACCAAGGTACCTGGGAGATCGGTTTCCTTTTGGCAAGACCCCCTGTCAGTCATGTTTCTGGGAGAGGGTGACGCTCCTCTTTAGAGCCAATCCATTGGGACAAACTTCGCAAGAATCGACGCCAGGTGAGTAGCAGAAGTCCGAGGTCGATGTGATGTGTTTCTCACTCTCTGAGTTCCATTGCGGAATTGAGTCACTATTTGGTTTGCATCATGTTTGTGTGGTAACTACATTGGAAGGCTGGGCCTGTTTTTGCCATTCTACTCGATCAGAAGTGAGGCTTGCCATCCCTAGGAAAGGGTTTGGATGCGCTCGTGTGTTTCACCGGTTCTTCCTGCAGATTTCCTCTTTAGACTTCTGTACTCTTTTACTTAGCTTTTTAGCGTTTAAAATTGTTTAGTGGTTGGGTGTCCATTGAACCCACTCAAAGTTGAACCTTTAGCAAGAGATCTGAGGACAGCCCAGTTTCATATCCAAAACGGGCCCACAAAAGCCCAACAACCACGTGTTTTTTGCTAGAGGCATGGTTTGCCTCTTGCGGCGTTTGGTCAGCGCACGTCCCCGCGCATTTCTTCCCGCTAGGAGCTGAGAGTCCATGGGTTGGAGGCACGAGGGTTGTTTTGCCAGGGTTGTTTTGCCGCCTTTGGTGGAAAACTGTGCGACCCCCTGGTGGTGCAGGATTCCTTTTTTTATGGGGGTCGCCCATTTTCCGCACCAAAGGTGGCAAAAAGACCCCCCTGCTCATAGCCCCATACCAAGTTCCGATTCTCACTTGCGTCATTTTCGCACTTGCCATCATACAAACTAGCTCTAGGACATTCTGGAGGGTGCCAGTGGTGCGACCCCTTGGATTTCGACGAGCGGAGCCGAGAGAGACCCGACACGCCATAGCATGCGCTGGAGGTGCAAAAAAGAAAAGCCGCGCGGAGGATGGGCCCGGCGGGGTGAAATTTTTGTTCCCAGCGAAGGCTATGTTAGGCTGGAGGGTTCCGGGGAGAAGCTTTTGAAAGGGTGTGCTTCGTGTTGGGAGGGAGGAGTGGGGTGCAGCAATGTCGTGACCCGTCACGCTCATGCTTGGTTTGTTCTAAGAGCCAATGAAGGGGATGCTGTTTGCTTTCTTGGCTTAGGCAGCCCGTCGAATTGCCGGAAAAGATCAAGGCCTGATACTGTAAATCGTTGCGAAATCCGGATACCGCACCACCGTTCAGAAACCCTTGGTTTCTGATGATTCACCTGTAAATACCAACAAACGTTATGGTTTCAACCATGGATTCAAAGTGGTGCGAACGGATTTCGCATGGAGCATTCTAGGGGGGTCTGTGTCTAAATGGCGGGTTTCGTTCTGGTTCCCCTAAGCTCCCGTAGATAAATTGAGACCGGGCTTGCCAAGACTTAGGCCGTGTCAACTCCTTAGGGCATTTTCAGGGAGAGGGGCTTTGGAGGGGAGGTGAGAACCCACTTATTGTATAAGGGGCGTAATTATGCTGCCTTACCAGCTTATGTTAGTGCTGGTTTCTTGACGTTTCAAAGACAAATGCAACGGATCGAAGTAGAAGGTTTGGTGGATTCATTCTGTGGGTGGACGAAATCGGCTTGGGCAAACCCTGGTTTCTCTGATTCGCCTGTAAATACCAGCCAGCGTTATGGTGCAACCATTGTTTCAAAGTGGTCCAGGGCCAAGGTCCATCCATAGAAGGGGGGGGTGTGGACTGACCGCTATTGTAGTTGGATCTTTAGACTTTAACTTTTTAGGAATCAAGGAGTTTTCACTAAACCCCAACAAGTAAAACTTTTTTGCCGGGGGGTCAACAGCAACCAATTTTCCTTCGGTTTTGTGGATGCCCTCTTGGAAGGATTTATGGCAGCATGCCCAACATGGCACAAAGCCAGCAGTCGGCAGGCTGAAGTGAGTGATCGCGGCGATCCGGGGTGACTCTGGGTGAGTCGGGGGTTGCCAGGGTGAAGGGGCAGAAGGCATGTTCAAATCTCTGCTGCATTTTACTTGGAGGTTAGGACTTTCACTTTTTGATCCAACTCATGGGTTTTCCGTATTAAACCACTAAAAGTTAAGCTTTTAGCAGGGGAGCAGAAAGCAACCGAGGAATGAGTCACTTGCTCAAAACCCGGGTAGTTGAAGGGGAAGGGACAATGCCCTTGCCATAACTGGGTGCCGCCGGCTTTTTACTTGGTTCTGGGTAGACCATTTTAATACTAGGTTTTGATTATGACTCAAATGAGCCTGAATGTTCAAGTTGGACATCATGTAATGCAATTTTAGGTGGGGTTGCTTTTCCGGCCACTTTTGCGCAGGTTCCCTATTTCCCGTCTCGGTCGCTCGGCGAGAGATGCCTTTGCCCGCTTCGCCCTGGCTTGTTCAGTTTGCAGCCAACATGCGGGGGGTCGCGAAGCCAAAATGTGCCGAGGCTCGAGGGATTCAAAATTCAAGAAATTGCTAGCCATTTCCGTTGGAAATGGCTCGCGGGGCCATCTCCACAACCCCAAAGGTTGGTAATTATTCTGGTTAGCCGAGTGTTTTTGTTGGTTGTTAAGGGGAAACCCAAAAGTCAAGGGCTTGATTCCCCCTTCTTTTCAGCCATCGTTCTTGTCAAAAACTGATCGCCATGTCCCTAGGATTTTTGGTGGTTCCCTAGAAAGATTCGGATCCTTGGGTTCAGAATGGAAAACGAAGTTACCCCTCGAAAGTTGCTTGAGAAATCACACCCCTGGCATGGGCCATAGAAGGGTAAACCTCAAGGGTGCGAAGAGGAGGTGAATGAGCGTGTTCTTGGCTTTGCGTCTTTTGTTTTTTTCTAGTTGTGGGGGGACAGGCCGGACAACTCCTGCCGCACAACTCCTGTGCTGTACCCAAAAAATCAACCGGTGTAGATGGTAAGTCTTCGAAGTCGTGCAGTTCTTTTCCGCCTGATCTTTCACTGTAGAGACCTTAGATTCCTCTTGGGCCGCTTTCTACACATACACAAAGTGATCATGTTGGAGCCTCAAAAATACCCTCTTGGTGATAGCCGCCAAAATGTTTGGGGAAATTCCGCTTTTTGAGGGCAGTTTGAGGGTGTCGGATGGCGCGCGTGTGGGGACCTGCTCCTAGTGTTCAGGGATTCCGCCTTTTCTTTCTGCGACCTGATTGCTTGCATAGGTTAGGTCCCCCAGTAGTGCCCTTTCTCACCCCTTTTTTGGTTGGGAGAGTTCCCCTACTAAAATAGACTACAGAAAGAAAAAAAGGGTACCCTTATTCTAACCTCTCTATTGGAGGACCTAGTAGAGGTCTGACTCTTGGGGGGGAATCAGGACATATCAGGACCTCGCCGGAACCAGGGGGACAGCGAAACTCAAGGTGTCGGAAGGAGCGCCCCACGTGTCGGAAGTGTTGCATGCTGTGTGTTTGTGGCTGCCAGACCAATATAACCAAGGCCCCTGGTTTTTACGGTTCTTTATTTTGCCTTGGGGGGGGGGGAAACCAAGGCCCCTAATTTTTACGGTTCTTTATTTTGCCAGGCCCCTAATTTTTACGGTTTTGGGGGGGGGGGGGGAAACCAAGGTCTTTATTTTGCCAGGCCCCTAATTTTTACGGTTCTTTATTTTGCCTTGGGGGGGGTCCCTTCAGAAAGGACAACATGTCCAAACCAGGACCCCAAAACGTCGGGTTCATGTGAATTGGTGGGAGGGTAGGCGCTCACAAGGCCTTTCTCAGGCCTTTTGTTGCGCTTGCAGATGTTTTGGGGGCCTTTCACGCAGCGTTGGGCCTCAAAGGGACACACAGCAGCTGACAAGCCAAAGCCCATGAAGCACAGACGGGGAGCCTGATTCGTCCCCGAGTTGCACGCTTCTTCTTGGCACAGCGAGCCGCCAGCTCGCAGCTGCTTGGTTGCAGAAATGAACAGGACCCAGTTGTTCAGGGCACCCTCGCAATTGAAAGTGGATGTTGGACAATGCCCCCATCTGGGGTTCTTCATCCTGGTCACTTACAGGCAGACGGACATTTTATCATCTTTATTGTGGTGGCTTCGCGCTAAATATTGTGAACGCCAAAAAGCAAGTTCCTGTCTCCAGAGCCCTGGAAGTCGCAATCATCACATTGACCAGTGCCCAAACCCCCCCTTGACAGTAGCAAGTGAAAATATTGCCTGACTTTCATTTGCTGGTCGTTTTTTGGGGTAAAAGGGAATCGATGCACTACGGGGCACATACTTTTCTCTATGTTTGCCCTGGGGGATATTGGCAAATGGAAGCTTTGGCTGTGCCAACCCGAGCCATCTTGGCAGCAACAGTCAGTATAGGTTTCCAGCACTCCCTAGGTTGGGTCCCGGTGAATCATGACAATTCACCCAGAGTGTGAATTGTTTTAAGGGACCCCCAAAATGGCTTCGAACACAAAGTTAAAGTCTAAAGGTTCGTTACCCCATAGGAAACCAAGACACAATCAAATTCGAACATATGGGTGTGTCCTTTTTTAGAGTAATTGCACCTGTTGTTTGGTTTGGTTTGGTGGTCTTGAAGGGAACCGAAAGGAACAACGAACCTACAAAAAGTGAACAACTTTTGCAGATTGGAAAACAGCAACCAAGGTGGTTGCTTTTGGTTTTGTGCACTTTCGCGTTCGACCTGTTCCTTGCACTTTGGCCGAGTAAGCCTGCAATGGAAACTGTCATCTACTGGCTGATTTTTGGCTGATTCTCCATTCTTGACAAACATTTTTTTCAATCCAGCTGATGTGGAAGAAAACCACATGCTTTGTGGGTTTTCCAGGAGAACCAGCAAGGAATTATTGAGTTCCTTACCTTTCTGCACCCGAACTGAGCGGGCAAACATATTGAACTTTCCCTACCGCACGGGGACGGAGTTGTTGAACCCGAGAGCCTTTGCGTGGGGTGGGGGATGGTGGGGGGGGGGCGGGGTAGCACTTGCGTGTTCAGCAAGATCTAATCCTGTGACTTCAAGTCAAATCTGAGTGGCACACAGCTGAACGGTTCTTGCCAATAATTTTCCGACGGCTGGCTTCAACGGCTCAATACAGCTGGGGTTGCCCAGGTTTTAGCCTTTGTTTCTATATACCACAAACTGCCACGTTTGTTAATTACCACTTTTTGGAGCCACTGCTAATTTGTACTTTGCACGTTTGTTCAAAGTGTTCAAGGTTGTTTAGCGCTGGCCGGTCAGCTGCAGGGGTGTGCTGAATATTGTCACTTGACCTATTTAAGCATGGGTGTTAAGTTTTGGGCGCCGCCCGTTACAGCTTAATCAGCTGCCAGCAATGAATCACTTGTTCGGAAGATCTGCCGCCTAAAGACACTGGTTCAACGAGAGGCCTTTCAGTACTTGCGGGTCAATTACGCCACTTCCGACTTGGGCACAACAAGCTCTGTCTGAAAGCCTGTTGCTTCAAGATGGTGTTATTTTTCGCGTTCTCGGAACGGCACCAAGGCAACAGTGCCTCCAGTTGAATACTGAAAAAGGGCTCGCCTGTTTGGACGCCCTGTTCAGCCGGACATTTCAAGGCCTTCTGCTTTTGATGCTTCGCACAACCCAAAGGTTGGGTTTTGTTACTTTGTGGGTCCACGAAGGCTCACCTAGTGAGGTGTTTTTGTTTCAGGTTTGTGAAACTAGTTTGGCTTCGAGGAGGGTTGTTTGGGCCAATCAACTCGATGGGAAGTGAACTCTTCTGAGTACCCCCCACACACACACACACCCACAAATGGAGGGTCCAATGATACGGAGGCCATTTTAGTGGCCAAGCAAAAGTGTTCAGACACTTTTTGCTGGCTTTGACTCAATTGAGTCAAAGGAGCTGGAGAAGCTGGGGTGGCTGCCTTATAACTTACAACCACGCTTGCAACCCTTGCTTGCTGATGCGATAGGTAGGGAATAACCGAGTCCGGGTTTTGGGAATGAAAAGGTTTTGGAGATTCCCAAATACTGGAATCCAAATCGGGGGATGGCTTATCTCGGGGTCGATCCACTACTGTACTCAGCAAGGAAGACCCAAGGGCCTTTTGGGTTTGGACCAATTTAGTGGTATAAACAATCAGTTTACACCAAGTTTCTGGGGGTAACTTCCCCATTCTTTCCAGGGATCCTTCTTTCCTGGACGAAATATTCAATCCCTTATGACATTTCAACACTGAGATCTGGGGTGGGGGGTGCACAAAAGATGCCTTATGTCGGGTGTTTGAACATGTGGTCTATCTACATCTGTAGATGGACGAAATATTCAAAGCCTTGAATATGAATCTATATGCCTCCCCACCCCCAAATCTACTAAAAGCGCTACTGAATGCACTCGATCGGAAGCAAAGTGGTCGACCAGTGAGGCCATGCCGGGCTCCATGTCGCCGGCCGGCGTACTGCTCATGGAGGCAGGGGAACGGATCGCCCATAAGTTAGCTGCGGCGAGGGTTTCCCCCCATGACTTCGCAGATCCGGAGGTTTGATGTGAAATTTGGCGCATGTGGCCAAGGGATGTTGGGACTTGAACCTTTTTTTCCGCCAACTTACGGGTTTTCCAATTAAAACAGTAAAGGTTAAACTTTTAGCAGGGGAGCAGAAAGCAACCGAGTGAAGAGGACGCCAAAAAAGACAACCAGAAAGAAGGGGGGTGGTCAAAATGAGGGCCTTCATGATGGTTGGTCTCCTCTTGGTTTCCTCTTCACAAGCCACAAAAGCGAGGCCTAGTTTGAACACCCATACAATGTCCGTACCAAAAGGGAGCCGCCCTAAAAGGGCACCAGCCCCAAGTTGGCATCGCTTGGAATCGGATGGGGGTGGTTTCACTGGGCTTTCCAAAGTTTGTTCCTTCAAGGTAAAACTCCCATAAACAAACCTGGACCAAGGGGGAAACCAAAAGCATATTCGGATATTGTCGATTCGGCTTCTGAGTGGTTGAACTTGGCCACAGAAAATCATCTTAAGATTAAGAGCTTCTTTTCTTCTCACTTCCTGAGTTGATGGGCCAACAAAAGTTTGAACTTTCTGTTCACCACTAAAATGGTCTTCCCAAAAAGTTTAAAGTCCAGGAACTCGGGGAGTCCCCAAAAGGTGATCTCACCTTGTATTTCCAGGTTTTCTGTGGGGGTGGGGGAAAGGGGGAAAGGGGCAAATCACAGGGTTTTGGTTGGCAGATGATCTCTGTGAGATTTATATATTTCTCATAATTTCGTTGATCGTTTTCTACGCCTTTTGTTCCCTCCTTACAGCCTCCAATTCCGCTTTCTTTAGACATGGAATTGGGAAGGGGGGTGGGGGCCTAGCTGGCTCACCACTGGAGATCTGGAAGCTTGGGGAATCTTTGAGAGTTCAGCCTGGACGTCCGTTGCCTCTTTTTGTTGTGCTTAGCGAGCAAATCCATGAACCCGTTGGTGACTTCAGAATAAAAGCTCCCCTTTTTGCTTTTTGCTTTTGTTGGGTTTTTTTTTTGTTTCCCACTAAGGCAAAAAGGATCTATTTGTTTTGCGGTCCGATTTGTCCAGCCGTGGAGCTCCGAATATGCCAAGTGAGCAAGAGCATCGCTTCGGATTCGGGTTTGCCAGTTTGCCAGCTGGGCGCGAAATCGAACATTTTTGTGGGTCTTCCCTTTGGTTTCAGCCCATGTTCGGAGTTTGGTGAAAATTTGCCCCCCGTTTTCAGTGGCACCCACTTTCGCCTTTTGTTTGGTCATGTTTCGTAGGCAAGACCATTATTTGAAGGGTTTGCCTTTTTTTCGGTCAGGGTGACTGGAAAACTGGGTTGCAGCCAGCGCAAGTTGGGCCCCTGTTGGGCCCCTGTTGGTGACTTTTGCGCTGGGCTCTGTTTGGGGTGAGAGGTTTGCTCCTTTCAGTCCCTCTGAGCGGAGTCTGTGCCCTAGATGTTCCACCCACAGGCAAGCAATCAAGGCACTTGTTGAGAACCAAGAGGCCCGGACATGGGTGAGGCTGTTTTCAAGGTAGCTTGACAATACGCTTGGAACTGCATCATGCACCTTCTGCAAAGTCCTGGCATTCCCTGGCTGGCTTTCAGGGATGAGCAGATCAGAAAATGCATTAGGCAGGATTGCCAAGCAGTTGCTTCTTACCATTGTGCGGATTTTTATGGGTGCAGTGCCCTTGCTCCCTGTCCAAGAAGAAGTTTGCCTTCATCAAAGGGAGCCCTTTTTGTCATGTCCTTTGGGTCAGCGAATCCATGCCTTTGCATTTGGAGTGCCACGCCCTCTGCTACAAGCTTGGTGGACCTTGACTGACATTGAGAGGAAGTCTGGCCCGAAAAACCGCCAAAGTTGCAGGTCGGCGCCCTCCTGAGTGGATTTTGTTTCTCCTAGCCATTTGGAGGAACGAAAGGCTGCCCAAAGAGCTCTGTCCGGACATTTCATCAAGAAGCATCGATCCTGGGAACCGCCCAGGACACGCTGAATAGGATGATCTACAAGGATGGCGCCTCGACATAATGCAGTCGCATGACTGATAGTCTTGCTGGTTCTCAGCAGGGAACGAGGGAATGACTCCTATAAATTATCTCCTTCAAGGCAAGGCCCAGGTTCATTCCCAGCACCTTGGTCATTCCCTCCTGAGCACCAGCAAGCAATCCCCCTCCGCTCACAAGGTCGACAAGGTGTCCGGATTTTGGAGGGCCCCCTTAGTCTAATCCAGCCAGTCCTCTGCCAACAGGTCTGCAACAGGAAAGCAAAGGGATGATGGGGGGGTGGGGGCCGGCCTTGAAGGGGGCTACCCTTGACGATCTTGTCAAACCTTGTTTTTGTGTTGTACACACATTGTAATCAGACATTTACAGTTTCCGGCTAGCCTTAAAAAAACATAATTCTGGAATGGCAACCCTTGAGACTGGGAAATGAGGTGGTATTCGCAAAAGCCTGCGCAACAGCTTTGCATTTTGCAAATTACGCTCTTAAAGCATGCTGGCTAGGTCCCCCAGTAGTGCCCTTTACCCTTTTTTGGGGGAGGGTTCCCCGATTAAAACAGACTACAGAAAAAATCGGGCACCCTTATTCTAACCTCTCTACTGGAAGACGGATATCGTTGGATTTTGGACCGGGAAGGGACGTTTTTAATCAGAGGGGGCTCGGGGAAGCGCTAAAAGTTACGAGCCATTTTTTGGCCAAGCCAGCGCCTCTTAAGTCGTATCATACGGCTGGCCGTCGGCTGGAAACATCGGGCGTCTGGAATCAGAGGTCCAGGGGTTGATTCCCCATTCTTGTCAAACATCGTTCTTTTCAAAAACCAGCCGAATTCCATGGCTTCCTGGAGGGGAAAGTACCCCTACAAAAGGGGTTCAGTAATCAAGTCCCGACATGCCTTTTGCCGCCCCTCACGCGCCGGCGGTTGGATAGCGGTGTTTTATTGGGCGGCATGGTACCCTCTTCTCAGGCACCCCGACAGATTGGTGGCGGAGATCAAACCGACAGAAGAGGAAGCCCACAAAAGACCCCAGCCACGTAAGCGAAGGCGGAGATCTGAAAGTATCAATTTTGCGGCGGTGACAATTCTTTGGTGCATTTTGCCAAGGGATGTTAGGACTTTAACTTTTTGCCAACTAATGGGTTTTCCGTATTAAACCACTAAAAGTTAAACTTTTAGCAGGGGAGCAGAAAGCAACCGAGAATTTGTTCCTGCAGTGTTACACCAATTGTGAATCCAAAGTTCTTCTCCGGGCGTGATTCTAGGCAGTTCGAATTCGCAGCGGCTCGGCCATTCGAGCTTTCTGAGCTTGGGGCTGAATTTCCGTAGAGAGCTGAAAGACCCTGCCGAATTGGCTTTAGCTGCTAGGAAGCAACACGGACCCATGATCCACTCTTGATTTTCTTTTTTGGGCCCGGATCATAATATGGCTGTGGCTCAAAAAAGTGGTACCAAATGGCACCTTGGTAAATGGAACCAAACACTAAAACCCGCGTAACCCAGCTTTTTTTTAAAATTTTGAGCCATACCCATATCTGTGGGCTGAATAATTGTCTGAGTCGAACATGATTGTCCGTTCTCACTCCGGCAATTGGGGACTTGCCAGTTCCCGCAGTCCGTACTTACTAAGAACCGGTGTTTTTTTTGCCTGGTGTTTCTTCATTTCAGCTTGTTTCCTGTTTGTGAATGTTCCCCATTCAATTTTGATAGCCCCCCCAAAAAAAAAACGAAGACGAAATAAGAATAAACAACAAGAACTAAACATCCAGAACTTGGCATCAAGAAAATACTTATGCGGCACTATGTTGTTTGAAGCTTAGTCAAGAAGTTGTTTCGTTGATGCAAATCCCGGAAGAAGGCGGGGGTCAGCTGCCAAAGAAGCCGGTCTGGCAGCGGCCCCAGAAGCATGGCCAAACATGTTGCCTCCAGGGGAACCCCGATTCAGGTTCCGGGCTGGGTGATGCCATAAGCGCTTTAAGAGTGTATGTTGATGTCGATGCTTAAGCAAAAACCATCGTGTTGTTTTGATTTGACGCTGCCGTGCTGCCCCCTGCCGGCCCTGCCGCCCCCCGTCTCAGGTTCCCGAAGCCTCCAGCGGCAGAAGGCGAAAGGCCTCCTGCCGCGGGGCTCACACTCGTACCGGCCTCAGCTCAGACCCTCATGGGTCCCTTGGACCCTTTTGCTTGGGGTCGATGGTCCATTCCTGGTGCTCAATTGCCAAAGAGGGCCCAGAAGTATCCAGAAACAACAGTGATCACCTGCTGGAGAAGCTTTCGGCTAGAAATGTAAATAAACTTCTTTATTTTCCTGGGGAGGCTTTGGGCTGATGTTGCTGATATGTCTGTGGCCCATTGGGAACATAGAGGACGAGTCTTGGACACAGTCAATCTTTCCGATGTCCGGAACGCATAGAGACCTCAGGGTCAGAAGCTCAACCGTTTGGAATTGTCACGTTGCTACCTCCCAGAGGCTCAGAACCCCCAAAGCATCCCACCTTTGCACCTTGTGGCATGGTTGTTGTTGGGAAACATTTTACATTTTTGCTTATTGTGGTTTAGTGGGAATTCCCAACTTACCTGCTAAAATTTATTTTTGTTGCTCCCCTTCCAACGTCAACCAGTCCCCTTGTGGATTTCCATTTTTGGTCCAGGTCCCAAAAGGTGATCACCTTTTACGGATGCTTTTGGCCAACTTGGAGCATTAATATGTTTCTTGGTGTTCAATGTTTTTTCAGGGCCGATTTTTTTTTTTGGGGGGGGGGGCGAAATTTAGGGGGGAGGGGGGGGGGAGCATCATCACCGTTTCGCGCGCGCTTTGCTGCAGATGCTTCGGGGACTTCCCCCCAGACCTGATGCCCGAGAGGCTCAGGCACGAAGCGATTCCATCCGGCCGTTCTGGGCCGTGCTTTTTGGGTTTGGACCGTGTTAATGTTGACCCCGGATCAATAAACCCCTGTGTTCTTTTTTTAGGGGTGTCTCTGGTTTTAGTGGGGAGTCAGACAGTTGTTCAGTGGCACCAATTCTTTTTCCCTTTTTTGGATGGCTGCTCCACTAAAAATTTGGCCTTCCCCAAAAAGGGTTCCCTGTTTTTCCATGTTGACCCCGGATTAATAGACCCCCGTTTATTCATATGGGGTTATGAAGGTGTCTCTGGTTTTAGTGGGGAGTCAGACCACTTTTGGAGGGGAACACGCCCATATGAATAAACAAGGGTTTATTAATCCGGGGTCAACATTCACGCAAATCAACCGGATCTGACCTTTGTGTTTTCCAGTTTGGGTTGGTGAGTGGTTCACACAACCATAACATATAGGTATAGTTGGGACTACTTTCTTGGTTGGCCCACTTGGGCAGGATATTCAGGTCGTCGGAAGGAACCGATAAGAGTCCAAACTAGAGAGCAGCATCAAGATGTGTCATCGAAGGCTACCTCGACCGGAGCCCTCCATACCTATCTTTGGAAGTTCGCAGTGTATCTTAAGGGTTTTTGTACTACGTGCTTGGATTACACCCAAAAATGAAGAAGATGGGTTGATGTGTGAGTGTAGTTCACCAAGATCTGTGTGTGTGTGTGTGTGTGTGTGTGTGTGTGTGTGTGTGTGTGTGTGTGTGTGTGTGTGTGTGTGTGTGTGTGTGTGTGTGTGTGTGTGTGTGTGTGTGTGTGTGTGTGTGTGTGTGTGTGTGTGTGTGTGTGTGTGTGTGTGTTTTTTTGCGGCCCCCCCTCCTAAACATGAAGAAGATGGGTTTCCTTTTGGTTTCCCCTTAAGACCCACCAACCAGGAAGAATCCTTAAACAGCGTTTGGGTTGAAGAGTTCTTTTGCTTCCCCAAGATTTACCTCTCGGCAAGAAACGTGGAAGTGCAACAGGGCCTCTGCCAAAAGCACCTGCCATGGTTGTTGGTGGCCGAGCTCTGTTTTTTCCTTTAAGTCAGCCTTTGGCAAAACCTGACAACATGTGAAGGATCCTAGGTGGATCAAGTTTCGAAGACTCAGGATGTGGGTGGCTTTTCCATTTTTTTGGGGACCCCCTCCCCCGAAAATTGTGACTTCCTTTGGGTGTCCCGTTTGGTGCAACGAACAATTTGGAGTACCAACATGTTCACCCTCTTAAAGCGGAGTTGGGGGAGGATCCGACTGGAAGTTCCCGCTTCCCAAACGCCAGGTCTCTCGCGCGGAGCCAGAGCGACTCCCGGGCCGGGGAGCTTGTCCAGTGACCAGCTCAAAGCTGGGGGTGTTGTATACCTGAGTCTTCCATTTGGTCACTTGGGCTCTGGGCGTTATTTTGCTCACGGAAAAAATCCAGGGAAAAAGTGCCCACGGAAGCTCCAGGTATAAGATTGGTTATAGGGTGTTCCCTCCAAAAGGTGTCTGACACCCCACTACAAAGATAGAAAACATTCTTCAGCCAGGGGTGTATGAACCTGGGGGATTAGGGGAGTAAATCGGAAAAGAGCCGGACTCGGGTGTTCCCTCCAAAAGCGGTTTGACGCCCCACTAGAAAGAAACACCCCCCCCCCCTCATGGGTTTCTGATCCTGGGCATTCCCAGCGGAGGAAATCGGAGGCAGGACTCAGAGCTGGGGGGTAGCAGGACTCGGAGCTACCAATGAAGTTCTGGTCAGGGACATGGTGGTCTCAGTCTCACTTACTTGACTGCCAAGCTTAGTAAGCAGAGATTTTATCAACTGGTGTCTGGTTTCCTGGGAGCACTTGCCTGGGAAGCACTCAATACTGGCCCGGTGCTGCCTCAGCAAGGCAACCAAAGCGAATCAACCTGATCAATCGACCTTTGAGTTTCCCATGTTTGGTCTCCCGTTTGTAGTGGGGATCACCTTCCATTTCCTCACTTCCTGAGTTCATGGACTTGAGTCACTTTTCGGGTTTGGAACATTTTAGCGGTAAAGCAAAAGTTCAGACTTGTTTTGGCCCGTCCACTCAGGCGGTGGTGAGTAACAATGAGAAAGCCACAAAGAGACCTTTCCATCGCTTCCTTTCTGTGTTTTTTGATTCACTGACTGGGAGAGGAAGATGCCATCCACAGCTAGCAATCCTTGACAATGCTGCATCAAGAAGTTTCTATCATGCCTTCCTTTCCATTCGTGTCTTTCACTGCTGTATCTTGGAATTTTAGAAACTCATGAATTATTTGCCTCCGAGCGAGACCAAGAGATAAGAAAATGAACGGTGAGACCCTTGACCCTTTCCATCATCACTTATTCATTTTAAAAGTTGACACCTGAACATGTATGAAATGAACAATTCCAGAAGTATAGATATGCGAGTGAAATGGTTTGAGGGTTCACCATTTCTTCTCTCAGCACTCATTCACTCCTTTCTTCCCCCACACCTCCAAAATAAAAAGAATTGGCTGCAAGGCTGGAGAGAGCGCAAGCAACAACGAAATCCTCACCTTCATTCGCACACCCAGTTCTGTCCTGACAATTTACTGCCCTCGACTTGCCTTCATGCACGTGCGTGCAAGTCATCCCTCATTCTCTCTCCTTCCCTCGTCCCGGCCGTTCCCATCCTATCCGTCCACGCCAAACAGCAGACAGGCGGTACCTTTGTCAACGATTTTTCCAGCATAGACACAGGTTCTTGACAGAAGTGCGCGTGCAAGCAAGGTCGTCCAAACCATGGGGGATCATTGGTATGATTGTCAAATGAGGAACTTTACTTGTCATAGCTTGTGCATTGCCCAAGCAATTATCAACCCGCAAGGGTTGGCAATGCGTCTTGGGCCTTTGCTCTAGCCTTCCTCTCCTTTTTTTGGAGGAGACCATCTTTGGTGCATTTGCTTGGATGTTAGGACTTGCACTTTTTGCCAACTAATGTGTTTTCCATTAAGCCACTCAAAGGTAGTCACTTTTAGCAGGGGAGAGAGCAACCGAGAGTTGATGGTGTCTCACCCACCAGAAAAATCTCGGAAACTTCTCGCGCGGTCGCCGCTGGCCACTCGAGGTGCGACCCCACTCTGCTGGAGCCACCGCTGCGGCCTGAGAGCTCTGGGACTTGGACTCGGACTCGGACCTTAGACAAGTAGTAGTGATAATGTTGACCCCAGATGAATAAACCCCTGTTTATTAATATGGGGGTCCCTCCAAAAGTGGTCTGACTCCCCACTAAAACCAGGGACACCCCCATATTAATAAACACGGGTGTATGTATATGTGTGTATGTATTATATATATATATATATACATTAGTTGGCGGTAAGCAAACAGTTTAGAGCTTTGGCCAATCTCAGGAAGTGAGATTTGCGTGTGTTTCCCCCTTTTTTGGTTTTTAAAGGGACGACTGGGATATGTTCTCCATTTGTTCCCGGCGCATTCACAAATGGAGGTCTTTGATTTGGTGGGACCCTTGCCAGACCTGTCTCACTTGAAGGCGGCCTCAACAAAAGCGCCGCAGCCCCCGCAAAAAAGGACATGGAAGACCAAGGGGGGGAGGCCCAAAAGGAGTTCCGCTACCAGTAGCTTGCTGCTTCCTTATTATGTTCATTTAAGTCGAGTCACATTGGCATCTAAATACTGCCCAAGAGGCAAATGGGCTTGGTTTGAGCTGCAAATGGGCTGCACAAAACAATGTTATTTGCAACCATGCAAGGGTTCTCAAGGACTTGTTGTTTGGGGTGGATGCTAGCGCACCTGCAGCTCGAACCAATCCGGCCCTCTCCCTGCAGAGACACTGCCCCATGCAGTTGTTTGTTGCCCGGGCTGTTTACCCCGCAATAACCTGCGCGTTTGCCGCCATGCGTCCATTTTTCTGAAATGAACACATCTTATTTTCCCTGTTTGGTTTAAAGCGAGTCTACTGTGGATGGACGAAAGTCCGTTCGCACCACCTAAGAAATCCTGTAATGATAATTCCCTTGCAAATACCAACAAACAGTATGGTTTCCTATCATTTCAAAGTGGTGCGAAATGGATTGCGCAACCTGGAAATGTTTTTCTCCAGGGGGCGACAACAAAAATGGGAGTGTGTCCCAGGCAGCTTGAAAAGCACAACCAAAACAGCTTGCCATCCATGAGCCAAGCTCACTCCCCGAGTTCTGTTGTGGATGGTTGATTTTCGTCACTTGGGTTTGGCTTTGCCATTTCAGTGACGAAAACAAAGACACCAAGCACGCCATTTGGCCGATCCACATGCCACTGGATCGGCTTGGTGGCTTCCAATCGTCCCCAAAGGGTTGGGTTTTTATCGCCTTTCTGTGTCTATTTGTCGTTTCCCCAAAGTTAACCCACAGGTTAAGGTCGACTTCATATTTTGTAAACGGGGTTTCTCCCCCGCTCTAACTGTTTTTTTGTTTTTGTTTTCTCTTTTTTTCGGGCAAGCTTAGGTTGACATTCAACTTTTAGCGGGGGATCTGAAAACGGGCAGCCCAGTTGGGACTCTGTGCAGATGGCCTGCACTTAGGTGCAGCATTCCCAGACTCGCACGCTCCCCAAGACCACTGCTCTGGCCTTAGAATGGCGATGGGAGGGTTCCAGCCCTGCGAACGGAATCGCTTCTTCAAAGCCATGAACTCAGCAATTCAAAGCCCACCTTTTGACCTTTAGGTGTTGCCATGTTTGGTCCATCTTTAGTCATGGCCCCCAAAGGTTATAGCCTTTTACTTGACTGCTATTGGGTTGGATCTTTCGACTTTAACTTTTGGTTGTCTACTACACCCCCAAAAAATGAAGCTTTTTGCAAGGGGGTCAACAGCAACCAAGTTTATGTCTGGGTCCTTTGGGCAACTGAGTGCATTTGACAACCCATTCTTATCCTAAGATGGAAGCGCAAAGCCTCGCTTTGCAAGATTTTGTTGTCTTTGGATGTCTTTGGAAAGAGGCCTGCGTGCTTCCATGTTTGCTGGTCGTGGGGAGGTAAAACTTGTTATTTGGGAGTTGACCAATATTCCGTTCGGGCCCAAAATGACCATGGGCAACTTTTCCCCATGTGGTGAAAGTCACTTTTTGGCGGTTGTCCTAATGGTCGCCCCATGTTCATTGGACCTTTTGCTCTCTTCGGACTTGCCAAGCCCTGGGAAGCTTGATTGGCAACTTCAATCAGCTGCCCCTTTCTAAGTGGGGCTTCATGTCCTCGTTGGGTAGGTCATTTTAGTGGTAAATCACATGTTTGAACATTGTTTGGCCACTCCACTTAGGAAGTGAGTTCTTGTTCTGTTCTGTTTTTGTTTGGATAAAACGAAAAGACGAACCAGCTGGTGTCGAACACCCTCAAAGCATAGAGGTTGAGCCAACAGATGAATCGTTCGTGTATTGGGAAATCGGATCTTCCGAGTTCCGCCCGCATCAGATTTCGGGGCTTTCGGGCTCGGCCAACGCCACTCTCCCTTCGGACCTTGAGCGTGATGCAGAAGTCCTTGAATTCTGGGAGTTGCTTCAAATCGATGATTCTTACCTCTAAGTTCCGTTTTGGACTGTAGCCACTTTTCGAGTGGGGACGTTTGAACCATGTTAGTGGTATCAATCAAAAGCTTAAGGACCTTTTGGGCCAATCCGCTGATCCACGTAATAGATTTTCCTGGGATGTTTCGGTTTGGGACCCGAAAACTCGGAATTTCAGGTTCGATTCGCAGTCGGGTCTTGGGTCCGTCGAAAAAACGAGCGATGCGGGGCGAAATCGGAGGTGCGACCCCAATCCGCTGGGGCGACCGCTCCGAGCTGAGAGAAAGGGCGGTTCCGGACACCAAGAAACCCGTTCTTGGTTGTTGTTGGGAAACGTTTTTGTTTTGTGTGTGTGTGTGGTGTTGTTGTGTTTTTTTGGTTAGTCGTTGTTTTTTTTTGTTCTTCTTTGCTTGTTGTGGTTTAGTGATTGAAATCCAGCCACTGGGCTGCTCAAATTTGATTTGTTGCTCCCCTTTCAACGTCAACCAAGCGTTGCCGGACAAAAAACATACGGTGGGTGGCTGCGAAATCCGCGAGGCTCGCACCACAAAAAACGAAACCATGGTTGAACACATACCGTTTGTTGGCATTTACAGCGGAATCATCACTCCAGGGTTTCTTAGTTGGTGCGAACGGATTTCGTCCATCCACAGTAATTAGGTGCCCTGTTTTAGGTTAGTTTGATTAAACATGAATGGCACTGGTTCAGATGGGTGTTGTTCCATTTACCAGGGCCATCTATTTTTCCAAAAGGCCGCCTATGGCACTGAAGAGACGCTGTTTGGGCTTGGACGTTTGGACGGTTTTAGTGGCACATACGAAGTTCGGACGTTTTTGGGCCGGAAGCGAGGACAGGGTGAGGACATGTGCCACAAGGTGGCTTGCTCCATAAACCGCAGGTTCAACAACTTTGCCATTTTTGGGTTACACAATCTGAGATCAATCTTGGGTTCCATAGATGCCGCTGAAACCTCGCTTCTTCTCCAAGCCACGCGTTCAAGCTTTCCGCCTTCGGGGTCTCAGTTGGGATGTCCTTCCCAAGAACTTCCGTGGGGCCAGGCCCTGGCCACCAGTATCTTGGTGGTTCCCAGCCATCCGGTTCCTTAGCTTCTTAGCCTTTTAGTGCTTGGTGGGGATTTCCATTTAACCCACTAGCAGTTTAGCGGGGGACCTGAGGAGAGCCCAGGTATGCAAGAGGCACCTTGGAAGATCTTCTAGAGAAGGCCTCCTCACCACTCCTGTTCCAATGTTCATTTGCAGGGGGGTGGGTTGTGAAAAAAGTTGCCCGGGAGGGGGAGAGGGGTTGCAAAAAA
The DNA here is from genome assembly GCA_963377175.1 of Effrenium voratum. Classification (NCBI taxonomy): domain Eukaryota; class Dinophyceae; order Suessiales; family Symbiodiniaceae; genus Effrenium; species Effrenium voratum. The sequence continues at coordinate 70,163 of CAUJNA010003236.1, forward strand.
TCACTGGAAGTGTGCCCCTTCATTTCCAAGCTCAACCGTGTTTTTTTTTCAGGTAGCACACCACCCAATCGGTTTTCGCACAACGAGCTCACCTGGTCAAACCAGCTCGCCCACACTGAAGCCCCCTTGAACGGTGTTTCTTATTTCTTGCTTGTGAATGCATTAATTCGGCTCACTCACTGAGTTCCTGGACTTCATACATTTTTGGTGCCACCAATTTCAGTGGCCACCAAAAAGTGTGGACCTGTTTCGGCCAGGCCGCTGTGAGTTGATAGATGTGGCTCCAAAGTCTGGGTGTTCCATTGGCAAGTTGTTTCATGGGAGGGGTTCACTCAAAATGGTTGGCCCCCCCTCTTGCCATTTTGGGGGCCTTCTGGATTTTGAAGGCCCGTTTGGTTGAGAGCCTTGAGAACCCCACCCCTCCCCCCCCCGCAAACAACTAGCAGTAACTGGCACAACACACGCATGAGAACCCTGAGAATCCTCAGAAAAACCACTCATTGAAGCACCACTACGTTCGGCCACCCACACCTCGGGTTTTCAGAGAGGCCACGGTGCGTGGCTCGAATTTCGAGTTTGGAAGGTGAGCCGTCCGGAGGTCACCGCCTTGAAGCTGCCGCGCGCCCAGGGTGCAAAACATGGTTGTGGTTGGGAACCATTTTGCATTTTTGCTTACTGTGGTTTAGCGGTTGGAATCTAACCACTGAACTGCTAGAATGAATCCCCACTCAACTGCCCAAATTTAAATTTTGCTCCCTGTCCAACGTCAACCAAGCAAATAGCTCCAAGCCACTACTCCTAATCTACGGTAACTCCGTGCTTCCATCTACCATCGTAACAGGTACCCAGGGGAAGCCCGTTTAAGAAACCGAAGGGACCTCCAGTATGGCTTCACGTGTCCTTTCGGTTCCCTTTAACCCCTCCCCCCCCCTCAAAAAACTAGACACCGATGATCCCGAAAGCGTGCATGAGAAAGGTGATGCAATAATGTTGGGGTATATCTATGATGTTATATATACACATATACACTGCTTCTCTCTCTCTTTATCTTTCTCTCTTGCTCTCTTGCTCTCTTTCTCTCTTTCTCTCTTTCTCTCTTTCTCTCTTTCTCTCTTTCTCTCTTTCTCTCTTTCTCTCTCTCCTCTCTCCCTCTCTCCGCCTCTCTCCCTCTCTCTCTCTCTCTCTCTCTCTCTCTCTCTCTCTTTTTCTTTCTTTATCTCTCTCTTTTTCTTTCTTTCTCTCTCTCTCTCTCTCTTTCTCTCTCTCTCTTTCTCTCTCTCTCTCTCTCTCTCTCTCCCTCCCTCCTTTTTTGCAAGCCGGAGCTGCGGTAGTGTACTTCGCGTACTACTTTTCTATCTAAAATTTGCGATTCTCAGGCCGGAGCTGCGGGAGCGTACTTCGCATGCTACTTTTCTACTTAAACTTGCCATTCTCAGGCCGGAGGTGCGGGAGCGCGCTTCGCATACTACTTTTGTACTTAATTTTAACGCAAACCACAGCGAGAGCTAAGTCAGGCTGCATCAGTCAGGCTGCGTCAGTCAGGCTGCGTAAGTCAGACTGCGTAAGTCAGGCTGCGTAAGTCAGGCTGCGTAAGTCAGGCTGCGCAAGTCAGGCTGCGTAAATCAGGCTGCGTGAGTCAGGCTGCGTAGGTCAGGCTGCGCAAGTCAGTTTGAGTAAGTCCCGCTGTGTAAGCTAGGCTGCTTGAGTCAGGCTGTGTAGTCGGCAACCGTTTTTTCCAAAGTACCCTTTGCGATGCTTTCGGGAAAAAACAGCAAGGTGTAGGTGTCTTGGTGTTTCTATTGCTTGCCGGTGCGAGAGATGCAGCGAAGGAGAATTGGAATGACCCCGAACTAAAGCATCCCCGATTTGGTTTCCTTTATTCGGGAATCCTTTTTGGGTTCATTCCCTCAATCCTGGAGCACCAGCAAGAAATAGAAACCCTCAGTTTTGATGGATATTGTGTAACGAATCTCCAGACGTTAGCTGTTTGGTGGAAATCAATTTGGCTTTCCATCGAACAAAGCGAAGACCTTTTTGCCCAGGGGGCCCTTACCAAGTAATATGGTGAATTTCCAACCAAGAAACCACAGGGGGGTTGTAACTTTTGAATTTGTCCAGACCTCCAATCGTTGAAGCTTTGTCTTGCTGAGGCCCCAATTAGGACTGAACAACTGTTTGATCCAACTAATGAGTTTTCCGTATTAAACCACTAAAAGTTAAACTTTAGCAGGGGAGCAGAAAGCAACCGAGTTTTTGTCTTTTTACGGCTGAGTGCTACATGGGTGTTAGGAATAGGGGAACCCCAAATTGGTGGGTTTTCCCTTTGGTTTTCCTGCAAAGCATCCCAAAAAAGAACAGGCCCAAATGGAGTGTCTTTTTTGAAGGTAGATGTGGTTACATTAAAGTAAAACAAGCCCTTCCAGGGTAAAACAATACACCCAAGTAGCCCAAGAACCAAGCGGAGATGGCTCATGCTTTCATTGATCGAAACCTCCGATCTCTGGCACCGGTGGATGCAAACTCGATATAGCAAGCCCTGCCTCGGCCCAAACTCGAGAGCCTATCTGGGCAGAGATCCCGTAGCTTGCAGCTGTTGGGGATTAAGGAAAACACATCTTTTTGTAATTCGCCACGGTGTTGTGGTTTGTCTCATCTGTGTATATGCCCCAAATATCAATTATGCATATTCGTTCATCCGTTCATCCACCTCGACGATTGCAATGTCAACTCAAGACAAGGAATGTGTTTGTTCGTTATCGAGTCAATACCATTGTTGCGGCTGTTGCTTTTGCACAAGATACAACACAAGTACCAGTTGATGCGCCAGCCAGGGACCCATCATTTTAGTCTTCCTGCCCAGGGCTCCTGCGGCTTTCAATGGAAGACCCGACCCCTCCATTAACACACCGGAGGTGGTTGGGGGTCTCAAAACCTGGCTGTTTGAGGGCCCAAGAAACATGGGGAGTTTCTGGGTGATCTAATTCGTTGGGTCAAGGCCGCCAAGAAAACAAGGAGCCACATTCAGGCGCAGCGCCTATTCTGGGGATTTGGCTGGGTACTTGGGGATCTTGACAGAAGATTCACGCGGCGGCATCGCGAACCTATGGAACATCGTTCCCCTGTTTGTACCCCTCTTGAGGCTGGCTCAAAGGGCCGTCTGGATTTTGGAGCCCGCAGTAGTTCATTGAGTTCCATCTGGGCCGGCAAGGCCGAGCTCCCCGCCCAGTTTGTCCCCTCAAAAAATGAAAGGTCCAAGCCAGGGATTCTTTAAAGGTCAGGTTCTACTTATTTCTTTGAGGGTTCCGTTCCGAGTTGTTTTGGCAACATATTTTTGTTCAGTAGGGATACCCCAGCCAATGCCCCGAAGCCCTTTTCGGGTCCCCTCTTCCCCTTGAATTGGTCGCAAGTCCCGAGCTGAAAGACATGAGTGGAGACTGAAGGGGTCTCGATTTGTTTGAGGTGAGAAGGCCAAGAATCTTCGTCCCACGTACCACTATAGTAAGGAGAATTCCCATTTGCGTTCCTTTTGGTCGGATGTAACACTGGCCAACTACTTCGGATGGACAACATCCTGCACCAGTTAGGTGGTTTGTCCCAGTATTTGCGAATATGTATCCATCCCGGCTGGTGCTGGGATTTGCAGTATTATAGCCCAATTGCTCAGAAATCCGTTTCTGTCTTTTTTTGTTGACTGCTTCCCCATTACTCACTCCCTAAGTCCTTGACTATTAACTATTGGACTTAACTTTTGGAGAGAGACCATTTTCGCAGGACACAAACAGTTTGGTTGCTTTTGTCAGCCAATGCACTAGATGGGAAGCTAGTATCGTCAACCATGTGTTTGTTGTTGTGTTTGTGTTTCTTTCTTTTTTCGCGCATACGTATTTTGGATTTTTTTTTGGTTTCTTTTCAAAGCCACTCAGGCTCGCGGTATTCTCTATATAAGGGTATGTATGGAGTATGCAAGTGGGACAAATGAAGGGTACCCACGCGCAAGGGCCCATGAGATTTGGCCTCAGAAAAAGAAAGCGGCACCCACTCCGAAAAGACGAGCCCCAAAAGGGGTTTCCCTTTGGTTCATCTTCCATTAGGTTAAGAATACTCTTTTATTTTCCCCTGTGGTTTTGAAGGGAATCGATTTCACTACTGGAAAAAACAACAAAAACTAAATCCATGGGATGAAAAAGCACATGGAGGTCATGTGGCCAAAAGGCTCGGCCCGGGTTTCGGGCCAAAGCGTCGCCAAGGACGGGCGCCGCGGTGCCGGGAAAGTCGCGGCCCTGCTCAGCGGGCTCGCCGGGGGGCCCAAACTTGACTGCTATGGAGTTGGACGGTGCAAAATACCACCACCCACTTTGGGGGCTCCCGATCTCCAAATGCACCAGTTTGTGCGAGGTCCAGTTGCGACCTTCAATTTTGGAACGACCGCCTTGGTCGAGTCTGACTTGGGCAGACCAATCTGCGAGGGACTTCCAGAACGCAAGTAAGGTGAACAACTTGCTGGTTCTCAGTAGGGAATGACCCAAAGGGGTTGGCGCTTGACTGCTATTGGGGAACGGATCTTTAGACTTCAACTTTTTGGGTTGAATTCAAGTTGTGTTTTCCACTAACCCCCATAAAAGTTGTAAGCTTTTTGCAGGGGGGTCCACCAATTAACATGCAACCTGACAGGGGCCCAGTCCCTTTAAAAGGAACAAGGTCCAAACAAGGACCCCAAAACGACGAGCAGTTCGATGTGTTATTGGTGGGAGGAGAATCTCATTTCACACTTTCATTTGCTTTTTCACCCCCCGGAAAAATGAGAAACTATGTTGTGAAATCGATTCCCTTTAGGAACCAACAGGGGGAAATAAACAGTATCCTTGAGCGAAAGGAAAGCTGATGTTCAGTGACACTGGGAAAAAAGTGCACCCTTTTTGGGGAACACCATTTTTACTGGGGCAGCCACCAAACAAAGGGGAAAATAATTGGTGCCACTGAACAACTGAGCATTTGAAAGCTGGGTGTGGAAAGGGATGTCTGGCAATAACAACAGGAAGTCTCCCCTGAAAGACTGCAATAATCTCTCATGGTAACGGGGCTGAGGTTCTGCCCGTTTTCTTCGGGGAAAGTCCAACCCCGGCCCAACTTGCGCAGTCCGCTTGGTTGCTGGCAGGGAAGGCACACATAGATAGATACATCTATGTATATATGTATATATATATATACATAAAAGTATGCCCTTGTCCTGTGTTGCCAATCGCACTCTCTGCTGCATCAGCTTCTATTCGATGTTTTGGGAGCATACAGAACAGGTCAGCATCCTGATTTGCGGTTTGGAGCCCGGTGGTTTGGCAAGGGTTGTTTTCGCAAACCTCAAGAACCAGAGGTTCAAACCCATCCAAACCACCAACTCAGGTATACCTGAGAGAAGTTCCAACTCTTTGTAGTAGTGCAAGCACACTCCAAAAGGAGGCCAAGGTCACACCAGAGACCAGCCACGGTGAATGACTTCGACAGGAAGACCCCACCAAGCAGAGCAAGCTGTACACGTGTCTGTTTCATAAAAGGGAACCACCTCCCCAGACGCTGTCAAGACATTCTGCGGCTACCATAGTTCAGCCATGGTTCCCAGTTTTGTTGGTCTGCTATAAAGGGAAATGGCAGCACTCAGGAAGTGAGAAACTGGGGAGAAATCAACTGTGCTCCCCAAAAGGAGAATCCTCAGCATGGATGGCCTTTTGGGTTACATGTTCATTTGTAGGGGGGATGACCAGGCAAAGCCTAATCAAAGAGCCTCACATAGCTACAAAAACGGGTTTTGTTTTGCAAGCCCCATCAAAGAATCTGGGGGTTTGGTGCTACAAGCTGCTACAGTTTGGCAAACCAAGCAGCATTGACTTTTGGGCCACTCCACCTAAGAAACAAGACATGCCCAAATTCGTGTATGAACTCCAGGTAGAAATCATTTGGAGGTTCGCCTCCATGACTGATGTGGTTTCAACTCTGCAAATTTAAAGCCAACTCCGATTCGTGTGCATCGATCCGGCTCTCTTGAGACCAGCCGTGTGGCTCAAATTTTGTAGAGAACTTTTGGCGCCATGCGACGGATCTTGGGGCTTCTGCCTTTGGCGGCTGCGGACTGGGGCGCCTCCACAAAAGGCACCAAGGTTCTCCTGACAGAGGCGGGAGGTGAAGGGAATCGATCGCTGGAAGTATTCCAGGGGTTGCTTCCTTTTCCATTCTTTTCAGCCATCGTTCTGTTCAAAATCCGGCCATTTCCCCAGGGTTCTGGTGGTTGTCTAGAAAGGACGAAAAGGATCCCTGGAAACACTATGGGGAAGTTACCCCTGGAATTGTGTGCAGAACATGGTGGTGGCAAATAGGGGGGCAAAGACAGGCAAAATGTGATCGGGGCATCCACTGTAGCACTTTTTTTGGCGGGTTCAACAAATCTGGACCAGAATCAACTAGCTGGTTGCTTGCAACTCTAGCGCCTGCAAGCGTGATTGGGTCACACTATTTGCATGTGCGTTGTGGGTACCCTTCTTGGATTGGACAAAAGAGGAACTAAAGGAACCACCACCCATTTTGAGGGCTCCCGATATCAACATACACCAATTCGTGCGAGGTCCGGTTCGCATCAATCGCCAATCGCCAGAAACCAAACGTTTTCTGATGCCAGAAACGCACAGGTTTTAGCGGCCTGGTGTTGAGCAGGGAATGACCCCTATAACCAATCCCTGGTGGTTTTCTTTGAGGGGATCCCGAAACGGTTCATTTCCAACCTTGGCTGGCAGGACCCCCCTGCAAAAAGTTTGCAACTTTTTTGGGGCTTAGCAGAAAACACCTTTATTTCCCACAAAGTTAAAGTCTAAATATCCAACCCAGTAGCAGTCAAGCGCCAACCCCCTTGGGTCATTCCCTACTGAGAACCAGCAAGTTGTTCACCTTACTTGCTCAGTTCTGGAAGTACCTCGCTTGAGATTGGTCTGCCCAAGTCCGACTCGACCAAGGCGAGCGATGCGCGATTGGTAGCACGGTGCGTTTGGGAGGCTCACAATGAACCACGGTGCCCTTTTTCATGGTTGTTGTTGGGAAACGTGTTTTGCTTTTTAGTTTTTTTTTTTCTTATTGTGGTTTAGTGGTTCAAATCCAACCACATAACAGCTAAAATTTAAACGTTTGCTCCCCTTCCAACGTCAGCCAAGTTTTAGGTTAGTTTGATTTAAATTGAATGGCACTGGTTCAGATGGGGTTGTTCCATTTACCAGGGAAACCCATCTATTTTTCCAAAAGGCCACCTATGCTCACAAGACATGTACAAAGATGTGCGCGTTGGTGTCAAATGAATGGTGATTTGAATCATAAATGCATGGGTTGGTTGTCAATCTGGTGCATATATGCTTCATGCACTCTTCCTGCATATGCTTCATTGGGTGTGTCTTTTTTAGGGGGCTCCCTTTTGGTTGCAAAGGGAATGCAAAAGGAAACCAGCCTTTGGGGGGGAGGAGGGGGGCTCCCCTATTTTCAGGCAAAGCCATGTGGGGGGCGTGGCGAAGCGCCCGGAAGCACTGCTCAGGCAGCGGCGGATGGGGCGGTTTGTTTGGATGGCTCTGCGCCAGCCTACTACATCGCGCCAGGCCTCGCTCAAGGTTAACTTCGAACCACTAAGTGCCAGGTGATCCCCACCCCCTTAAATATAAAATTGGGGGAGGGGAGCTCCCCCTTATGGTAGGGGGGATTCCAGGTGCCCATCCACGGAAGTTAAACCATGACCCCAGTTTTTCAGGGTTTCCGAGCCATTTCCTGTTTTATGAACCTCCTACAGTGGCAATCGTTTCCATGGAAACCAGCACTACATTGATCAACTTTTGCTTTGGGGAATCTAGTGACTCCTGTACCACGAATGGGGACCCCGGATGAATAAACCTCAGTTTTTCAATAGAGGGGTTTCCCGGGTGAAATGTGGGATTCAGACCACTAATTGAGGGGAACACGAACACCACCGTATTGTCTAGTACAGGTTGATAAATCTAGGGTCAACATTCCCCCCCTATACAGTCACTTTCTGAGTAGAACATCTCGAATTTCGTCTTCGGTCCTGGTTTCGGGGTACTGAAAAACCATAGATCGAGGCGTGGCCGTCACCAAAGAGCACCAGGGCACCCACCTTTCAAAGTGAATGACTCTCACCGCACTTCCCGGGGTCCAGGTGTTTTTGCCAAAGGGCCCAACAGCAACGCGTTTGAAGGCACAAAAAACACACCACTGGGAATCCCAGATCTTACCAGGGAGGTTTACACATATGCGGGAGCTTGGAGCTTGGCCACGGTGGCGGGACAAAGAACGACTTGATACTTTTTGAGTTTGGTTGCCATTTCAGTGGTAAATACAACGTTTTGACTTTTTTGGGCCAGTCCACTCAGGAAGGGAGTGACTGGCCTGATCAAGTTGGGCCCGCTGGGTGTTTCCATGGTGCTTCCCCAAGAGCCATGTATGACCTCTGTGTTGGCAATGTAGTAGGTTAGAAGGGCGTTCTGTTCGGGGTGCGACTTCGTTGCAGCGCTTTTTTGGGAGGATGACTTTGAGCACAGACTTGTGGCGGCGTGATTTGCAACAATGTCTGGAATCACTTGGATGCCCCAACCCCAAACAACCAGGAGTTTATGAAGTGACAAGCCCCCTGAAATTAATGACGGTCATCGGCCCCTTAGGGATTTCAGACATTCAGCTTGAGGGAAGGTTTTGTTCCTGAGGCCAGTGTTCTTTTGGAAGCCCAGGATTTAAACTTGGGAACACACACCCAAACAATCCACTGAAAAAAATATTTTGGCTATGAACTTTCATAAGTTGAAACCCTCCCAAATGGTTGGTGGACTAGCATCGCAATCATGTCCCACCACTCACTGGGTTCCTGGACTGCAGCCAACTGCAGTGCTAAGCAACAAGACCTTTTCGGGTCAATCCACTCGATCGGGAGTGAGTCCAAAGGGCCCCCTATGGAAAATTCATCCATCCATCATCCAACGCGCCATCCATCCATCCACCCATCCATCAATGCATTCACACTCAGGGACGAACCACACGCGTCATGCCCTTGTCATTGACCAGTCTTCCTTTTGCAGGCAGTGGCGATGGTGCCAACAAGTGGTGGCCTGGACGCACGTCGTATTCCTCTAGGGGTACCTTCCCCATTCTTTCCAGGGATGCTTCTTTCTAAAAACACCTCAATAAACGCAGAAAGCAGCCGGTTTTTGAAAAGAACGCAAACCCTAGAATTCCCCTACAATTAAATGGGCGGAAGGAATCTCAAAGAGGGGGGTGTCCCCAAAAGGAGATTCCTATCTTAAAACTGATGGTTTTCTGGGTTCCACGTTAATCGTTAGGGGAGTAACTCTCCATTGGTGGGATGTCGCATTTTTTTGCGGTCTTCATGTGCCTAGTGCACCTATGTCTTCACTTGTGGTTGACCCAGTCTAGATGATCAACCTCCTCATGTAATCGATGGTGGCGATATAAACTCAGATTGTTCTATTCGTGAAATCCCAGGAGGTTCCATGGGGTTGGGGCTGATGTCCAGACCTAGTCATAGGATCAACAATGTGCAAAATGTCCCTCCCACCAATTAACATGGAACCTGACCAGGTCTTCGTTTAAAAGGACCATTGTCCAAACCAGGACCCCGAAACGTCAGGTTCCATGTTGGATGGTGGGAGGCTAATTGTTCGGCCATGGACGGGTCTTTTTTTAGGTGACCCCTGTAAAAATGGTGTTCCTGATTCCCTTCAGCATCAACCAAGACACGTGTTCCCCCCCCAAAAAGACCGACCCATGCGCGAAGCCATGCACATCACTAGATGCAACCCGACGAAAATGGCACCCAGGTGCTCCTTTTGGCTGGTTTTAAAGGGAAACCAGGAGGAATACATGGATTACTATTTTTTGGGCGGGGGCCGACAATCACGGTCGGAGCTCGCTCCAGCCATAGCTTGATATAGTTCAACAGATTATTTTTGTGCTCGTCAGCGCCAGATTCTCCTGCCTTCTCATTTCCCCGCTGTTCGCTGGTTACTGCCATAATCGTTTTCGGTGTACTAGCGAGTGTCAGGCTATCAGGCACTTCAACTTGCACCCATATATGCCACACGTTGCTCGGACGTGCGTTCAGACTTCCCATTCTGACGTTCTGGTTTGTCCAGCTGGATCGCCTTCTACTGCCATTGCATCTTGCCAGGATGGCATGCCTTTCCGCGTCAGGGCATTTCGACGTTGTTCGTTCATGAGCTGTGGGATACCTCGACGAGGACTTGTTTAAAGCAGTCAAAAGGCAAACGCTGCCAGGTTCGGTCCTTGCCCTCTCAAACTCAACACCCAAAACGACCACAAAATCTCAGGACCCCATCCAATGCCACCCAAACAATCCCGGGAACACTCAGAACAAGCGCCAAAGGGTCTTCTTCTTGGCTGAAAGTCTGAACCTGGCAACTTGGAACCGAACTGCTGGCCTGCTGGGTGCTGGTGTGACCCCCCCAAAAGGACATTGGTTCAGTGGCATCGAAGTCCTTAAACTTAGCAAAGTTTAGACCCTTTGCTCAGGGCGGGGTTGGAGCAACCCAGTTTAAAGATGTTTAAAGGGGATACAGGATGAGGAAGCTGCACGCAAGCAGCGACTGTCAGTCTTGGATGTGCAACGCTTTGAATTCTGAACGTCGCCGAGGTACATTCATCATCAAGGTGGTGGATGGTGCGAGTCTTTGGACGACTGCTTGGGTCGTTCGAAAACAGCACCTTGGGCTCTTGTTACATTCCACCTGGTAAAGCGAGCTCATCCATCAAGCTGTCTTATAATGTGGCCCAAATAAATTTGTACGGCGGGGTTCGCCCTTAACTTAAGATACCCTGATCGATGAACGTGCATTGCATCCTGACAGGGGGTGCCTTTAAAAGGAAACTTGTCTTCCAGGACCCCCCCGGTCAGGTTCCATGTTAATTGGTGGGAGGGTACTTACAGTCTTTGTTGGTGTGGGTCAACTGTCGGTTAACAAAAAATATCAACCCCAAACAAACACAGTGTCACTGGGCAACTTGTTGCTGGTCTGCCCGGCCACTGATGGCTTTTGGAGCTTGTTAGCATTTGCAATGTTGTTTGCGAGATGCCGCGCATTTAATCGCGTCGATTTTTAGGGTTTGTTCTTCCCGTGTTTCTCCGCGGATTCCAAAAGGTACACCAGTTCTGGAAAGGCTGGATGGAAGTAGGCACGAAGAATCACAGCATGTTACGAAGCACTCACTGGTATCTTCAGTATAATGTGTGTAATCATGCAGTGCCCACACGACATTGTCGCGCTGTTTGAGGCCAGGTGCACGTCTACTAACATACATACATACATACATACATACATACATACATACATACATACATACATACATACATACATACATACATACATACATACATACATACATACATACATACATACATACATACATACATACATACATACATACATACATACATACATACATACATACATACATACATACATACATACATACATACATACATACATACATACATACATACATACATACATACATACATACATACATACATACATACATACATACATACATACATACATACATACATACATACATACATACATACATACATACATACATACATACATACATACATACATACATACATACATACATACATACATACATACACTTACATACCTACCTACCTACCTACCTACCTGCATGCCTGCATACCTGCATACATGCATACATACATGCATACAATATTACATATGTATGTTCACCAGTTGGGATTTGCTAACTGCTCGTTGCCCACAGCACAAGACGTAAAACGACAGCTGTGTTGAATTGGATGCCGCCGCCTATGAATCAACCATAGGTTTTATTCATCCTGGGATTTCATTACTGGGCATGGGTCAAACCAACAGCGGTCAGAGGCAGGCAAAGCAACCAACGTTTGGTTGCTCTGGTCTAGTGGTTCCACAAAAGCCGCATCCTGACCGTTTCCTACCTCACTCGTCACGGCTTTGCTAGAGGCAGGTCCAGCAAGCCCACCACCAAAAGCCTTATCCAGAATGGGTGCGAGTGGCCAAAGGCAAGTGTTTCCCTTTGTAAGATTTAGTTCCTGACTAAAAAGTAGTCCCCTCCTTGACTGGCCTTTCGACAACAATGACTTTCTTATTAAACCTACCAAAGGTCTAACGACCTTTTGGGCGCCTTTTCAGCTGACGCAAACCCAGACTCCGCCCAAGCGCTGGCGCTTGGAGCGAGCCACGGGACTTGAGGCCTTGGGATCTTCGAGCGGCTACCCAGAGACCATGGAGCTGTCCAGTCCGCAGCTCAAAGCCGCACGCGACGTCACTGCACGGCTCGCTCCCGTTTTTTTTGATCAATGGACCTTGGAGTTTCCCAGGTTTGGTTTCCCGTTTGTGGCCCCAAAAGGAGATCACCTTCTATTCCTCACTTACTGGGTTCATGGACTGTAGTCATTTTGCTGACCATTCTAGTGGTAAATCGAAAGTTCAGACAATTTTTGGCCCGTCCATCCTCATGAAGTGCGTCGGAGGTTCCAACGCCGCAGGGCTGACTGGATCGGCCGGATCCGCCCATTTCTGTCTCAGCCCGGGGCTCCCAATTCTAGTGGCCCCAAGATGATCGCCGGGTCTCGCAGATCGAGGCACCTGAGATTACTAAACTCGGCTGTCCCATGGCTTATGGTTTTATGGCGACCCCACACCCCATGATTTAGCCACTGCCCTGGAATCGCCTCAGGAGGGGTTTCCAGTTCTTCAGTTGCTCCTTAAGGTTGGATTTGAGTAAGGTCACTCAAGCAAAAAACCGGCTTGTTGTTTGTGGTTTCCTTTTAAACCCGCGACAAAAGAAGGTCCAATAGTGGATGTACTGAACTGCTCTTTCCTGGCGGCAAGCTGAACAACGAACTGCCCCCGTGAAAGGCACAACGGACTTGAAAGCGAGACCCATTCAATCAAAAAGACATGCTGGCTGTCAAACCGTTAAAGCAACGTTAATATAACGACCATTGCAGTATCTAGGGTACCCCAGAAAAGACACCTAAATCACAAGGCGTGATGGCCCTATTGGTTTTAAAGGGAATCAATATCCCTACTGGTTCTTTTGTTTGTTTTTTCTCGCGGGGGGCTGAAGCAAAAGGAAGGTTGTCGGTTGTCCCGTTTGGCCCTCCATGACCTTTCACCTGGGTTCCGCAGCATCTTTTTGTGAGTGCCAGTTCAATGGGGAGCTCAGTTTGTCAACACCCTTTCCCTAAAACGGGTTGGTTGCAATATCCGGGTTGGTTGCAACACTTTTCTTTCCGGGAGGGTTGCAATCCGTATAGTTTTCAACATGAAAATGGACCAAGGGTCCAATCCTTACGAGCTGGATTCCCAAGGCTTGGGACGGGCAACTCAACTCAACGGGCGCAGGTGGCTACTTCTCCAACAGCTCGAGTGTGAATCCGCTGATGCTGCTCGGCACAAACGCAGAGAGAGAGAGAGACGAAGAAAGGAGAACAGAGGCTTAAAGGGCCCAATAAATTGGCCTTACAATGATGTTAGAATCTTGTTTGCAAGCATGTAGCCCCCGATCTCCTTCGCTCCTCACAAAGCATGAAGAGCTTATTTGGAGAGTAAAGCGAGCGCCATGGTGAAGGTGAGAGCTTATCCCCACCCGCTAGCTGCGTGAGAGCGGGCGGGCATGAGACCGGGCCCCGATAAAGGATCCTTGTAGGTCCTTCCAAGCATCTGGAGGGGCCTGCACGCGTTTCCTTGGGGTGGCGATGGTTCTTTTCCTGGCGCTTCTCGTGAGCCACAATCAAACCTGGGTAGATAAAGGTTAGTAAGGGCCCATCCCAACCATAAATAGCTGCGGATACCCGCCTTCTTAATTCTTGAAGCATGGCTCTGGGTTCACCATTTTAGTACCGGGTTTTCATTGTGGCTCTCGTGAGGTATAACTGGAACAAGGTCCACATGAGCTACTGTCCGGCACTCAGCCTTCGGAACTGGAGCGTAGCACGAGCATTTGCGCCAAGCATGGGTCACGCAACGACGCGCGTGGTCCAGGCAATACAAAAAACTTTGGCGCATTTTGCCAAGGGATGTTAGGTTGCCCATTAAACTAGTAAACATTAGCCACTTGTAGCAGGGGAGCAGAAAGCAACCGAGAAAAGAAGCCCTTGATGTTGGATCCGGGGTCCCCCAAGCCTTAAGATAAGCCTCTGTTTAAGCAAACTTCTCCTATCTTGGATCCGAGGCTTGCTTAGGCCTTAACTTGGATCCGAGATGAGGAGAGAGTTTGAGATGTTTCACTTTGCTGTGAGTCGCGTGCCCTTGCCATTCCCCAGATTTGTGGGTTGGAAAGGAGCTGGGAAGCGAGCCGGTACAACAAACACGAAGATCCTATGGTCCGCTGGTACTGCCAACATTTCTTCTTTCCCAGAGAGGCTTTGGCTGTGGCACGCGTTTTATCATTTGCTGCTGCAGTATGAAGCCATTTGCTGGACGGATTTGGAAAAGAAATGGGAGGCTGAACAACCCCGAAATTGATTGGATCTCTGTTTGTCGCTTGAATGCTACCTTATGCAACAAGGTTCTCTGATTTCCTTGACTTGGTGACCAACTTCAATTACCTCTCGCCTTTGACCTTTGGACAACAGATGTGTCTCTAACCAGCGCCACTATTTGTTTGTTTGCCTTGGAGTGTGCGGGCATCTAATTCGCCAGGCGGTTTTGTATCTTTACCTTTGGGGTCTGCCATCTCTTGTGGGGCCTAAGTGAGGAGCTGTGTTGTCCAGCGGCACTCTTTGATTCTCCCCAAGTCTTAACCTACCCCCGCAGCACAAACCAGCCCCCCCCCCCCCCTCCCAAAGCCCCCCAGGTCCGGCTTTGGCCTACTCAAATGCCAGGTTCACCACTGGACCCACTTTTATGCAACGGGACCCCCACGCGCAGCTCATAGCGAAGACTCTACGACGCGCCAGCGCGCACACGAGCGCACGAGAGGCGACGGCGGCAGCTTCAGTGGGGACAACGACACTGCCCGGAGCCGAGACCGAGACGACATGAGTGCCAATCGACCGGATCTGCGCGCGTGTTTAAGGGTTTTCCTGTTGACGTCCAAGATTTGGCCATGGGGCATAACCTATGGCTCCATTTTGGGGTGGATGGACACCTATTTTGATGTTCACCAGGGGTACAGGGTTTTGACCCACAGCCATTTTGGTGTGAATGTTTTCTAGGGGGCCCGGAAAATTTTGAAATGGTGGTCTTCTGTTTTCCCCGTTGGAGGCCGCAACGAAGGGGAACCCACAAAAAAGGACTCACACCCATTTTGAGTCAAGGTCTCAAAAGCTATGCTGTAAAAAAGGGAAGCCCAAATGACAAGCATATCTCTCCCCAAAGGGACCCCCAATTTTTCTCACGAATCGTGTCAAAGACATTTTCAAACAACCATGCTGTGTCCACAGCATACCTGGCAAAAGAGCGAGTAATAAGGCCGGCTGAAGTCACAGATATGTTCGTACTGTCCAGTGACCTTACCTCTCAGGTCACCGTCTACAAAGGTGCCAAGCTTCACTTCCGCGGCCGGCGGATCCGCGAGGCCATCGCCAAGGTGCGCTTGGTGGCGGTCGTCGCGCGCAAACCAAACGACTTCTTGCGATCATGGCCAGCGACAGGAATTGGACTCGTCCCTTGCTTGGCCTCACGGTTCTTGGATCATGTTTTAGCTCCATTCGGGAGTAAGTCGTAAAACTAGCTGGTTGGAAGGGAGCCGGACTCGTAGCTGGGGTTATCCAAGTTTGCTTATAAAGGGAGAGAGAGAGAGAGAGAGAGCCTTTCAGAGCTACCGATCGGAGTTCTGGTTGGGGACATGGTAACTGCTCCAAATATATGTTGTTTGTTTGTTCTAGTTTTGTTAGGAAAGCCAAAAAGGAGGATCCAATATGTGTCTTCCGAGAGCTTTTCCAAACCCTATGTTGATTCCCCTGTAAGTACCAACCAACGTTATGATACCCCATATGGGTCACACAAAAACAAAAGAGCACAATTGGATGGTGAGGGGCAATCCCAGCCATACATGGGGTGCGGACATCCGCCCTTTTAGTTCTTGGCATGGCTCTGGGATCGCCAGTTTACCGATGGGTTGTGAGCCCAAGCCTGGGCGCATGGGCCTCGAGGATTTGATGGCGAAGGGCCTGGGCCGTGCCAGCGACCTGGTGGTCTCCGGGTGCAGCGCGGGCGGGTTGGCCACCTACCTCCACACGGATCCTTTGCTGCATTTTGCTTGGATCATGGAATCTTCGGGGGCTAGGGGGGGGCTTTCCCTGATAACAGGATTCTATCCTGTAACCGGATGACCCTTGGGGGTGCATGATTGGATCTTAGGACTTTAACTTGTTGCCAACTTATGGGTTTTCCATTGAACCACTAAAAGTTTGTCACGTTTAGCAGGGTTTTGCAGATTTCGCAACAAAGGATCAGTGGTGCCACACGCCACGGCCCCAGCATGCCCCAGCGCCCAGCGCCCAGCGCCCGGCGAGAAGTCGGAAATTTGAGGCGTTCCTCCATGCGTTTCACACAGTTGCCCAGTGCCTTTTTCAGATGCCCTGTTTTTTCCCTTGGCCACTGGGCATATGAGCTCAGAATGTCTTGTATTATGTTCAGTTGGCTTTGCAGGGAATCGATCACTACTGGAAATATGGTTATTCTTGTCCAGGGGGCCGAAACAAAGCGACTGGAAGGTTAGCGCACTCCCCTGAAAAGCACAGCCATTCTTCTCGTTTGGTTCAGTGTGTAGTCCGCTGGATCTACAAGGCAGACTTGGGCAGAACTGTTTTGATCAACCACGCTGTTCAAACTAGGGTTTGCTTCACTGTTCTTGGCAAGTTGTTTTGTTTGGTTCTGTACATTTTTAGAAGGGGGCTTGCAACAAAAAAATATTTCTACCATACCAAGGGTTGTCAAGTTTGGTTAGCGCAGCGGGGTTTGGCTGCATTTGTTTTGGTTGCTTTGGTTTGTTTTGGTTTCCCTACCTTTTGGTGTCCCCACCTTTGCTTGAGGTTATCTTGTGGGGACATCAGAATGGAACTGCCAAACTATCTTCGAAATAGGTTTATGTTTCGCAAACCTCAGAACGAACCTCACGTGGCTGCGACTTCTTTCAGGTGCCTCGGCTTTCCACCGAGCCAGCGGAGTATTCGGTCGGACCCTTGCGCAAGATCACAATCTGTTCCGTTGATCTTCCAGTGAAGAAGCAGGCATGTTCCGTTGAACATCAAGAAGGACCGTTGCTACAAAGGTTCTGTACCTGAGGATGATTCGTTCTTTCCGGATTGGTCAAAGTTAACATGTAGCCGTTGAGCGGACCTCGTCATTGGGGTGGTTACACAGGTTTCCCTGTCATTTTGTGACTTTGAGACTCATGGACCCACACAGCATATCCGCAGTGCATCCCTGAAGCCAGGACAAGCCGCCACCGCTTCTTGCAGGGTTCTCTGGAATCGATGGGGAAACCACCCCACAAGACGCAGAAAACCAAGGAGATCGAAAACCACCCATTTGTAGAGGAAGCTCCTTTTTGGGGACCCCCCTTTTTGGGTTCCATGTTAACTTGTGGGAGGGCGGGGGTATCCTTTCCACTTCCCCAGGATTAGCAGCCCTTTTCGATTTTGCTTTTTTGGGATCCTTTTTGCTTTCCACTAACCAAGCAAAAACAGTTTTTTGCTGGGGTCCGAATTCCAGCCAAGTTATGGCTTTCCCATGAGAGCCCTGGGTTTGGGGCGGGCAAAAAAGCCTCAGGCTGAAGTCCGCTCAGCCTTCCGCCAAGTGCGTGGGACTGCCGGACAGCGGCTTCTTCCTGGACTACCAGGACAGTCCCAGTGGACTTGGTGGCGAAGCCAGCCATCCGGTCCCTTAGCTTTTTTGCCTTTTAGTGTTTTGTGGTTGGTTTTCCATTTCGCCCACTAAAAGTCAAACTTTTGGCGGGGGATCTGAGGACAGCCCAGTCCGGATTTGGGTGAGGGTCAGCCAAGTCACCATCCCCTTTTGGGCAGGTGGGGGGGGGGGCTCCCACTCTGCGTGGCAACCCTTTCGCCCCCCAAAAAGAAGAATCATTCTGTGATGGTTTTTGAGGGTCAATGGGCAGGCACTTGTTGAGTTTTCTTCATGGCTGTAGAAAGTTTGCCAAAGAAACTTTGTTTGAGCAAGTGGGTTGGCACTCCAGAGAATGTTCACCACCCCCAAAAAAAGATTCCGAAGGAAATAGAGCCGGCACCATTGATATAGTGTTTGGAGCTGTTTGCATGTGGTTTCATCCAGGTAGTGATTTGGGGCAACCCTTCACAGACTCTTCCGCCGGCCGTTTGCCTGACGCGCAGGACCCTGACGTGAAGTGTGTGCCGGAGGAGCACATGCTTACAGAGACCATCAATGGCGACTACCATTGCGGCCTGAGATGGACAGCGAAAGGGAAGGTTTCTTTCCTTGGTGGCTCCCAGCCATCCCCCTAGCTTTTTAGCCTTTTAGCGTTTAGTGGGTTTTTTACGTTTGACCCACTAAAAGTTAAACTTTTAGCGGGGGATCTGAGCACAGCCCAGTTTCTTGGCGTTCAAAACGGCCAACGATTGGATCTTTTGGAGCGACGTTGCTGAACTGCCCAACGGTCATTTGAACGTTTGCCGAACGAGGGTTTTCAGGAAGGACCAAGATATTGTTTTTGGTCGATGACTGGGTTCATGACCTGCATGGGTAGGAGTAGTCGAAAAGGGGTGCTTGACCCCAGACATGTCCGAATCAAGATAACTTACTCCCCGAGGTCCTGGACTTTAGTCAATTTTGGGAAGGCAATTTTAGTGGTAACACGCAAAGTTCAGACGTTTTCTGGCCAATCCACTCGATCGGAAGTGAGATAAACAGGACATGCACCGCACCAAAGATTTCTTGAAGCCTCGACATGCCTAAAAATCCTTGGACACTTTTGCAACAACATCATTATTTTGATTCGGTTTCTGGGGGTGATCAAAGTCAGAAAATGGAATCGGTTGTTTCCCTTAACCCACCACTGAACGGGGGTGACTTTGATCATGCCGCATCTCACCCAGCCAGTGGGCGCGCTTTACACTTGTTTCCTTGGTGGCTCTCCCTTTATTTGAGTGGTGGCCCAAAAAGTGTGCACGTTGTTTCGGCTGGTCACTGGCCAAGTGAGTCATTCCCCGGATGGTTTTTGCCACAACATCTCTAGGGGTACCTTCCCCATTCTTTCCAATGATCCTTCTTTTCAGGAAACCATCAAAAACCCAGGGGAAACAGCGATCCGGTTTTGGAAAAGAACGATGGTTGAAAAGAATGGAAAAGGAATCAACCAATAGAACATCCACTGGTTCCCTCGAGGACCTTCGGCATCCAGAACGCCACGCGCGGGGTGGACGCCAAGTGTTTGGCCGTCCACTCGGGTGAGGAGACGTGCGTCTGGCGACGAAACGCCCCCTCGCCATTTTCTGGCGGGGTGGTCTTTCCTGCCTTTGAAATCCAATCGAAAATGCTTCCGCGTTAGCCAGGAGGCTACTCCCCCCAACTTCCCTGGAGATTCAAACGATTCCTAGTAATTCTCAGCATTGACCGTGGTTTGGACGCAAACACCCGCAAATTGCCGCAAAACGCCCGCAGAAAAGGGGCAAACGCCCGCACAAAATCGCAACACACCTAAAACGCCTAAAGCGCCTTGAGAATCAGAACGCCTAGGAATTCCTTGGCATTGGAATCTCCAGGTCCAAGAAAATTGTTCGCTCAGTGTTCCGCCACTCTCCCTCTTGCCTGGTGAGCGTTTGGTGGTTACTGCTTGGGTGTCTAGACTTTAGTCACTTTTTGGGAAGACCATTTTGGTGGTAAACAACAACTTTGGACTCAATCCCAGGGCAGACCCAGTTACCAGACTCCGAACTACACCGAAAATGCTCAGCCCCAAGCAACCTGTTGCCCGGGCATCATGTGTGACTTTGCTTAGCCCAACACCCCCCCCCAACGAGTTCAAGGGTAAACATCCGAAGGCCTCTAGTGTTAGGGCCTAGGGCTGAGAGGACTGCCTGCATGGCGTGCTGTACAACATGGGCCAAGAAAGCAAACATGCAGCAGCGAAAGTCGAGTACCTCGATGAAAGAGAGCTGTGCCAAAAAATCACGGGGCACAAAGCCGGGTCCCTTCTCCGACCACTGAAAACCACAAATCGACGAGCATGAGCAGGGTGACTCCTGGAATTGTTCGGTCACTCACCTCCTGGACTTCGTACTTGTTGGCAAGACTAATGAGCATAGGTGCCCTTTTTCAGGTTAGTTTGATTAAAAATGAATGGCACTGGTTCAGATGGGGTTTGTTCCTTTTGCCAGGGCCGTCTATTTTTCCAAAAGGGCACCCATGCTAATAAGTGGTAAACAAACAGACTATGTTTTGCCCATCCGCTCCGGAAGTGAGTATAACTTGGGAAAAGATCGCCGAAAAGTACATCCTCAAATGTTTCCGAGCCCCGCTCTTCACCTGCAATCCTTCCCTCTCGCCCCTACAACTTTGAGGCAGTGGACAAGTCCTAGGCGAGCAAAAGAGTCTAAGAGAATTTGTTCAAAGGATCAGACGGACACCTTAGAACCCGAACGCAGGCGAGCGCAGCAGCTGTTGAGACTTACCAGCCGAGTTGGGCAGCTGTTGTCAGTACTAGGCATCAGACTGATGGTCTTCGCCTAGGCAGCAGCTGTTTTTTTGAGCACTCACCCACCGATGTTGGGCTTTTTACCCTGATCGCCTTGATCGCATGGAAGGTACAGACTCGCATCTTCAGGTCTTCAAGGCCTCAGGCCCCGAAAACCGTGGGCTTTGCTTCAATTTGCTGAAATCTTTTAGTTTTTTTACTTTTTCCCCCCTGATGGTTTTGAAGGGAATCGATTTCACTACTGGACATATGTTTTTTTCCCCAGGGGTCTTAACCAAATGGAAGTGTAGGCTGCGCCTATGGTGGGCTTGAGTCACATCCGCAGAAGCTTTCCAGCCATACTCTTAGGCTTGTAGCTGTTTGTTTACCATGCAGAGGGAAGTATATGGGTTTCATGTCCCACTAAACTGTTTTCATGTGTCCTCAGTCCTCACAACTTGGACTTGCTTTGGCCAACCCACTCGCTTTGGCCAACCCAGTCGATCGGAAGTTAGTTTTAGGGATCAATTTACTGAGAATTATGAGGGGTCTTGTCCGCAAGGGCATAGCTTGCCCATGCTCATTCGCACTTCGGCCAGGAGTGGAAGTGCATGTTTGCGGAGCACGCTGCCGAGCACGTGGTGTCCCCCATGTTTGCCCTGCAGTCCATCTACGCCGCTCACATTCGAACCAGCGTGTTTTTTGGGCGAGCGTCTGGCTGCTCCACATCGAGTTGAGGCTTTTGTTGGGGTCTTTGCACACACACTTTCAGTTCGGGGTGTGATATCCCACGACGCTTCTTTTGGAGGACCAGGTTTCCCAGACAGATGTTCCTCCACATGCGAAGCAACACCAAAGGGTAGATAGTTGCTTTGCAGCTTAAACACCTCAGCTTTGCCAGATTTATATACCTAAAGATGTTCCCCGTTTGTTTGTGTTTCCTTCACGATCCCTTCCAACAAGAAACCAGACTTGTTTTTTGGCTCAGAGTTTGGCCTTTGTCTTCCAACCGAGCTGATAGGGTGAATTCCCCACTTATTGCAAGTAAGCCAGCCACACTCGACCAAACCGTGGCAAATCGCGGTGAATTAGGACTTTTCCTTGTTAACTTACTTGCAATATTTAGGGTATCCACCGTACGTCCCCACATGGGTGAGGGGGAACATCACCTTGGAAATTGGACATTTTTGGTTTAGTCTCCTTTGGCGGAGGTCTGGCGAATGGAAGCAGGTTCTGTAAAGCTTGCCGGTCAGAGAAGCAGGCAATGACCATCATTTACGGCTATTTGGTTGGATCGTGGGTCTTTGACCTTTATTGATCCATTGGACCCACAAAAACTTCATTGGCAGAGGGGTCCTTCCAGCGACCAAGCCTTGTGGTTCCTTGTCGAAATTCCGAGGTTCGCTCCAATTCCTAAACCTGCACAAACTTCCTGGGAAGCAAGAAAAGGGCCGTGGATCTGAGATGGTTTCCAGTACCCACCCAAACGACTTCGAAAAAGCAGCTATAGCTGCCGGTTTGGGCCTGGGGTTTAGCAGTATCACACTTGGGGGATCTTGGGGGTGTATGCTGCATTTCCAGCTCGTACTGGTATATATGCCTACCTCCAAAAACCCATACATGGACATGCCCTTGATCTTAGACAGGGCTCACTGGAATTTCCCCTTCGAAGGTTGAAATTTACTCCACTAAAGCTGCCACTTTTGGAGGTTCCGAATTCCAACAAAAACAGTTGATCAGGGGCTGGCTTCCCCCTTCAAAAGTTGTACTTTATTGGTGAGTTGCACTAAAACTGCCACTTGAGGTTCCAAAGAAGGGCATGGAGGAAGCCCTGTCGATCTTACTCTGGAGGCGTCGTTTTAGTCTCTTCGCCTCAGGACACCTGGCAGGAGGGCCACGTCCAGGGCACCGGCGGCGCTGCCAAGACCCGAGAGCTCGGGAGGAACATCACGGCCCGACGCTGGGCGAAGCTAAGCTTCCGGATCTTTCGATACGGCGCGCGCTGTTGCCCAAACCGAATCGACCTGAAAAGTGGTTTTTTGCTTCTGAGATGAAGGGGTTTATCCAACCACTTCTGTACTACAAGGCAATCTCCCCCTTTGTATGTGTATTACACCCTGGGATTACACTTGGGAAATGACCCAGAATGCTTCAAAATAACACGGTTTTATCCGGAAATGTGTTCCATTGTCTGAAATGAATATGTGTTTCCCATGTTGGTTTTAAAAGACACTTATCACTACTGGAAATATTTATTTTTTCCAGGTGGTCGTTCAGCCGAGAGAAAGCTACACCCAGTGGATCGATCCATTTAAAAGTTGTGTCTCACTTGCATGCGAATCGACCTGAAATGACCTTGTGGTTTCCGTGGTTTGGGTTCCCATTTTTAGTACAGAAACACAAGGTGATCACCTTTGATTCTCAGGTTTTTGGCAACTGAGTAAGCGGCGATTCGGGGGCCGATGCGGTTCGGTTGCAATGCCATGAAGTTCGACTTCCATTTGCTGAAATGAATATGTTTTTATTGTTTGTTTTTTTGCTTTTTTTAAATGATTTCCCCTGTTGGTTTTAAATGGAATCGATTTCACTACTGGAAATATTTTATCCAGGGGTCTTAACCAAATGGAAGTCCGATGGGGAACACCAGAGGTTCCGAGCCTTTGCCATGGAAACGGCCGCGCAAGTCGATTGACAAACTGTTCAAGGGGAAATCCAGTGACTCCTGTAAATGGAATACAATGGTATAACCAGGGTGACCTGTGATGACTGCCAGTTTTGGTGGTTTGCTCATGCTTTAGCCTTGTGGTTTGGTCATGGTTGCGAGGTTCGTAATAACCAGGACCGATTCCTCAGTCAGGTTCCATGGCAACGTGGATAGGAGGGCAAGGCTTTTGCCGTGGTTTTCCTTCATTTTTCGGAGGCAACATGACATCGCGATCATCTCACTAATGTTGACCCTTGACAAACTCGCCCTAGCAATTAGTGGGGTGGTCCCCTCCAAAAGTGGTCTGAACCTTTGCTAAAGGGAGACACTCCCCCCAAAGAACCGATCTGTTCCCATGAATGACCCCTATGAACCATTTCTCGTGGTGTCCTTCAAGGGGACCCCCGTGTTCATTCCAACTCGTACTGAGCACCAGCAAGAAAAGCAGTTGGGTGGGGAGCTGGTAGCTTTCATTGGTGGTACTGTGGATGGACGAAATCCATTTCGCACCACCTAAGAAGCCCTGGAATGATGATTTCGCTGTAAATGCCAACAAGCAATAGTTTTTGTCATGGTTTCAAAGTGGTGCGAAATGGATTTCGTCCACACTATGTAAGCATCCGTACCTCCAAACCCTCTACCTGGCATTTCTCCTGGCCTGAAAGGGTTAAGGGCTTCGACTTCCATCATGTTCCGTGCCGAGGTCTGGAGGCGAATCTCCTGGGGAAAAACCCCAAGTCCGGAGCCTTCCTGGACAGTCGAACGTCAAGGTCTTGGCATTTTTTGGGTCTAGTTGATGTGGCGGTGTTGTTTGTTGTTGTTGGTGTTTATTTGTTGTTGTTCTGGATTGTTCAATATTCATTAGTGTTTTTCTTCTTAGTTGTTGTATTTTTCTTGATGTGTTTTTTTTTTGTTGTATGATTGTGTTTCCGCTGCTTGCTTTTTCCTTTGTTCTTGAGACCGAAGACCACGGCGCCAAGCGGAGACCTCAGGCTGCTCTCATCACTGCGGGCTCTGGAACTCCATCCGTATCGACGGGGACCTCGTGTCCGTGGCGGTGAAGCGCCTCGGTCATGCCTTGCTTGGGCTCAGGTATCTCTATAGGGTGGTTGGCCGGGAGGGTTCGGGACCCTGCTAAAATAGACATACAGAAAAAACAAGTTGGTACCAACTTATGCTAACCTCTCTACTGGAGGGCTTAGCCTTGGTTGTGCTCAGGAAGTTGAGTTCCGTTTCGGACTCCAACACTTTTCGGGGTTGGACCATTCTGAGCTTGATTGCTATTGGGCAACTTTAACTTTTGGTTGAAACAGCACGGATTTTCCGAATTGGACCCACAAGAAGTGAACAGTTTTATTTTGCAGAGGGCTCACCAGCAGCCAAGTGAAGGTAAAGGAGTTCGGTTGCTCTTTTTTTGGCCAGTCCACTCGATCGGAAGTGAGTTGATGCTTGTGACTGTTGATTCGGATTTGAAGCCCTGGTTCTCGTTAGATGCATGGGAAACCATCCCTCCAAACCACTAATCCAAACCACCAATTGGGGGCGAGCTGCATCAGCACGCCGACGTTCTTGACAGAAGGCCCATTGGATCCCCTTTGGCTCATTGTCAGAATTTCCTAAACTAGGAAACCAGGACCTTACAACCACCCAGACCTGCCGTGGTAGGGTTCCCTTCCTGCCCACGTTGCCGGAACCCACCAGAGAAATCGTCCCTTTTAAGGGAAAATCGTTTTGCAGGACCCCGAAACGCCAGGTTCCATGCTAGTGGATAGGTGGGTAGCATCAATGCTTTGCCCATGGCCAGGGACGTTGATTGCTAGCCCAAGCTTCTGACTCGCCCGAGTTTCCTGGATGCCACACATTGTGGGGTAACTACTGGGAGCAAACGTTTGGACTTTTGGCCCCTCAAAAAGTGAGGCTTGCCTTTTTCCCGCATCGCCTTGTTTTGTTTTCCGGTGTTCGTTCCTCCATTCCCCTTTGAACCGGCAAGCAAATCTTTGATGTGGGGGTAGCCTGCCCCAGCTTGCGGCGACAAGCAAGAATGTCATGCAATATGCCTCTGTTGCCCAGTGGTGCTTTTGTTTCTCCTTTTTTTGGGGAAGGGTTCCCCTTTAAACCCAACCAACAAAAAGGGGTGCCCTTGTCCCATGGCCGCTGGGCATCTGAGATGCTGCCCTTGGCTTGGAAAGCAAATACCGACTGCAGCACTTCCCAGAAAGGGGAAGTAATCAGACTGGGGAGTCGGACGAGTCAACCGGGAACCCCTGCAAAGTTGAAAGCAAGACAAGACGGCCTAATATATAAATACATATGTATATATATATATATATATATCTCTCTCTCTCTCTCTTGCTTCCAGCCCCAAGTAAGGATTTTCCTTCTGGCTTCCCTATAAACAATATCTTCAGCATATGGTTCGAATCAACACCCAATCAAAGACATCCATAGTTAGTCCTCGGTCTCTATTAGATGCGCTTGCTTGTTTTCCCGAAAGCATCGCGAAGGGTTCTTCCGTGCGGAGCCCTTGGACAAGTTACACAGAGCCAAGTTGCACAGAGCCAAGTTGCACAGAGCCAAGTTACATAGAACCAAGTTACATAGAGCCAAGTTACATAGAGCCAAGTTACGTAGAGCCAAGTTACATAGAGCCAAGTTACACAGAGCCAAGTGGCACAGAGCCAAGTTACACAGAGCCAAGTCAAGTTGCACAGAGCCAAGTGGGAGCCAAGTGGCACAGAGCCAAGTGGCACAGAGCCAAGTTACACAGAGCCAAGTGGCACAGAGCCAAGTGGCACAGAGCCAAGTGGCACAGAGCCACTTTGCGCAGAGCCAAGTGGCACAGAGCCAAGTGGCACAGAGCCAAGTGGCACAGAGCCAAGTGGCACAGAGCCAAGTGGCACAGAGCCAAGTGGCACAGAGCCAAGTGGCACAGAGCCAGGTAGAGCTTGCCGAGAGCTTCGGCGTAAGCAGCTATGTAAGTTAGTTTAGGTTTCTAAGGCGCCGGGGCGGGAGTTTGATCACCGTCTGCGGAGATCCGCGTGGTCGATGTTAAAAAACTGAGACTTATACGATTTCTGCAAGCCGCGCGCGACCCTCTGCGGAGATTCGCGTGGTCGAGGTTCAAAAACTGAGGACTTTTTACGATTTCTGCAAGCCGCGCGCGACCCTCTGCGGAGATTCGCGTGGTCGAGGTTTAAAAACTGAGGACTTTTTACGATTTCTAACACGCGCGCGCGACCCTCTGCGGAGATTCGCGTGGTCGAGGTTCAAAAACTAAGGACTTTTTACGATTTCTGCAAGCCGCGCGCGACGCTCTGCGGGGATCGTGCGTGTCGAAGCGCTCTCGCTGTGGCGCCGTGAATTTGTCGCTCGCGAAATGGCCTTTGGAAGTTGTCTCGTGGCTCGCGCGCCTGCTTTCGCAATCCCGCGGTCGCGGGATCGATTCCCCCTTGGTCCGCGGCAGCTGCTTTTATAAAAGTACAAACGTAGTACGCGGAGCGTGCTCCTGCAGCCCCGGCTGGAAAATCGCAACTTTTAAGTACAGACGTAGTGCACGTCCCGCAGCTCCGGTTGAAAAATCGCAACTTTTAAGTACAGACGTAGTATGCGGAGCGTGCTCCCGCAGCTCCGGCTGGAAAATCGCAACTTTTAAGTACAAGAATAGTACGCAAAGTGCATTCCCACAGCTCCGGCAGCACTTGCGCAGAGCAACTTGCGCAGAGTCACTTGCGCAGAGCAACTTGCGCTCTGCGAATTGCACAGAGCAGTTGCACAAAGCACTTGCGCAGAGCAACTTGCACAGACCAACTTGCACAGAGCACATGCGCAAAGCGCTTGCACGGAGCAACTGGCGCAGAGCACTTGCGCAGAGCAACTTGCTCAGAGCACTTGCGCAGAGCAACCTGCACAGAGCACATGCGCAAAGCGCTTGCACGGAGCAACTGGCGCAGAGCAACTTGCACAGACCAACTTGCACAGAGCACATGCGCAAAGCGCTTGCACGGAGCAACTGGCGCAGAGCACTTGCGCAGAGCAACTTGCTCAGAGCACTTGCGCAGAGCAACTTGCACAGAGCACTTGCGTGCAGCAGCTTGCAGAGACAACTTGCGCGCAGCAGCCTGGAACAATGCAGCTTGCGCAGACCACTTTCGTGAGAAATCGCGCGGCGAAGTTCGAGAGGAAACTAGATGATGAGATGGAGCTCTCATGTGACCATACACATTGAGCATCGCCGCATGCAGACACGCTCGCCGCAGCAATGTAAAAAGGTGTCTCCGCGGCTGGATGAGCGCCTGGGGAAAAATGCTTTCGGGCCAATCGTCCTCTAGTTTCATTTCCGCTAGTTTGCGAAGCAACTGCTGGATTTTGCTGGTGTCCCACTATGAAAGATGGCGAACGGAACCCTTTGAACGGTACCAAATGCCTGAGGCGGTTGTATATAATTCTATTCGTGTGTAGCTCTTGCCCTCCAGTGCTACTTGTTTCTTGTTTCTGAGTATCATTTTGGTTGGTGCAGCACACCTTTGCATATGCAGCCGGTGTGCGTTCTCCATTTCTTTCACACATGCTGCCTACTTCACTTTCTCGGCGCAAGAGGCCCACTTTCGGTTCTGACAGCTGTTTCCAGCACCTCTGGCAGCTTCTTGTTTCTTGGAGGTCTGAGTCAAACTACCCTGTACCCAGAACATGACCGAGGAAATGGTATGAGGGTTTGGACGAGAAGGACAACAAGCGCCTTTGGAATCAGCACAAGCCTTTTCCGTGCAAAGATTGCACCTTGTACGAACGATTCGCCGGTTCTTTGGTGCATTTTGCTTGGATGTCAGGACTTTAAGTTTTTGCCAACTAATGAGTTTTCCATTAAATCACTAAGAGTTAAACTTTTAGCAGGGGAGCCTTTCGAAAGCATCCGAGGATTGCAGTCAAGCCCCTGTGAAAGTTCCTTCCGATCTCCAAAGTATGGGTGTGTGGCTAGCTGAGAGCTTACCTTGACCATAGCTGAGGATCCAAATCCGATGGCACTTCACTGTGTTTTTCGGTATGTGTCTTGAAGGAAGCTTATAGGCCCAATGCTCTGTGCGAACCCTGTGAAAATTGGTTCCCCCCAGAAGCAAAGAAGGATTCTACATCAATAACCACAGCAACACAGCCAACGGTTCTTTTGGAGGAAGTCCGGGCTATCAAAAGGTACAGAGGGCCCCTTGGATTTGCATCGCGACGTTCACAGTCTCATCGCTTCCCGTTTGCTGGAAAATCTTTGCTCCCGCGTGTTCCAAAAAACCGCGCGTTCCACGACCTCCAGTGGGGTGTCTTTTTTTGGCGGTACCCGGGGTGCCCAAAAAAAAGACACAGTGAGTTATGTTCTCCTTTGAGGCGTTTCCCTTCAAATGGCCCAAGAATGTCCGTTGGCCCTCTTTTTTCCCATGGTCACTGGGTCCAAGGAACCAAAGACCCGAACCCGAATCCGTGTGCCCAAAGTTGGGGGTTGGGGGCCGGTTCCCTTCGACCCGAAGTTGGTCTTGGAAAGACCGGTCCACGTAGTGACCGCTCTTTTTTGCATCTCTTTTGCTTACACCTATGTTCTGATTACAGTGCCGGATTTCGAATTCTATGCGCGAGCTTCCGGCGCGGTGATGTTTGACAACATCCTCCTTTTCGAGGGACTCTTGCCCCTTCCCTCCACCCCCCCAACCACTTACTCAGCATCACCCTGTTCCCCCCTTTGTTTGGGTGGGTCCCCCCCCCCAAACCCACCCCACCCGCCCCCCCCCTTCACCCTTTGTTGGTTTTTTTTGAGGGACTCTTGCTCTTGCGCGCGCCCCTTCCCCCCCCCCAACCACTTACTCAGCATCACCCTGTTCTCCCCTTTTTTTGGGTGGGTTCCAGGGTCCCCGTTTTTTCTGCCAGGCTTCCTGAGCGATCTGAGGCTGCCATCCGGACGAGGAATCCTCAACGGTGGTCATTTAGTGAAGGCACCTTTGAAGCGCCGATTGCCACAGGCGGACAGTGAAAAGAGACGGGAAAACCTCTGGGGCAAGTTGCGAGCTGAACTTAAACATTCATGTTCTCAAGAATATGTGTGATTGCCAAGAACTGTGACGACGTAACATGCAAATGAGTCTGTGCTTTCTCTGAGGCTACACCTTTTTGTGTGGGCTTGAAGGGAAAACAACAAAAAACACCACATGCCTTTTGTTTGTGTGTGTTTTATTTTTTTTGCCGGGGGTGGGGGGGTGAGGGTTCCCGGAAAGGACACCCACATGGTTCCGCTGCACCCCTGAAACAATTACCTCGTTGATTGATCCGGGGTCAAATGCTATACTGCTGTGGTGGGCATTCCCGAGACTCCAACTGAAATTTATACTTCTCCCAAAATCAGGACGGCTCGACCAGAAGACGAAACTGAATAGGTGATGCAAACAAACATCTCCTTCAAGCAACCTCCTTTTCGTTCTCCTCGTTTTACCAGCACGCATGGGTAGGGCCTCAAACTATGCTTTTGCGTGTCCAAAACCTCACCCCAGCAGGGTGAAACCCCCCACCATTGCGGCAGGCTCTCTCGGGTTTTGGGGGGGGGGGGAGTTAGTTGCATGCTTTTCTTTGCCCCCTGGCCCCAGCTATCACACGGCACCTCTTGAGCAACCACCTTTTGGTCCCCCTAAAGCAAAGTCCTTTATCCCGCTACAAGCTGGTGCCTTGTTTCACTCTCTGGCAGTTTGCGTGCGGAAGGCAACCTTGGGGCTACCTCTTAGGCAACTGTTCATGGTGCCGGGTCAGGGAAACCCGACTTTGCCCTGCAGGGTGCCTTTGGTCGAGACACTTTCACAATGGAGGAAGTCTAGCTATCATTTGAAAGTGCTTCTCCAACAAGAACACCTAGACAAAACCAAGGAATCCCTTCAAAATCTAGCTAGGTAAAGCTATGTATGACCAGCTTTTTCTCTGATTCTGGGCAAGCCTCAGTGCGTGCTGCCCCATACCCTCATCAAAGGGAACTAGGCACCTAATGCAACCATACATTTCTCCCACACATTTTCCTGCTCTGAGACTGACTTATATGGCAATCATGTAGCTTTGGAAAGCTAGAAGAAGAAAGGCCCGCATCTATAGCGATCTTGAAGGCAAGCAGCTGCACCACGCCATTTCTGTGCTTTTGCGGCAAATCCAGATCGGATGTGCCAAGCAGAAAATGAACTGGACGGATTGGGCAAGAAAGATTGAGAAGCTGATCCTACTTATCCTCGTCAAACAAATTGTGGAAGTCAGGAAGTCTTTGCAAGACGGCTGAGTCTTACAACACCTTCGAAGGGCTTCTTTGAGCATCACCAAAAGGAAACTCACTTTAAGTTGGCCCAACATTTGTTGGAGAATAAAAAACACAACTTCCAATATTGTAGATTCCGAATCCCTTTAAAGCCAACGGCAAGTTATTTTTACTGTTTTGTTTTTGTTGTTGTTTTTTTTGTGGAACTCTCTTCATTTCTTTTTTTTTTTTTTCGGGGGCTGCAAAAGGAGCAGACTCCCCGTCTTTTGCTGCCATATGCCGTTTGGGTTGTGCGGAGCTTCCCACGGCGCCGTGGTTTTTTTCGCGCCAAGGCTGCGAGCGGACGTGGGCCCTCCAAAGGCTGGCGCCTTCAGGCTGCGGCGAGAGGTTTCGAGTGGCTTTTGAGTGTGGGGTGTCCCGTGACGGATGGCTTGAACACAGAGGCTCAGGTTTTTTGGTGGTTTGGATTGGAGTGGGAGCTGGGGGTGTTTGAATATGACTATAGATATTCATCCGTGCCTGGCAGAATCCCTGACACCGGTTCCACGCCACGGTGATGTGTGGCCCTGCCAGGCGCAAGCCCATCAAGCCTTCCATGCCCCAGCCCTAGCACGCGCAAAATGTCCAGCCTCTCGATGTCCATCTTAATCTAGGTCTCCCAGTAGTGACCTTTCTCACCCCTTTTTTGGGGGAAGGTTCCCCTACTTATTTTAACCTCTCTACTGGAGGACCTAGTACTTTTCTAGCAGATGAGAAACGGCGCAGAATCAATCATATTCATTGGGGAGTCTTCTTTTATTCATTGGAACCTTTTGAAGTTGGGTTCCATGTGAAAGGTGTCAGGTCATTCCTTTTCTTGGACCTGGCTGAGTGGCATCAAAGTGAGTGGCAACACTGGCCGGCAAGGAGCTGGGGGTATCCACATTTTATAGGGGTCCCTATATTTCCTTTTTTGGCTGTTTTAAACATCACCTTTTTGGCCCATGAAAGGTGAGTATCTCTTGGTGGGGGTGATGTTTGAAGGGGAAATATAGGGAGCCCTGTTGATTTGAAAGAGGGAGCCTTTCAGTACAGTAAGCTGAAAAAAGTCCAGTGACCGCACATTCGGCCCGAAGGCAAGTGAAGCTCCGGCAAACGATGAAAGTCCTCTATTTCTTGTGGGCCCTTGTTGGGGGTCTTCCTCAAAAATTCACCCGGGTGTAGAACAAGCCATGATAAAGGTCCCTAAGGGGTTGACTTGCCCACTGACTTGCACAGTTTAATGAAGGGGGGGGGGGGGTGAATCAGTTGCTTTGAGAAAAGCCGTGGGTTCAAAACCTGCCAAGTTGCCCACAGCGACTCGACTGAATCTGAGTTTTTGGTTTTCCAATTTTGTTTGGGTATCGGTTCTTAGTCAAGGCAGCGTGGAGCCTGTTGGTCCTATGGACTTCTAGAGGGATTCCCGCTTGGACCCGAACCAATCGTCTCATTGGGCCGAAAGTTGATGTTGGTTTGTCAGCCCCGAGAAGGTGCTGCAGCTGTTTGTGTGTCGTTTTGAAGCAAAGTTTGGTTCTTGGTGGGGCAGCTGTGTGTGTCGTTTTGAAGCCACGCGCAAAGATTTTGGCATGTTCGGCCCATCACCCTGCGGACTTCCGAGGCTGCGGTTTTTCTACGAGCCGGGGGCCCATTGCTTTTGAGACCGAAGATTGGTCAGTGCCCTTTTAAGGGCTCAAAAAGGGAATGGGCGTGGAGCTGTGAAATCTGGTCACCAGTTAGCCACAGAATTTGCGCCCCCCATTCATAGAAAGCAGGACTAAAGTAAACGATCTTCACATTGAAAACATGGGTTGGCCATTCAGTTTGTTGCTCCTGAAGGCCAGCAGTCAGGACGTGGTTGTTTGCTTTGTATGTGTTTTGGTCATTTATAGATCCCTCAAGTGGTGGGGCCGGGCCTTTGTTGAAGATGTTGAACTTGGTTTGAGAGTCAACCGCAGACAAAGCGTGGTTTTGCCTTGTAATGTGGGGCCCTTTTTGTTGGTTTGCGAGAAGCTTTCCATAGAATGCGACTCCTTGTGCTAATTCGGGTTGTTATATGTCTTTTGGGGGTATTGTTGCGCCATGTCCCGCGCAACATGCAGCATAGGGGGCTTCATGTTTTCTCGGCTAAGCCTGGACTGGCAGTGGCACCCTTGTTTGATCTTTCTGTTTGGTGGCTTTATCGCTAAATTAGGTCAACCCCGAAACGAGTTTCAATTATTTTCTGCCAGAGCCACTTTTCCTGGCGGGTTCACAGGTGATACACCCAAACGAGGTTCCACTGCCGGATGGGATCCTTGCCCGCGAACCGAAGGCGTGAAAGCTACAACCAGCGGATCTATGTTCCTGCATGGTTAACCAAAGGAACCACCCTACTGTGGATGGACCAAATCCTGCACCACCTAAGAAACCGTGGGAAACCATTGTTTGTTGGTATTTACAGGTGAATCATCATTCCAGGGTTTCTTTAGGTGGTGCAGGATTTCGTCCATCCACAGTATCAAACAAAAAGACAATGATCAAATAGCTGGTTACCCACTATAAGGGCACGTGGGATTTAGTGATCCCCCAAACATTGCAAGCGAGAATGACAGACCGGTAAATCACCGTGGCCTCTTGCTTTACTTGTTTTTCAGGAATCGGCGGTT
Source organism: Effrenium voratum (assembly GCA_963377175.1). NCBI lineage: Eukaryota > Dinophyceae > Suessiales > Symbiodiniaceae > Effrenium > Effrenium voratum. The sequence goes on from CAUJNA010003236.1 coordinate 103,515, forward strand.
TGGATTGGCTTCGGCTGGAAGCCAAAAGGAGCAACCGCCAACCGCAAGGACTCACCCACTTCCCCTTCTTTGGGTTGACAAAAAAAATCAGGGGATGCCTTCCCCTTCTTTGGGTTGACAAAAAAAACATCAGGGGATGCCAAAGAGAAGCCCTTGCGACAATTTCCCCTACCTGGAGGAAACCGTGGGGGGGGCCTGTTTCTCGCGCCAGGCGAGGAGACCTACCTGTGCAGATCTACCATGGGTCAATAGGCACCTTTGCAAACAAGAATGTGAAAAACTGGGACCTGTTTCACACACTTCCCGAGTTCATAGACTTTAGATATACTTTTTGGGAACTCCACTTGAGTGGCAAAGCAAGTTCATACTTTTTGTGGCCACTGCACTCAGCAAGTGAGTTAAGGTTAAGTGAATGCCAGTCAAGATGCGCATTGTGGGACATAACTTGGCCCCAACTTTGGGGGGTTCCTCTTTCGCTTTCGAGCAGGCACAAGTTTGGCCACGTTTCTTACTCCCTGCGTTCCTGAGCCTTCATACTGGTTTTGAAGACAATTTTGTTGGTAAGAAACAACTTTGGATTTGAGATTGCCAATCCACTCAGGAAGCGAGTAATTGAAGACGGGCAGGGTTTCCTGCACCCTTTCGTCAAAATACAGGATCCTTGTCGCAGGGTAAAGTTTTCTTCATTTCCCTTTTGGAACCTCTAAAAGTGGAAATCGCTTCAATTGAAACCAGCAGTTCATTTGCATGAAGTTGAAATCCAGTGACACCTGCGTTGCTGCATGTGAAGACCCGGCCCGTTTCGGCCGGTGCCGGCCCGCTTCGCCACATGTAGCAAGAACTTGCAGTCGCTTTCGTGTATTCTCCATGGAGGCCTCAAGCGGTGTCGTGTGTTGTTCTCCCCATGTCAACCAACGGAACGAATCTTGACTGCAAGTGGGTAACGGATCTTTAACTCTGTTGGGAAATAAAGGTGGTTTCCACTAAACCCCCAAACAGTCAAACTTTTTTCAGGGGGGTCCTGCCGGCAACCAAGGAATGCCCACTTGAGGTTTGGGATATGTTTCTGTTCATACTGAGCGGAGAACTGCAGGGAGCCAAATTTGTGTTTTTTGTTCTCCGGACCTACCAGACAACTAACAGGGGTCGGGAAGTTTAGAGGTTTGATGTTTGGCAAAAACTTGCTTGAGGGCAAGTGCAAACCAGAGACTTCTTCGGTTTGGCAGAATTCTGCAGACGCCATGCGAAGGTTCGCAGCTCAGAAGAAGGAAGTCGGGGCTTGGGGAGCCTTTGCGCAGGCAAGCTGCTGTGGAAAGTGGATGTCCGGATCCAAGAGAAGCTGACTACCCCAAGTTCCGGCCTCTTCTTTTGGTGGCTCCCAGCCATCCGGTTCCTTAGGTTTTTAGTATTTAGTCGTAGTTTCCATTTAACTTTTAGCGGGGGATCTGAGGGCAGCCCAGTTTGCTTGATTGCTATTGGGTTGGATCTTTTGGACTTGAACAGTTTGGGAAGTCAAGTTGGTGTTTTATTGAACCCCTAAATAAGTTTTGGTGCAGAGGGGTTATTAGTAACCAAGTTTTCACCTTCTGGTTGCGATGTCCATGCTGTGTCAAGGTTCCAAAAGGTGATCACCTTGCCTTGTATTTCCAGGTCTTTTGGACTGCTGCAGCCAGGGGCGTCATTTGTCTTAGGGTTCTGTTCAAGAGTCTTTTGGCGGGTCCCCCAGGCTGAACAAATGCCGTGTCAGTTTAAACCCCCCAAAATGGATTGGGGGTTCCCTTAGTATGGTTGGCCTTGAAACGGCCAGACCCTAAATCATGGGGACGCCCAAGTCTCGGAGTTTCGGTCCGGCACAGCGACGAGGGTTTGGGAGCAGGGTGCCACAATGGCTGAGGTCGAAAAACTCGACTACCACCACTACCTGCCGATTTTCTTCGACGGGGTGCGAGAGAAAGAGGATCCCTTCAGGCCGCACGGAACCATGCTGGCTTTGGCTGCCAACATTGTATCGCCGCGGAATTGTAACATACCTTCCACCCACCCAAGCTGGAACCCACCAGGTGTGTCTTGGAGTAAAATTGTCTTCCAGGTCTTAGGATCCTAACCCAAGGAGTTCGTTGCAACTTTTTGGGCCGCCAATCTCTAGGCCAAGAGTGTCGCATAGGCAGACTTGATACTTGAGCAGTTTGAAACGGCAGGAAGTTAGCAGTAGCACAATGACACCGGGGTCCACTTTTCTGCTCTTTTTTTGTTCCGCATCATCTTTGGGTTGCAACCAAGTGCAGGCATGTTTAGAGGAGATTCTTTTGGCTGGGAGTGCTCCGTGGGTGATGAGAAGTTAATCGCAGGCTTTCTCAAAGTTGCAGTTACCAGCTAGCCTTTGGACATTCAGCCCCTTCGCTCTTGACACATTTGATGTTCCATCGAACGACGAAAGGTGCTCGAGGCGTTGCCTGACCCCCTCCCATCCCTCCCCGTCACTTTTTGGGTTTGGACCGTTTGAGTGGCAAAGAAAATATGTTGTTGTTTATATATTATATATAGATATATATAATTATGTATATATATATATGTGGCGAATCCGCTCGGAAGGCTCCAAAAGGTGATCACCGTGTATTTCCTGACTTCCTGAGCTCATGGACTTATGATCTGGCCTTTCAGTTTTGCATGGGTGGGTTGCCTTGTTTAGCGGCGCCAGGTGATCACCTGAGAAATTGCTGGGTCGCCTTTGGGGGCATTTGAGCTGAGTCAGCTCTGCTTTCTCTTGCCCAGGTTTATGGCTGTGACCGGCGCCTACGACATGCTCGAGAGGGCCTGGAGAGAGAAACTTTCGGCCGACACGGGGTCGCCGGTTGGCCGGTTGCTCCCTGGAAACGGGGAAATTCCGTTGGTATAGTCGGCTTGGTGGTTCGCAGCCATGCGGTTCCTTGGGTGCTTAGCTTTGTAGTTGGTTTAGTGGCTGATTTCCATATAAAAATAGTAATAATGATAATGATAATAACCCACAAGTTAGAGTTTTCGCAGGGGATCTGAGGACAGCCCAGTCGGCAATGCTGTGAAGGCCCTGTAGGAAGACATCCATCATTTTCAGCAGGTAATGAATTTTAGTTTCGCAGGAAAGTGAATCAGCGACCCCTGAATTGTTTCGCCCTTTCTTGCATTGAGCAAGGCGGTTGCACTGCTTGGCTTGATGGGGTTTACAGCATGGCCCATTTAAACAGCTTGAGCTGGCGCTGCTCACATGATGTGACTCAAATGTTCAGCTCGCGCTAAGAACCCGCATGCTTCAGTGACATGACATGTATCATCTTGACCCCTCCCCCTTCGAGACAGCTATGAAACGGCTTGAGGTGCAATGGAAGTTTGCGCCATACGAAACAAAATTTGCCAGGGCGGCGACAAGATCTTGCCCGCCGCGCCCCCGATGGCTTTCCGGTCGTTGGCTTGACCTGCTACGAGTTGAACTGCTTGTGCTAGAGGCCCTGTATGTATATGTTCATCTTCATCTATGGATTGCAGGTCCTGTTTGGCCGTGTGAAAGCGAGCTTTCCTGGTGATGTGGACAGGGGAAACGGAGGGAACCCGGTTTCAATCTTGGTCCAACCGCTGCCAGAGTGGTTTGCCAGTTGGTTTGCCAGAGTTCCTGCCTGGCAGCATTCTGACTTTTCGGCGCGCATGGAAATTGAGCCATTGACGCGGCGGCAATAAATAAATATATATATATATATGTAGATATATATATATATATGTTAGAAGAGCGGAAAGGTAGGCCGCCCTGGGGCGGGGGGGGGTGACCATATATATATATATATATATATATTTAGGGTAGTGAGTCGTTAGACTGCAACAGTAGAACTTTTTTGTCGAAATTGGGGTTGGTTTCCATTGCACCCACGAAGAGTGGACAGCCTGTTTGTGGGGTCAGCAGCAACCATGGATTTGTGGTACATGCCCTTCGAGTTTAGCGGGCTGGGGATCTCTCTCTCTCTCTCTCTCTCTCCCTCCGGGTGGAGGTTCAGCCCCTTTCTGAATATAACGGCTGACTCAATAAAGATTATGATTATGAAAATCCTTAGGTAAGCAGGGGTAAACTAAATATGTTTTCTATCAACCCCATGGTGTTCATGGTGGTAGTTCGCATCCCGGGGAGAGCGAAGAGTTGTTTGTAGGTTGTTTGGTTGCAACGTGATGGCCTTCAGTCTTCTCCCGGTTGGTCCTTTTTTGGTGCAACATTTGTTAGTACTCTTGGCATGTTTTTGGAGGGGGTAGCCGCATTGTAAGCCGTTTTCTAGATATACCTTTTCTCCCCTTGTGGTCGTCTGGTTGCCTCGAGGCCAACCACCTCATCGCACGGAAACCTGGGACTGTCCCTGAAGTGGGTCTTTGCGCTTAACCACCGTTTGTTGTGAGGGTATATCCAAATGAAGCTTGCTCGGTTTGGCCCTACACCATTTTTCATGGGTTGCATATATGTCTATATATGTGTGTTTCCGTCCAGCCAGCATCCCACCGGCCCAACCAGCCCTGAATATATATATATATATATGTATGCCCTTGTTCTTTTTTGCTAACCGCACGTTCTGCTACACTGAGTTGTGGGCTGCATTCATATCAAAGATCAACATCCCTCTAATTGGGAATTCGGATTGGTGGTGTGGTGGTTTCTCATTTACCCTCCACAAAAGCCAGGGGTCCAAATCCTCACTCAGCACCAAAAATCCAAATCCAAGACACAGGAATACCTGAAGAACGAAGAGAACAGGAAAAACAACGAACCAGCCCGAAAACTGGCCCCATTGTTTTACAATTGTCAAAGTCACTGGTAAAGGGAAAATAATATTTCTGGCTTTGATATCCTAGAAACGTTCAACACAATGACCGCAAAAAAACGACGTGGCAAAACCACGTGGAGCCGTTCCCCAAGCTGGTCCCAGGGCGGTTTTCACCGAACCCGCGGATGGGATCCGCGCGCAAGGTGGTGCCTCAGCTGGTGATCCCGCTGAAGTCAGCGCTGAACACCCGCGCCTGGGGGAAAAACAGGTCTTCGAGCCGTCAAGTTAGAGGCGCTTCCGCCATTTCTCAATTTGGAACCTCTTCTTCTTGGTTACTTCCATTTGCTGAGCATTTTTTGGGTTTTCTCCTTCTTGATTTTAAAGGGAATCTATCACTACTGGCAATGTGTTTTCAATTTGTCCTTGGGGGCTCAAGCAAAGGGAAGTCTAACAGTTACAGTTTCAATGGAAGCCACTAGTCAACTGCCTGTACAGAGAAAATCCAGGGACCTTTGTTGTAAGGTGTTGCTAACCACTTGGTGGTAACTTGATAGTGCCCACTAATTCAGAGAAATGGAATATGTAGCCTTTATATAGTGGCTATACCGGCTTAGTTACTCCGTTTTGCCTTGTAGTGGAAACCATCGTAAAGAAACCCACTTGTAACCCCCCTAAGTGGAGATCATTTGCCCGGTTCCGGAGAACTAATCGACAAGTGGGGCTCTTTCACAGGTTCTTTTGGACCGGGGCCCCAAACACTCCAACCCCAACAAGGGCCCCGTTGCGTTGGGTACTGTAATTCACCAAGACTAGAAGTGTGTTTGGGGGGGTGGTGCGTTTGGCATGGGGATGGTAGGGGCAGTTTAAACTGATTTTGGAACAGCAAACCACGGGAAATTAGAAACGGGACCACATGCTGAGGGTTTGGCGAATGTTTCTAAGCCCCATGGCTTAACCCCCAAAAGGAGAACAAACACACACACACACACACAGACGCACACATGCACACCCCACACTTGTGGCACCCGTGAAGAACCAAGCAAACGGAGGCACTTCAGGTTTTCCGCTGGGTAAGCAAGCAGCACAAGTGTTCTTGGTGAATTTGGTTGAGCAGTGGGTTCAATTGTTTGAGTTTGCTCCTGCCTTTCCCCAACGTCTCTCCCTGAGTTTTTGTTTTGTTTTAACTTTATACTTTTTGGAGCTTTTTGGGAAGATCATGTAAGTGGCAAAAAAGGTTCAGACTTGTCTTTGAGACATAGACATGCCATAGGCTCCATGTCCAAAAGGTGTGGATTTACCCGAAATGCCAGTTGTTTTTCTTTTTTAAGACCCTTTGTTCAGTGCCTTGCTTAGATGAGGCCCATAAGCTCCTAACCAAAAGGGATCCCAAGTACCATAGCAGTTGGCCAGACATTTGCCCTTTTGAAAGTGGTTGCTTTTGGCTTGCCAATTGCAGTGGTAACTGGAAGCATTGGGTGAGTCAGCCAGTCAAGTAAACGAAAGTTGGCACAATGAGTCTGAGTGCCCTAAGTACTTAAAATACGGGGGACAAGGGAGCCCCCCAATTTACCTCTGAATCTACCATGGCTAGGTCCTTGAGTAGTGCCCTTTTACCTAATTTTTGGGGAGAGTTCCCCTACTAAAATAGACTACAGAAAAAATATCGGGCACCCTGAACCTCTCTACTGGAGGACCTAGATGGTTTTGTTTTTGAGTGCTGTTGGCCTACTTGCAAGATTAGGGCATTTGTAGCCCAGGTGACCCGACTATCATGTGCACGACCCTGAAGCTGATGCAAAAGCTGGTCCTCAGCGGCGCCGCCCGGCGAACCTTCCAGCGCAAAAAAGGTTGCGTGTAAATTCCATGTTTCTAATTGATCTAGGGATGCCTTCCCCAGACTTTCCAGGCATCCTTCTTTCCAAAAACAACCAAAACCCTGCAAAAACAGCTGGTTTTTGAAAAGAACCATGGTTGGAAAGAATGGGGAACCAACCCCCAGAATTGCTGTGTAGGGAGGTGTCCACTCAGACGTCGGATTGGCCAACGCTCTATTTTCAAACAGCCCAGATTTCACAGGTGATTATTTCTGGGGGCCTGCCTTGGTGTGTGTGTGTGTGTGTGTGTGTGTGTGTGTGTGTGTGTGTGTGTGTGTGTGTGTGTGTGTGTGTGTGTGTGTGTGTGTGTGTGTGTGTGTGTGTGTGTGTGTGTGTGTGTGTGTGTGTGTGTGTGTGTGTGTGTGTGTGTGTGTGTGTGTGTGTGTGTGTGTGTGTGTGTGTGTGTGTGTGTGTGTGTGTGTGTGTGTGTGTGTGTGTGTGTGTGTGTGTGTGTGTGTGTGTGTGTGTCTGTGTGTCTGTGTGTGTCTGTGTGTGTGTGTCTGTGTGTGTGTGTCTGTCTGTGTGTGTCTGTGTGTGTCTGTGTGTGTCTGTGTGTGTCTGTGTGTGTTTGCGTGTTTGTATTTGTTGTCGGCTATTCAGATGGGAAGTGTTTCTTGTGAAGCCTCATTCGGATCGCTTGAAGCTGCGTGCGACAGGGAACCCGTCACTTGGAGTCGCTCAGCCGCAAGCTGAGCGACTCTCACTCCAAAGGTGTTCATGAGATGGGGCAACGTATTCCAACACCCCGACCAGTGTGCCTGTTGCTATAGCGGCGGTTCCTTTCAATTCGAGTCCACTTCCCGAGTTCCTGAGAAGCCAAGTTCAGTGGCAAGCAATCAGTTTGTACTTTTTAGCGGCCCATCCACTCAGGAAGTGAGGAAGGGATGTCAACGCAATTCTTCAAGTGTTGATTTTCCCAGGTTCTGCAAACAATCGCAGGGTCGAAATTGAGAGGGAGCCCTCAGGTTTGTTTGGTGGGCGACAGTTTTTGCATCAGCGTTCACAGAAATAAAAAGCTTGACGAATATAGGGGGTGTCCTTTAGAGAGTACTCCCGAGTCAACATCAAGAAAACACGGAGGCCTTTGATCGACCGCTTTGGGGCACTTGCAATCGCATCCAATCCCACGTGTGCTGTACTTGGGGATCGTGTATTTCACTTTCTGACTGGTTTCAGAACTTGCAGATCGGTATGATTGGCATGGCCACTGGGACAGTCAGAAGTGCGGGGGATGCCCATCATATTGCAAGTAGGGAAAGAAGGAACTCCCTGTTAACCCCAATTTACGTGGTTTTTGTTGGTGGGTTTGGTTGGTTTACTGAAAGGACAGTCAGCATGTGTGACTTGTTTCCCCTGGAGAGCATGCATGGTAGCGATTAATGTCCCAAAGTCCCAGGTCCACATCAGTAAAGGGCCCCTTACATATTTCCATGGATCCCTTCGTAGGCCTCAGGAGCCCTCATAACTTCCAGCTGAGGGATGAGGTTTCCTAAGCTCCCCTCTCAATCCCTGAGTTCAACTGGCCTTTAGTCACCCTTTGCAAACATTTCAGCAGCAGACGCAAAGTTTGGACTTTTTATCGGCCAATCCACTCGGGAAGTGAGCTTTATGTCTTAGGGAAGGCGAGATAGGACACATCATGTCTGGAAATCGTATTTTGCTGTGTTTCCTCAGATGGCCAAGCATACTGCGGTGGATGCCCTAAACATTGCAAGTAAAGCAACCAAACCTACCCACAACACCATAGTAGATTAGGGTTGACTGGGAGTTCCCTTCTTTCCCTACTTGCAATATTTTGGGCATCCACCGTCGCTTTCTTTTGGCCAGCAAGGAGCTCATCGGCGAGGCAGGCTTCACGTCTTTCGATGGTCGAAAGATACCATGACATGGGGCAAACATTGATGGCAGAATTCCCTCTGGATTCACGTCCGATACTCACCGACGAGGGAACCCTGTTTCTGCCACCCAACTGTCAACGCTTCAAAGCGAAACCCCTCGAATTTTCCAAAGTGCTCCGATTCCTTTGGCCATTGTGCGGTCGGTACAGGTGAAACTGTGGATGGACGAAATCCTGCACCACCTAAGAAACCCTATGCTGACTCCCCTGAAAATACCAACAAACGTCGTAGTTTCAACCGTGGTTTCAATCTGGTGCAGGCTGAAGCATGCACGTCCACTTGCACAGTGCCACTAGGGGAAGCCCCACGTGAGCAGTGCATATCACACCGTGGTAATGGTCAGATTGCATCCTTTGCCAGTGGTCTTACATGTCTTGCCATTCTTGCCCACCCCTCAATTGGAACTGATCTTCCATGCCTCACTCCCTGAGTTCATGGACTTTACTTTTTGGGTTTGGACCATTTTGGTGGTAAATTAAACAAGTTCAGGCGATTTTTGGCCAACCCACTCAGGAAGTGAGATACCATGTTTGGAAGAGCTCCTGGGGATATTTTTTTTAAGGCACGCCTTTGCTCCAACGCTCGACGCAGGCCTTGGTGCCTTACTACCGGCAGATCCTGCCTCTCGTCCTGATGTTCGGATCCATCCCTCCGAAGGAAAGGCCGTGCTGTAGAAGGGTCTCATATGTCTATTGGGGTACCGGCCGTAGCATGTGCATGTCTTAGCTCGGCACTCCGCCTTCAAAGGGGAGGTGCTTCGCCGCGTTGCAGACCCCGGAATTCGTCCGGGGCATCGCCGGCTCTAGTAGAACTCATTTGCCCAAAGACGAATTCTTGACCTTTGGGTTGGTCTTTGGGACATGTTTCGTAAAGGCCCCCAAAACTGATCACCTCGTTCCAGGTTTCTAAGGGACAAGTACGAGAATGAACACCGTTGCGGCTTAGTTGGTTGGTTCCTCGCCCTAAAATGGGCCATGCCCTTTTCAACTTGGGAAGAAATGTTTGGCATTGGGCGGTGGCAAAAACCACCAGAGTTTGGACTTGTTTTGGCCAGGCAATGACGAACTCGCGGGCGGATTTGCCAGGCTTCGATCCAAAAAAATCATAATCACGTGCCAAAAATATCGTGCCCTCAGCCCAAGGGACCTCAGAGCAAGTGCTGGGCACCCGGCGCCTGGTTGCGTTTTTTCATTTGGGATCGACACAATTCACCCTTGCCCTGGACATCTGTCGGCGCTCTCAAGATGGAGCCCCAAAGAATGTCGGTGGTGGCCCAAATTTGTCGATGGCTGATGTCATTGTCCCGAGCCAGCAGGAGGTGCACTTGTTGCGGGGCATCAGCCACCCCAAAGAAATACTTTTGGCCTTCTTTGTGGGAAACAGGGAGGGGTCCTGAATCCTGGCGCCCGGTTCAAAAAAAGCGAGGCCTGTCCTGAGCATGTTCAAGACCTGGAACATCCCGGCCAAGGACCTACCCATCCAGCGGATTGACAGGGGTCCCATCTTTTCTTCAGGCGATTCAAAGCACTGCGCCCAAAGCCCTCAGCTTACGAAGCATAGCAAGTTGGTAAACGATGCTCACCTGGGCCGCATCAAGATGACAAAAAGGCGGGGTGCCGAAGGGGACCTGATATGAAGCCTGATAGATCGATAGATGCTCCGGTCAATGAGTGGTAAAGAGCCATGCCGAAGGTTTGGGTTGGGACCATGTCCACTGAACCTTTACGGGGGGGCTGGCACATCTCATAGCCAAGACCCGGAAGGCGCAACGCCCTTGGATCCAGCCCCAAAAAGAAAAGTACTCAACAGATGTGTATCCGCACCATGACGACAATCATCATGGCTTCGACCTTTTTTCAGCCCACTCAACAGAAAGAGTAGAAGACAACAGGCCCACATCCCTTGGCTGACCTTCCATTGATCTTCAAGCCTTTCTGGAGCCCACGATTCAGCCCCAGATATGGATGGCCACGTATAAAAGCCTTCGATATTTTCCCTAAGACGAGTTGGGTCGATCAGCCTCCGAAGGGCGCAAGTTGACGCGAGTTGACCTTCGAAGCTCTTCCTCTCTTGCGGGGCAAATGGCCCCCTTTTCCCCCATTTGGCCCCACACCGCCCCCACCAACAAGCATGCAAATGCACTAGTCCGTTTTTACTTTCCTTGATCATGCGTAAAGGCGGACGATTGCCGGCTTGGTGGCTGTCGGTGAACTGAGCTTGACATGTCTTTCGGACGGCGCAAATTCGAATTCGCCGTTCCTGGAAGTGACATTGGAGCTTCGGTCCACCATTTCCACCCGGCTTGTTTCGGTATTCTCGTGTGAACTGAAGGTGAGAGTCGGGGGGGGTTGGCTTTGCTTGATGATTCGAGCCATCAAACTCAGATCATTGGGAGGGCAGTTCCGCAGTCCCAACCAATGAGTTTTCTTGGCTCGACTGCAAAAAGGGTAGGTAATAAAGGAATTTTCCCGAAAAGTCGCGACCATGTCCCCAAAAAGAGCGATTTTATGGGATTCACTCCAAGCATTTTGATTTTCCTTCGAACCAAAAGGGTCCCCTGGCTCAGGTCTGTCGACGATGGTACTGTCTCTGTCCCTTTGAGAACGGAGATTTGGCCGTGGTTGTCAATAATAGGGTAACCCCAAAATGGCATGGAAGCCCGGTAAATGAAAGCATGGACTAAAACCTGCGTTTTTTTTGGTGTTTGAATTTTGCCCCATATACCCATTTGGGGCAGGGGGGACTTTCGATGACTGGAGATCTGGATCTTCGGCAACCCATTTTCCCCGATGAATTACTTCATGGGAAGTGGGTCGCAGACCCCCACAACCCCAGGCGGTCTACACTCCCTGAGTTCAAGGACTTACTGCTTGGGTTTGGACCGTTTTTAGCGATCTTTTGCGAAGACCATTGTGAACTTTAGTAACTTTTTGGGTTTGGTTGCCATTTGGGTGGCGGGTGGTAAAAACAGATTGGTCCATCTACTTGCTTTGGCCAGTCCACTCAGGAAGAGATTTGGTCGAGCCAGGACATGGGCGATTTTATGGACTATGGCCAGCGGAAGAACATGTGCCTGGGGGATCTCATTACCGCGCCTCGGCCTGGCTTGCAAGGAAGCGGTGCTTCCATTTGCATTTACTTCCATTTGCTTAAGAATATTTGTTACCTTCCGTCTTGGCTTTAAAGGGAATCTATCACTGCTGTTTTTTTGTTGTTGCTTCCAGGGGACTCAAGCAAATGGAGGTTTCTGACATGTCCTATGGAATCGTTTGAATCCCAAACCCTCCTCTTCCATTTGCTGAAATGTTTTATTATTATTATTACTACGATCTTCCCTTGTTGGATTCAAATATTCAAATGGAATCGATTTCACTATTGGAAATATGTCCCCGTTTTTTCAGGGGGTCAGGGGGGCTTAAGCAAATGGAATGGTGGATGTGTTTATTTTTTTTGGGCCCAAGGTTTCAACTTGTCGCGCTTATCAATTCCTGGACTTTAAACTTTTTGGGTTTGGACCCGTTGAGTGTCAAACAAAAAAATGGTTACTTGTTTGGCCAACCCACTCGATTAAATCAGCGAGTCTGGTCAGGATTTGAGTTGTGAATAACACTCACGGCATGCGCAAAGAGGAACTTGCCCTACAGGAGTCATATTGATTTCCGCAGAGTCAACTTGGAAAGACTCTTTGAATATGTGTGTGTGGGCGGTCTCACAAATACTTCCGAGGGTGCTTGTCTGTTGTTGTTCAGAGGATTCCACCCTTTTGCCCCATTTGCTTGTCGGCTTCACCCTAAAAATCGTGAGCTTCAAAAAGAGCATTGTTTTCCTACCATCAATGAGCTGAGTATCGCGGCCATGTTTTCCTCATGTTTTGGAGGGATCTTCTCCGAACGTGCTAAGCCAATCGAGGCAGGGTTTTGTTGCAAAGCCGCAGCTGAGGAAACGCTTCAGATCTTAGAAGAGTACGGAGGCCGGACCCGAAAATTGCTGTCAAAAACAGGCCCGCCTTTGTCCTTGTTTTGGAAGGGTGTTCCTTATTAAAAATGGACTATGTACCAAACTTAAGGTGACCTTTCTTTCATGGACTCTGGATGTTTGGGTGCCCCCGGCGCGTTGGAACATGTTTCAGCCGGCATATCCAGTAGGCGATGCTTAATTTTGGGGTTGCCTCCGCCCCCCCAGCAATTGCCAAAGTGGATATCTTGACTCAACCAGACAGCCAGCACTTCAGGTGTTCCCGTTTCCCTTTCGGTGAGACCCCACGAAAACTGGCTCCTGGCCAAAAGGAAGCTTCTCTTTTTCTATCCGGGTCGAAGCAATTGGGACCCCATAATTTTCTCCAGGCCTTCCTGCCTTTTTTTCGGGGCCTTAGGATGTTCATACCTCCAGTGCCTGGCCAGGGAACCAAGGGCGTATCTCTTTGCAGGCTGTTGCGGAAGGGGATGCCATCCGGGGGGAAATGTGTTCTTTTCTTTTGGGCTGCACGTTTGCTCTCTTCGTGGACTTCACCCTCCAATGGAACCTATGCGAGGGGTCCTGGAAGACCATTTTCCTTTTACGTTTTTTAAAGGGCTGAATCCCGTGTCAGGTTTTGCGCGAATGGTAGGAAGGGTATACTTTTTGCCCCGGAATGGGAAGGACATTTGAGCGGCATGGGAGAAAAAGTTCAGGAATACTTTTTCTGATCTGAGCGGACTCTCGATGGGAGGGTTTGGCGAGGGCGGTTTGGCCAGGCGAAGACGCCTTCATCAACATCAAGTACATGGTCCCGACGTATGAAAGCGCCGTCCTTTGCGGCGCCCGAGCCCCAGAGGGCCCGCGTCGGGGGCTTCTCTTCGAGAGCTGGTTGGGTTGGATCGTGGGATATGATTTTGGGTTGAACCTTATTACTCCCTGCCACTTTTTTGTTTCTGTTTTTTTTTTTGGGGGGGGGGGAGGATGGAGGGGGGAGGGCCAGCTGAAAGCTTCCGGTCTGATAGGCCCAGACCGGGTTTGGAGTGCTTCAGAGTGACCGGATCCCCAAAAGGCGAAGGTGGGCAACTGAGAAGCGAGTTGCTGGGGATGACACCTGGGCGTAGTTTTGGAGGTCTATTGTAAAATCAACTACCCTCCCACCAACAAACATGGAAGTGCAAAAATGCCCTTTCCAAGGCGAACGTAGTCTTTCTACAGGGTCTGTACACTTCCACGTTAGCTGGTGAGAGGGTATCTCTAGACGAGAGCCAAGCTCCAGCCACCTGAGCAGAATTCGGTGGATTCCGGCCTCGTCCCTTTGCTCCCCACAGTCACTGGTGGCAAGCGGGGCCAACCGCTTCTTGCGCAGGCTCCATGCCATAAGAAAGCAGATGAATGTGAATGCAGTATGCGTCTTACCCTCTCACCCATCAACATGGAATGGAACCTGACACGGGGGTCCCGGAAGACCATTTTCCTTGTAAAGGGACCCCCCGGTCAGGTTGCATGTTGATTGGTGGGAGCGGGTCCCTAACTCTATGTTAACGTTGGAACCTGCCAGTTCAGGAGTCAGTTGTTCGGAACCCCAAATGAGGCAGCGAGTTTAACACATTGGGGTGTCTCTTTTAGGGGATCGCGCAAAATTGTGGTTTTCTTGTTGGTTTCCCTTTAAAATCATAAAAGAGGGGTACCCTCAAGAAATGACCCAAGTCCAAATCTATGGGCTGGTTTGCACCCAGAGAAGAAAGGAGCACTCGTTTTTGTTGGCAGATGTGCAAGGAAAATCGACAAACAGGCGGCACCAAAGGTCTGGAAAAACCTTGGGCAAAGGCGCCAGCTGCCAGGCTATGTTCGAAACGCACCAAATCAGCCAAACACTCAAAAACCAATGGATGAACGACCATAGGCGCCCTTTTAGGGAAATAGATGGCCCTGGTAGATGATTAAACCACCAGGTAAGCCAGGGCCATCTATTTTTCTACCAAAACAACCAAAAGGGACACGCCTGCATAAGTTTCAGGGCTGCTCCAAAGGCAATGGGAGGGTAGAAATATGGTCAGTGCGAATGGGAAATGAGAGGAACTGTGTCTACCCTTGGGTTTGCTTGTTGGCTAGTTCCCCCTGCCCGTTTTGAGGCCAACAGTCATTTGTGCTGGAAGAAGGATGCTCGGAGTTGACTTCTTCCGGCCTCCCTGTAAAGCACTCAGAACCGTAAGCAAATGTGGGTAAGGCAAACCCAAAGCGGAGTTGTTGGTGTTTTTTCCCCCGAGTCCCCCGTTTCCACCCCACCGGTCCGTTTGCGGACCTCTTTGGTTGGAGGCGTGAAGTCACGGCGAGTCGGCCTCCTGTACAATATCCGGATGCCTTCTGAAAGTGAAGGCGCGGGCACGTCGAACTCCCCGGATGCACCCAACAACAGCTTTTTACCGGGTCCAAAAACCTGAGGGGGTCGTTAAAAAAAAGAGCAGTTGTTACAGGGGTGCAGGCCAAGGAATGGGATTGACAAGAACCTGTATTTGATTGACTTAGACGAATGTTGCGTATGTCATGTGTTCTTCCTGGGTGTAGTGGTGTGCTGTTGCTGGTTGCCCGTTTCCTGATCGGGGGAGCGGGCGATTCCGGGCACCGCGAAGGCTTGCAACCTGCGAATTTCTCAACTCAGGTTTGTGAGTTCTCGGAATGAGGACCCTGGCTGGGTCTTGTGAACTAGGAATCCGGAACACTATTCCCCTGTATCCCGGCCCTTCACTTCCTTGCTTCTCTGGTTGCCAGCAGGCAATAGGCAAAACTGTGGGGTGAGTGAAGGCCTGCCCTGAGCCTGGGTGACGACTAGCACTTTGCGATGCTACCCCATGGCTGCTTGAACTTCGCTTGCCTTCAAGTTCCCTAACGACGAGGTTGGTCTTCGCGGCCTTTCGAAGTGTTTTGCGGCAAGTTCAGAGCTGACGTGTTGCATGTTCTCAGATGGGTTCAGAAGAATTGAAGCCGTTGGGACGAGCCCATTTGGAGGAACATGTGGAGTCTACCTCTTGTTCCCCAGAGTTTGCATGGCTCTCAATGACTTGGGTTGGGAGCCAGCTTTGGCACAGCTTGGTCAGGGTGTCCTTGAGGTATCCTTTGCCAATTGAAAACCTTGAGGGTTGGCTCAACCAATATGGGTCTCTGCTGTTTTGGAGGGAAGCCTCAGGTTTAAAAGGTAAATGCTGTAACATACGACCTTTTACTGGCCGAGACGAAAAGCAACAAAACCCCACAAAGAACGAAAACAATCTCAAAATCAATCCGCACCCAAAAGGTAACCAACCGGGGTCCACGATTTGTTTGGAGCCATTGCCCAGCTTCCAGCATTCCTGTTCACCGATGAGATTGCCGCTAGCGTCTTCTCGTGGCTGAGTCGCTTCAGGATTCACGGCCATGAAGCAGCGAAGAGAAGGGGGGTCCCTGTTTGTTTGGGAGGGCAGGGAACGCATCCTCTATGAATCCGCCGGGCTGTTCATAATCCGGGTCGACAACAGCAGAGCTCTGACCTCCGACAACCCATGTGATGAGAGTCCATTGAGGCCGCACAAGTGACGAGTAGGACCAAACAAAAATGTGCAGCGTTCAAGTCAATCGGGGAGTCGCATTGGACAATGCCCCCCCCCCACCACTTGGGGAAGGCCAACACAACAACTAGAAGTGTGTTTGGTGTTTTGGGGGGAAGGGGGGGAGGACCAATGTGATGACTGGGTTTTGCAACTTCTGTGGTGGCAAGAAACCATAAGATGTTGTCCCTTTACATGAATCATGTACTGCGAAGGCCATCCACTTCCAGCGCCATGTCAGAAGATGCAAATCCCACAGCCCTTGTGAGCCCAGAACAACCACTAGATTTGGCGGTCCCCCGTCATACCCTTGGGCCCTTGGGCATTTAGTTAAAGAGGGCTTCACTTTTCGCAAGGTTGGTGTGGTGCAAGACGGCGACTTTCATTTCATACCCCAGCCCCTCACCTCGCGGGATCCCCTGATAGACTTCTGGAATTTTCAGAGCTTAGAGGGATTCAGAACATGTCCCAATCAAAGTTCAACCGTTCAACCTTTCGCAAGAGATCTTCGAGCCACAAATCAAGGTCCTTTCCAGGTATGTTTTTTCGAGGTACGAATGCTTATATACTTATATACCACCAATTTAAGCGTATAGTGAACTACATACGTCTTATACACATTCTACAAACAGAAAAGTCGAAGACAACCTCCATGCCTCCGAAACCCATACCTGAAAATTCCCTGGAACCAAGTAAGGTTTCAGCCCGCCAGAGCTCCGCTCGCCCGCTTTCCATGCGCGGCGAAACCTGGCGCGTGGTGGGCGGCGAGACGAGCGGCGGGGTGCTGGCGCGCACGGGGCGCCTGCTCAACTCCGAGCCGTTGGAGCGGTACTAAGAAACGCTCGAAGCGACAGAGTCAGATGAGTTTCAGTCAGAGTCCAAAGCCATTTGCTTCGTTGCTTCACCCTGTTTAAAGGAATCCGATCTCACTACTGGAAATGTTTTCTTCCGGGGGTGCAGTGATGGAGTCAGATGAGTCAGAATCAAATCCCGAAGTGAAGCTTGGTCTCACTTTTAGAGTTCCGTTTCGGACTTTAGTCACGGTTTGGCAAGACCAGTTTGGTGGCAGACTTTTTTTGGTTGGCCCATCCACTCAGGAAGTGAGCAGTAAGGGACAGTCCCAACCAGAATTTGGTGCTTCCGCTTTGCAGTGCGTTTGGTTTGGGTAGACAATTTTAATACCAGGTGTTGATTGTGACTCAGCTGGGGAAACCAAGCGCTTAGTCCCGGGGGCCGCCCCAAAAAGGGTTCAACAACTTCGAACCTCAAGCTGGTGATTCTTTTCGGGCTTGAGGTACCGGATCTAAATGATGTCTATACAAAGCGTCAGGTCATTTTTTGGCCCGGTTTGGCTTGGTGGCTTTGGGGGGGTTGAGGCCCTGGTTACCTTGTGGCGGGTAGGGAGGGGTGACCCCTCACGTCTCAAGCCCCAAAAAATCCACCACTTGCAGGCCTCGAGGCGGGGATGCTTACCTTCCATTTGCTTAAGAATATGCCTCTTACCTTTCATTTAACCCACTCAAAGTTCAACTTTTAGCGCAAGTCTTAAGCTTCCATTTGCTGAAACAAATACCAAAAAGAAAGAAACAAAATCCCTGTTGGTTTTAAAGGGAATCGATTTCACTACTGGAAATATGTTTATGTCTATATTTTCCAGGGGTCTTAATCAAATGGAAGTTGCGGTGTTTGGTGTTTTGAGGGGGTATCTTAAGTGATGTCCACCAAGGAGTCCCCATCCAAAAGCACACACACACACACCCACACACCCACACACCCACACACCCACACACCCACACACCCACACACCACACCACACCACACCACACCACACCACACCACACCACACCACACCACACCACACCACACCACACCACACCACACCACACCACACCACACCACACCACACCACACCACACCACACCACACCACACCACACCACACCACACCACACCACACCACACAACACAACACAACACAACACAACACAACACAACACAACACAACACAACACAACACAACACACACACACACACAACACACACACACACAACACACACACACAACACACACACACAACACACACACACAACACACACACAACACACACACACAACACACACACAACACACACACACACAACACACACACACAACACACACACACACACAGGTGGCCCTTGTAGGTTCGGTTGGATCGAAAGAGATGTGTTCTGTTTCAGATGAAACTTCTGCCATCCCATTTTCCAGAGACAAACAGCACCATCTATTTCACCAGAAGGGCAAATCTATGCATGCCCATTCCATGTACCAGCCCTTGGGGCCCCAGGGTCCAGCAGGGCCCAGGGGCCCCCAGCCTGGGGCCGTGAGGAGCGCTTGTCCCATGGCGCCCTGGTCTCAGAGCTGGACCTGGTGGGAGACCGCCTGCACTTCCGGAAGATCTCAGGAGCGCGTGGCGACATGCGGAGCACTCCCGATGGAGAAGCGTGGACTTGAGAGGCAGCTTTTTGGGGTTGCGCCCATGGTTCGTGGTAAATGTCCAGAATGTGGTTAGCGCCAGTCACTTCTGGGGAATTTGGAGGGAAATGCGGATGTGTGGGTTTCAATCACCCCCAAAATGGGTGGTTGTCCTTGTGGCTTCGTTTTAGATGTGTCTCAAAATTGCAATTTGAACATTTGTTTTTTCCCGTGTTTTGTTTTGTTTGTCTTTGTTTAATAGAAAGAACGCACCCCCAAAAAGGGGCGCCCTGAAAAAAAGACAAACCAACAGAGGATTCCTGTCGCAAGCGGTGTGTGGATGTGGATGTATGGCTGGTCAAAAGAATTCCTGGGCGCGAGTGGTGTGTGGATGGTGATGTATGGATGGTCAAAACAAAGGGGATTCCTTCGAATGTTCTTGGCACGGGATTTCTTGTTTTAGTTGTTTTGTTCTGTTCTACTATTGGTGGGGGGCTGCAAAAAAGGAAGTTGTTGGCCCACATGTCAAGGTTTGGAAAGATGTTCATCGGGACCCACAAATGGATTTCGGCTTTCATGTTGGTTTCCGAACCTACTGAACTAAGTGTAAAAGGGTACCTTCAATAAAAATCCATGTGCTTTCTTGCTCCTTTGGAGGCATGTTGCCCTGTTGACTTCAGTCTATTCCAGTTCTGTGGGACTCTCTAAATCCATGTTTTCTTCGGTGGCTGCTTCGGTAAAAGATGGAATCCACCAACCCAAGCGTTCAAGTTCTGTCGACCGGCCAATTCCGCTCGCGCGTTTCGGAGAAATGGTCATCAACAGCAAATTGCCCTGATCGTTTCAAAAGATACCCGTAAAGTCATGCTTTTGGAGCACCAAAAAGCCACCAAGGCGCCAAGGCGTTGGTCTAAATATGCTTGTATATGTTTATATGCCTCACCAAAATACGCATAGATAGCTAGCTTACTATGTTTTCGCAGTGCTTTGGGTCAGCATGAGGCATTTAGAACAAACCAAGCATCTGCGTGCATTCCAATTTTGTTTGGAGCAACCCCCCCAATTCGGGTTTAGTTCTCCCCTCTTCTTCCCCCACGTGAAGGGATTTGTGCCACTCACTTTCACAATGGTGTATGTTGTTGACAACCATTGGAAAAAACCATGGAATCCGGGCTAGTTATAATTAGGCAAAGCCTGGGAATCTGGGAATTCTGGGCTAATTATAGCGAGCTCAGCCACCATGAAGGTCCTTTGCTGAGGCCGTTCCTTATTTGCCCCGACTGTGGCCACGTCCTATGGAGTCAACGTATCCCAATATGTTTCTTCTCTCCCACCGTTGGTGTTAAAGGGAATCGATTTCACGACCGGAACTATGTTCTCATTTTTCCCGGGGACGTATCCGCAAATGGAGGTTCTGGTGTTTAGCCAAGAATCACTTCCTCAGTTCATGGACTGGAAACGTTTCGGGTTTGAACCATTTTAGTGGTACTCGGAGGCTCCTGGGGCTTTCAATGGAAGACCCGACCCCTCCATTAGACACCCCGGAGGTGTTTGGGGTTTTTCAAAACCTAGCTGTTTGAGGGCCCAAAAAACATCGGGAGCCTTTGGGTAGCTAGAAAGTTTGGTTCCTTTATTTGGCCCATCCACTCGATCTGAAGTGAGAAGAGCTTCGCCTGAAATCGAGGGTCTGATTTCGGCCGCCGGAAATCGCCGGAAGTCGCCGCAGGCGTTGGCCCCGAGAGCGGCTGGCTCAGCATCAAGCTGAGCCTCGATCAAGAGAAGTTTCGGGCCAGTGAAGCTCAATGGGTTTTGCTTTGAGACCCTTTTTTTAAGCTTCCATTTACTTAAGAATATGTAAAAATAAAATGTTGGTTTTCAAGGGAATCGAATATTTCTATTTTTGCCAGGGGGCCTTAACCAAATGGAAGTAAGTTGGTTCACTTGGCGCTTCCCAGCGAATCGTCGGGTAGCTTTTAGGTGTTGAGTGGGCTCGAATCGTTCTTGGTACCACCGGGACCGCTCAGGCAACGTGTCCCAAACTGGACAGTCACTGATTGCAGCTTGTCATTGAAGCTTATATTTGTTGTGTTCTCTTTGTGTTCCTTCTGTTTCGGCAAATAGGCACTGGTCGCCGCACTTGTGCCGTGTTTTTTTCCCCCGAGGATCCCGAAAGAAGACCCTCATTTTGACCGCTTAGGGTTTAGGGTTTGGGAGCTTAAGGTTGAGGGTTTAGGGTTTGGGAGTTTTAGGGTTTATTAATGAGCAAAACCATGGAAAAGTGTTGTTTAGGATTCTTTTTTTGAAGAGTTTAGTTCGCACTCCCACACCAGTTTTCTGGGTTTTTGAGAAGTGGAAGTGTGTTTTTGATGGCAGGGCTAACACGTTTTACGTAGGGCGTTTCTAGGCTGGACGTGGGTGGAGGGTGGATTTATGTGTGGATGCCCCATGTTGGTTGCGAAGAACCAAGTTCTTCGCTATGCCAAGCGTAAAGTTTCCTCACTTCCCGTGGGAACATTGGGCAGCCCTAAATCAAACGAGAACAGAAGAACACGTGTGAGTGTTTAGACTTTGTACTGTTCGGGGCGTAAAAACGGTTTAGTGGTGTCCACAAGTTGGGTCATGCTTTTGGCCAACAGGAAGTGGAGCTTCATGACCGTGGCCTCCAAGTGCCAAGAAAGAGATTGTGCCTTTTGCCCCATGGGTCACATTTCCCTACATTTCCTTAGGGCTCAAGGGGGCCGCGAGCCTAGAGAACGCAGGCAGATACCACGATGTTTCAACTACCGGCGGCTGCTTTCTCCCGAAAGGCGCACAGGAAAAGAGTCACGGAGGGGCGATGACAGCTCTTTGGACAGGGGAAGGCTTTTTTTTTGTATATGCATTTTCCCTAACTTTTGCAGGACATAAGGCGACCGGTTGGATGCCTTCGCTTGGTTTGGACAATTTTTTGCGAGCTCCCCAGGAGCAGCATGAGTTTACCCAGGATGACAGTCCTTTTCTTTCGCATTGTTCATTACGGCCTGTGGTTTATTGAAACTCAGGCATTCGCAAAGAGCACACCATCCTTTTGGTCAACTTGGCCAACCGTACTTCCACTTTTTGAATTTCAGACTTGCGATGATTTCTGAAAGGTAGCCTCAGCAAGCAACTTGGCATGCACCACGCTCAGGAAAGACAAGGACCTGGCCCGGAGGACGGTCTGCGATTTCAAGCAGACTCAGATTTGGGCGCTGTCTGACATCCACACCGACAAGAAGGACACTGATGCGGGTTGCGTCCCAGTGTTCTGCCCTTTGGGTGCTGAATAGCCTGTAAAATAGTCATTTGTCCCGAAAGGAAACCACAGGGGATGGGCATTGTTTGGATTGTTCCAGGCTTATATTTAACACCCAGCCGATTTTTTGGGAGGGCATAAATCCAAGTTGCTCATCGTGTGCAAGGCCATCCCACGGGTATGAGTTGTGTTTGCATCGCATCCATTTGGCTGTGTTTTCTACGAAGGGTACCCTTTTTGGGGTTTGAGAAGCAAAAGCTTTGGCACTCCACCCACCTCCACCCTGGAAGGAGAACATGGAATGGGTGGACAAGCTACCAGAGCTTCACGACAGTGAGAGCAGTGGGGGCGATTTCAGGGTCGGTCTTTAGTAAGTTTCAGCCTTTTGGCCGAGAAATCCGCAGTCCGCCGTAGGTGTCCCTTCGGGGAAGTCTACAAGTCGTAACCTTTCGGAAGCTGCCTTTTCCCCAAGCGACCAAAAACAAGTGTAACTTTTTGGAGGGGTTGAGGGCTGGGCACCTTGCTTTCAATCACTTCCAAAGCTGCTGGCTGCTGGTTGTTCTTCTTACGCCCCGAGTTCCTGCACCGTTGATATTTGCGAAGACCGTTTTTGGGGTCGCCTCCCACACTACTTCACACTTTACAGTCTAAATATGGGACAGAGTCAAGAAATCAGTGCTGTGTCCCTAGATGTGGGCCACATAGCAAGGGCAGCAAAGAAGTAGTTTGAGCTTTCTGAGCGTCCATCCACCTTGAACAAAGCCAGGCTCTTGGTGCACAGCACCGGGTTTGTTTTGGTCAGTCGCATGTGCCAGTTGGGCGTGGCTACTGCGAGAGCCAGAGGATCGCAGGTCCTGGGCCCCTTGTTTTGAGCCACACCCATTGACAGCATAGATTGAAAGGGAAAGCTATGGGAAAGCTGAACCCCTAACCACCCAACATACCCAACCACCACTCCAAGCCACCAATTCGGGAGAAGCTGATTTGCCCCCCAGGGCTCAACCCCCACTAAAAGACTTGTATCACAATCTATCGGTCTTCAATGGTGGCTATATAGACCCCCCTGGTTTTCATATCGGTTTGAAACGGCCACGCGAGTCTCTCGGCCCAGGTTCCGTGATGACGTGTTGATCTTGGCCGGGGACGTGGCCAACACCATGGAGGTAGCGCTAAAACGCTGAGTCATCGGGCAACCCGTTTTGGGATCCTAGACTTCCATTTGGTGAAATGATTTGTTTCCCTGTTGGTTTTAAAGGGATCGAGTAAATGGGCCAACAACTTCCATTTGGTGAAATGAATATTTGTTTTATTTGTTTCCCCTGTTGGTTTTAGAGGGAACCGATTTCACTACTGGAAGTATCTTTATTGTTTTGGCAGGGGACTTAAGCAAATAGAAGGGTGCCCATTTTGGGATCCGAGAAACCGAAGCTTTGGCACTGAATTGGTGGGTTGGTGGTTTTTCACGGGTCGGCTATTTTGTGGAGGGTACATTCACATTTCCTTTCAACCAGAAAACCACAATCCAAACCACCATGGGCCAACTCGCTTCCACGTTTCGGGCTTTAGTCACTTCTGGGGCTTGGACCATTGCGCGGTAAAATGGAGAAATCGGCTCTACTTTTCTAGGCCAGTCCACTCTGGGGTGGAGCTATTAAATGCATAATCTATTGCTCATCAGCATCAGGGGGATGTCTCTACTGCCTTTTTGCAACAACAAACGGCTTCCCATTAACGAGAAGTCAGCTGGCGAACTAGCTCAACAACGGGGAGGAACGCCACCGTCAATCAACCTTTTGTTCTGCTGGGGCTCCGGCACCAAAAGCATTGGCCCTGTGTGCTTCGCTCGCACTGGAAGTCAGGTGGAATCAAGGGGGTTGTGTCCAGCAGTTGGTCGCCGAATATGAAGCCACGTGATCTTGCTGAGACTTGCGCGGCCATCTTTCCTGGCAGTGCTCTTCGGGAACTCTCATGGCCTGGGCGGTTTTTCGGAGAGTTCGTAGCCACGTCTAGGACTGATCGCCTTCCATGACGGGCTGTGCTCACCAAAAGCCAAGTCAAGGTGAATAGTCCTTGACGTTTTGTCGTGGAGTTGGCAGCGCCCATGAGCGTTCAGGCTTTCGCCTTCAGGCGGCACCCGTGTCTCGTGGTTCTCTTAATTTGCTTTTGCTTCAAGGTTCCTGGGGGTGCGTCTGATCAGAAAGGCACATGATGGACGCCAGGGCGCTTTTCTGTCTTTGAGCGGGCAATAGCGGGCAGGGAACTCACGAACTTTGTGGGCGTTTGGCAGGAAGGTCTGAACCCTCATTGATGGCGCAGCAGCATAGATGCAGATGACGCTTCAGCAGGCCACCAGGCCCGTTCAATCCCAGGACTTTCGCCTGAAGACCAAACCTGATGCTCTGCGGAAAGTTGGCCGGCGGGATGGCTGGCAGCAACGGAAGCAGTGAACCACCCGGCTCTGAAAGAAGAGGCGGCGTGGCCGATAGTGGTGTGCTGTGCGCGAGGTCCTGCTACACGATAAGTGGAAGACGGTGCCAAGAAGTAGGCATGCGCCCTGCCCGGCCCGGTTCCAACTGAACATGATACACCGAATGCTGGAAGACATGCGTTCGCCGGGTTCACGCCTCATTGCTTCTTGGGTTTAAAAATCCAGTCACTCCTGGCCTCAAGACGCGGAGGGGGTATGGCACAAGTGAGGGATTTTATGGGTAGGCGCACCGGCCCGCACAGGGCCGCAAATCTAAACGAGCCTACACAGCCTGCTCATTCCCTGAGTTCATGGAGCTTATACACACAGACACACACACACACACACTTAGAAACGGTTTTGGAAAACTGTGTTGCGAGCACGCTTAGTGCGGACACGCTGTCTTCCTTGCTCGTTTGGTGGGTTCCCCCTATAAAATTGTACGTGCCCCCTTTTTGAAGGAATGTGTTTAAAGGCGGGAAAGCACAACAAAATAAGCGCCCAACATGTTAATTCACAAAGGGCCCCCTTGCTCTTCCAGGTTCACTAAGCTTTTGACGGCAACACAAAGATGCAGCTGCCACTTGAAAAACGTGGCTAGTTTGGAACAGCGCCCGTGTGCAACCAGGTGGGTCCCGCTCAAAGGTGCCAGGCATAGGCTAATAGGCCATAACAGTTGTGATTCGCAGTTGTTTTTCGGGTTGGGCCATTTTCGAGGTAAATCCAACGGCCAGTCCACTGGATCGGAAGCCAACGGTTTCCTCGCTTTCCTGGAAAATAATCCCAAGGTGATGGATATGCTTCGAAGCGGTTACACGTTGAGGGGTTCTCGAAGCGGTTTTCGGTGGATTTCCTTTTTTCTTCCTCCACCATATGGAAAGTAAGTTTGCGGCTGTCACGTCCATGCCAAATGGTAGCAATCCCAGGTCCAATGCAAAACAATATGAATGTTGACCCCGGATCAATGATGTCTTGGTTCATGGCTCCGGGTCGTCCCGGTCAAGAGGGGGTCCTTCACTTTTGGTGTTTGCAAATCCGAGGTTAGCATTACCCGGACGACTTGCGGCAGTTTTAGCTTGGATAGAAACAGATGGCCCTGGTTTAGCTAGGCTTCATTTTCTATTTTACCGGCCATCCATGTTTCCAAAAGGTCACCTTTGACGGCAGGTGCTTCAACAGACCTTGCTCCTTTTGAAGAAGCGCTTCGCCCGAGTCTTCTTCTGCCCCGGCTGCTTGGGCCAAGCAGGTGTCAGGCGTCTAGTTGGAGTCGCCTTGTATGAGGAAACCTCCGGTCAGCCCAGGTAATATCCGCGACAGCCGCAAGTCTGCTCCAAACCGACCCAGAGCCTACCTGCCCCATAACTTTCAGCAGTTGGAGAAAAATGAGATGTGGCATGACGCAGGCAATACTAGTACCCGTTTTTGATGGGGCAAAGTCAGCGTATCTTGGTCGCTGCTCAAATGAAGCCAGCCATGAAATATCCCCTTCAAGAGGCCAATGCTTTGTTCCTGTGCCGATCGATGGCCGACTTGTTCAGTAGACAGTGGAGCCTTGGGGCGGGCTACTGGGCGGGGTCTCCCACAACACAACAAACAACAACCGGTTCCCACAGGCGCTTGTTTTGTCTGCTTTTGGTTGAAGGAGGAGGGGGCATCTTGAAAGGCAACCCTTGTTTTTTCCTTAATTTTGTTGAAGGAGGGGGCATCTTGAAAATCAACCAACAGGAAAAAGGTGCCCTGTGTTCGTCCCATGACCAACTCATCGAGGCAACCACGACTTATGGACGCAGGGTTGGCGCGGCGACTCCATGGAGAAGCTCCGTGCCATTTTGGACTTCTGCGGCTCTGCAGGCATCGACCCTCGCCAAGGCTTTGGTTTTTCTTGGTGCGACTTTGTCCAGGGGTACCCTTTGTTTAATGGTTTGAAACGCAAACCACCCATGTTGGGGCCCCCTAAAAAAAGGACCCACCTGCACCCCCCTTTCAATCCACAAAAAGGCGAGCCACCCACCTGGGTTTGAAATTGGGTCGGAGAAGACAAAGCTCAGACTGAAGAAACCAACCTGGACGGGTCTTATGTTCCCGTTAAAATCCACCAAATACGGGTCCCACCCCAAAAAAAGACAGACCCAAAGGAAGATTTGTGTTCACCTTGGTTCCAAGGAAAGCCAAGAAGAAGCCACTGTTTGCAGGGTTCCCACGATTTTGACACGTGCCCCTAGTTGTATTGTTCTTTGGGAAAAGCATGTGTATAAATAAGGGGTGGTGTTGTCAGGGGCTTCATTGTTCTCCTTGTTGGGTGATGCAAGCATCTCCTTTCTGGGGCCATTTGAAACGGAAGACGCTTGGACCTGCTGGCTCCGTTCCTGGGCTCGTAGTGCGTTTGGGTTTGGACCATTTTAGTGGCATAAAGAAGTCTGAGGAGTGGGTTTGGCCCAATCTGCTCAGAAAGTGAGCTTGCGGTTGCTGCTACCTGGACCCTCAAACCACCCTTAAAAGGGCGAGTTCCTCTGAGTTGGAGGGTCCAGGTAAGGCACTTGTCGGCACTTCATGTCAGACAGGAGTCCCACAGTTGAGTTGGATGTACGGGGGGAACCGGGCCAAAGCCAGGCCTCAGGCTTGCCATGAGGGTAAAAGCCACAACTGTTTGCCTCCCGAACTCCGAACGACCATTCCGATCTTTGGGGGGACCTCCGCGGGCAAGAACGTTCCCACTTCCCGGGTTCTGTTTTGGATTGAAGAGTCACTTTGGGGGTTTTGGAGGTCGACCATTTGTGTGGTACACCCAAAGTGTGGTTACCTTTTTTTGGGCCCGCCCCGATCAGAAGCTGAGCTTTGTTGGGGTTCAATTTTGTTTTATCTTTGCAAACTTCACGTCAGCGTGGCCATGCCGGCGCCGAGGAAACTCGCCCGGGCGTCGTTGACACAGGCGGCATGGGGTAGTTCTCAGCAAGCCAAAGCGGACTCTCTTGTTTTGAGAGCCCCCCCCAGTTCTGTAGGGCTTTAGGGCTGTTTGGTGGGATCTTTGGGCTTGAACTGTTTGGGGAAACCGTGGGTTTCCCATTGGACTTACAAAAAGTTAAACGATTTGCAGTGGGGTCAACAGTGACCAAGAACTAGCCCTTGAGAATTTGGTTTCCTGAGTATTTGTCAGTGAGATATGCAGCAAAGCAGCAATAGACACACCAGCGCGCAACATACGCGCACAAGCACAGACACGTACACGTACACGTACACGTACACGTACACACACACACACTGGTCAGGTAACATTTACATGTGTTTCATTCTCGAAGGAATGACCAAGATTGAGGAAAGCTTTCCTCTCAAGTCTCGGCGAACCAAATCACCTGCATTGCAAAATGCTGGCGAGAGTGGCCGAATGAGGGTGATTGGATGAGTCGCGGTAACCTTTGTATGAATACACATTTACACATGCAGATACGTATGCTCATGAAGCAAGAGAGGACAACGGCACATATGTGGTTCTATGTGTGTGTGTGTGTGCGTTCGTAGCAATACATGGCCTGCGCCATTAGTGTTCAAAATGAGTGTATCCCAACTGTCAACCTCCTTTGACCCAGCTTCTTGCTTTCCTTTTTTGAGGAGAACAGTGGTTTGCATGCCGTACTGTAAGTACTGCATGCAAGGCGTGGGCCGTTGCCCGAACAAAGACCGGTTCTCCACACAGTTCCCATTCTAGATGCAAGGGAATGATCTTCACTCCCTGCGACTTGTCGAGATTTTTTTGCGACTTTTGGCCACTCCACTTTTTGGGAAGTGAGGAAATTGCCGGAGGGGCCGCCATCGTTTTTTTCTGGCGAGTTCCTGCGAGCCAGGGTTGTGGGACTCGGGGTTTATTCAACCACTTCTGTGATAGAAGTTGGAATCCCCTCTTTAAATGGCGGGGTGGTTTTTTTCGGGACCTTTTTCTTGTAGCACAGTGGGCATTTCCCAGAGCCCTGGAATGATTCGAGCGAACTGAGGCGGGCAGCAAGTGCTGGTGGTGCCGCTGCTGGCCTGGCACCAGCCCCAGTGGGACTCCGAGAAGGAGTTGGAGGAGTGGGAGGCGCCGAGCGCGGCAAATGCGGAAGAAGCGGAGGGGGGAAAGCGGAGGTGTTTTTTTTTGACTTGGTGGTCCCCAGCCATCTGGTTCCTTAGCTGTTTAGCCTTTTTAGTGGTAGTTTCTGATTGCTATTGAATAACGGATCTTTTGACTTTCACTTTTTGGTTGATTTCAAGGGGGTTCCGTATTCAAGCCACAAAAAGTGAAACTTATTGAAGAGGGGTCAACAGCATCCAAGTGTGGTCCTCAGCCACGAAAAATGTATTCCATGTGCTGAACGGAAGATTTGTTTCATTTTCCCTTTTGGGTTTTAAAGAGAATCGATTTCACCACTGGACATATTTTAGTTGTCGTAGCTAAGCCTAAGCAAATGGAGATATGCATGGAATTGGGGCAGGTGGGTGACCCCTGGAGATCTCCGTGTATGAAGCCCAGCATTTGAAGCGGCAAGACCTCAGGGGTAAGGTTTATCTCATTTTTCCTTCCAATGGAATTGGGTCCCGGAACCTCCCAAGCCCCCGTTTTCGGGTAGGGGGGATGTTCTGGGCAACTGGGATGCCGGGAGCCCCCATGCCTCAGGGGTCGAGAGACGCCACAGCTGCACCTGAGGTGCCACCAGTAGAGAAGACCATCGCGGACCGGATTGGGATGACCGGGTTGAACCCGCCCCGCTTTGGGGCTGGCTTGTAATAAAAATTGGTGCAACAGGAAGCAACTCACTTCATATGCAGGAAGACAACAACCCATTTTGGGGGTAGTCTGACTGTCCGATTCCTATCTTCCAATGCAAAAGGAGGTGACTTCTGAAGATCGGACTGCAACCCCCCCCCTGTTTGCCCCAAAATAAGACCCGCAGGTCTAACTAGGGCCAGATTTTGGGGATCTCCAGTCCGTTCCAAGTCCTTGGGAACGTGCGTGGTTTGCTTTCAAATACGTGTGTCTTTTTTCTTTGCGAATCTATCACTAGTGCTTTTGGTGTTAAGCATATGGGATTTCAACTTCTATGTGGGTTGATTGGTGTACATCACCGTATACTTGTCGCTGGCGTCAAGTGGCGATCAAGTTCCCACATGTCCGCTGTGGTGCTGAAAGTACGGAATTGCTCTCGTTGCTGGCAATTCGATCGGATTTGGCCTATGCTTCACTTGTTAGTGGACCTGAATACTTTTTCGGGGAGGATCGTTTCAGCGAACCTCACTTGCCTAAAGCCGACCTTTGGACTTTGAATTCCCTTTTTGGGACCATTTTGTGTCATGGCCCCATTTGGGCAATTGAGGAACAAGCCAAATGTCTGACCAATCTCGATCGGAATTGAGTTGCTGGAGTCAGATGGCTGAAACTATACCCCAGGCTTTGTGTTTGCATCCATGTGTAGTGAAGCCAAAAAGGCATAAGAAGTGGGCTACGTAGGGGTTGAACTGGATTTGATCATTGC
Organism: Effrenium voratum; assembly: GCA_963377175.1. NCBI lineage: Eukaryota > Dinophyceae > Suessiales > Symbiodiniaceae > Effrenium > Effrenium voratum. The sequence goes on from CAUJNA010003236.1 coordinate 133,292, forward strand.
CCTTCTATATGCTTATTGCTTGTAGGTGGGTATGTCCACCTGGGGTATGTAAGTGAGCCTTGGAAAGCCGTGGTGGCTGATGTTGCTGAAAATACGGTTTGGGGAATCCCACTTTCTCGAACGAATTTGTCCTTAACAATAAAGTAGTCATGGGAAATGGCCCATGGAACAAGGGTGATGCCCCCAGAACCTTCCACTTGGTTAAGAGGATTATCGTATATGTTCGGTTGGATTTACAGAGAGTCGATCTCACTGCTGGACATATATTTGTTCACTGTTTACCAGGGAATCGATTTTACAGCAATTGGAGGAGAACCTCTCATTGAGAAGCCTGGCAGGACTACTGGGCCACCAAGTGGCCGCCGCCTTTGCGCATCGACGACGGCTCAGTGGCGCGAGCCGTGGATGAGTTGAACGAGGAAAACGGCGCCTCGGCGCGTCGCAGGCGCGTTGCCGTGGGCCGGTGTTCGGGCCGTGGGTTTTTGTGGGGCTGGTGACGGCTGGTGGAAATATGTTTTTTTTTTTTTTGCCAGGGGTCTCAACCAAATGGAAGGAATCCACCCAGCAAGAAGAGATGCAGGCTTGCTCCGATCCTTCAAAATAGGACCAACCCAAAAGCCATGATATTGGCCCGAAGGCTTTTGCTTCTCAACTTGAATTTCTACCCATGGATTCCCCCCCCTCCCCCCTTCCAGTGGGTCACATGGGTTTCACACATCGAAACTGCTCAAAGGGAGGCCTCTCCGCTCTGACCCGTTGGCCTTTGGCTAGGTCCCCAGCGATCGGTGCCCTTTCTCACCGATTCTCACCCTTTTTTGGTTCGGAGGGTTTCCCCTACTAAAATAGACTACAGAAGAATAGTTGGTACCCTTCTCTACTGGAGGACCTGGTTGGGTTTTCCAGTTAGTAATTTCCAGATGGCCGTCCTGGGCAAAGTACCCGAGGAAATCTCTCTCAAGGTCAAGACTCGGCTTTTGGAGTTTGTAGGAGCATGCCTGTGGTTAGAAATGGATGGGTTAGTTTAGTTTTATGCCATCCCATTTTCCAGGACCATCCATTTTTTCAACAGGTCGCCTATGAGCAGGACAAGCCCGCAACACCAAAGTCGCAGTGCCCAGTTTTGCAACCCACATGCAGAACATACTTGTTCCCAATGTGTCCGCTTGCCAAGCCAAGCATACCACTAACAAGACTTGTGGCATGCCATCTAAGGCCAAAAGGTATTGTACTCGGATTGAAAGACTGAAACGTGCTGTGTGCCACTATATGCTATCCTTGCACCCATGCAACACCAGAAGTTTAGACAAGCATTGCCCTTTGACCAACAGATGCCGCAGGTTTGATGTCCCCTTCCACTAAACGTACTAGTCTCACTTCCCGAGTTCCTGGACTTTAGTCACTTTTATGGACGACCATTTTGGTGGCAAACAGAAGGTTCTTTTTGTTGGCCCATGCACTCAGAAACCGAGTAGTGCGATAGTACCTCCCCTTTGCAACTTGGATCAGCCTGAGACTAACCCCATTAAACCCATCCCCATTTGGAGGGGCACCTAGCAGCACCCCACGGTCATGGCAGCCCCCTCACTCCCCCCAACAGCCCAAACAAACCAGGCCGAAGCGAGGAGGTCGTTTTTTCTTTTCCGTCGTCGGGTATTCCTACATTGCAGGTTTGGATTTGGTGGTTTGGGGACCTTGTTGTAGAGGGTAAATGGGAAACCACCTCAATCCCCCGCGCTCCAAGCCACTCACTCCCCGAGTTGGGATTCTTCGCGCAAAGCTTTCCGAGGCTTTGCGGAGGTCCTTGCCAGGAGGAAGGACTTCCAAGTACTGTCCTTCTCCCATTTCCTGCCGCGCATTGAGCTAAACCCTGAGAAGCGGTGCCCCGAAACCGGAAAAATGAGTCTCGGTGGGGATGGTTTCTCGGGCTTCTACGAGTTTCCTTTTGAAACTGATAGATGCATCAGTTGTGGCGCGTCCGTGCATCCCAATGGGTCAAGTGCCAAACAAGTGGACCCTAAAGCGGCGTCAAATCAACGGGTTCCAGCTTGCACCGAAGCAACATGTAGCATCAGAATCGAGCCGCATTCTTGGAACCCAAGGGTCGAAGAGCAATGACATGACTTGTGTGGCTGCATCTTTTTGCCTGCTGCATACGGCTGACCTATGTCCTGTTGTCCCCAGATGGCATGGGTTGACCAGCAACTTCCAGGCTCCACTTGGGCGAGGAAGCTCAGCCCCATGCAGGTGCCTAGGGCCTGGGCCAAGATCACCTGGCTCGTTACTGGCACCCACCTATATGCCCATATTTCACTTGAAAAGACCAAGGCAAACTGGGTTGCTCACATCGGTCCGCCCGATGGGTCCTGAAGCATGAAATCAGGCTGGGCAGTGCCTTTTTCAAAGTTTTGGACAGACGCATTGGTTTTCAAAAGAAAGGAACTCTTCTTGGCTATTAAGGGAACCCCAAATAAAGCCCGCCCTTTGCGGGGTCAAGTTTCCCCTCCAAATCATTCCTCCCTTGGCAGGGCAAGGTAATATCGCTGAGTTCTTTTCCATGCTGAGTTATGGCGATTGACCCGGATTTTCCGGGTTCCCCCATCATGCTGCATGAGACCAGCAGGTCACTATAGACTCCACACCTCCAAGCCAAAAACGCCGGGGCCGAAATGCCTCGGCCTCGAAAGAAGCGCTGCGCAGGTACCTGATCCCTTCCTGCCTGGCCAAGGCGGTGGGATCTTTGTACCTCAAGGAGCCGATTCTGCCGGCCGAGTCCTCCGATTCGTTGACCCGGTGTCAGTGTCAAGCTCGGCGGAACGGAACGGGATCTACTCACTTCCGAGCTCCGCGCTTTTTAGCGGCATTGGCTAGTTTTTGGCCGGGTTGTGGTGGCTGGGGTTGGTTTAGGGTTGGTTGAGGATGTGTCTTTGGGGGGGTAAGCGGGGTACCCTCAAAAAACAGACATGCCCAAATGTTCCAACTAGTGAGTTTCATGATGACCTTTGACACACACACACACACTTTTGCGGTTGGAGGAGCCTGGGGTTTTGGCAGTGAGCAGGATCCCTGCGGGAAATTACCCACCGTGCAAGCACCCTCGACACCATAGGTGGCTTTTTTTGGGCGCTGCGCGTTGCGCGCCTCGGCCCAGCTGAGCGATGCTGAGCGCGCAGCGTCTGTGGTTCGACTGCAAGCTGGTCAAGGGGCGATTCAGGAATGGACAGGTTCTGGCGTTGTTGGACCAATTGATGTCATGGGACAAAGTTGCGCAGGAATCCCTGAGGCCTCCTGGTCATGGAGCCAAGAGTCGCTGCGTGCTGGGGCAGAGGGTGGATGTTGCGCAGAAAATCTCGACAATCAGAGCAGAGCTGTGGTGATCCAATCAAAGCAGAGCTGCGGTGATCAATGCGCACGGCAGTCTTGATCGACTGTGCTGGCGTGGGGTGTTTTCAAGCGTGGATCGGTCGGAGTCGGGCATCGGCAGCCTTGCGTGGGCAGAATGAGAATCAAATCCCACGCGCACGGCAGTCTTGCTCGACTATGTTGGCGTGCGGGTTGGGCTGGGCCTGCGGCTGGGCTGGCCTAGCTTGGGTGGGTTGTTGGCTGGGCTTCAGGGAAGTCACAGCGCACCAGACAGGTGGTTGGGCAGCCGGACTGGGATAAGAGCAATTGCCGCTATGGGACATGAGACACGCTGGACTTGACTGCTGTGGGACTGGGCGTGAGGCGAAGTGGGTGCTGCTGTTCTGCTGTCGCGGTCATGTGAGCACGTCGGCGGTGGTGCTGGTCCAGTCTTGATTGCTGGTCCGGCCGGGCTAGCGGGCTGGGTCGGCCTGCATGTGGCTTGCTTGGGTGGGTTGCTCAAGTGGTTGGGCAGGTGGTCCTGCGCTGGGCTTGCTTGGGTGGGTTCTTGGTTGGGAGGAAGCGGTGAACGCTACGGTGGATGCCCGCAATTTGCAAGCGAACCGCAAACCATGACAAATTACGGTAAATTGGGGAGATCCCTTGTTCCCCTGCTTGCAGTACTTGTAGGCCCTTTGTGCGCTGCCTTCCCTGCAAATCCACCGGTAAGCCAGCCCCGAGCACTTCTTCACTGTTCTTGGCATGTTTTTTGGTTTTTTAGTTTTTTGGTTCTGTTCATTTTTACTGGGGGTCTGCAAAAAACAAAGTTTTTTGCTACCATACCAAGAGTAGAGATGACTTGCCATGACAAATGCAGGGGTCGTGTTGTTGTCTACTCGCAGAAATCTAATATTCGATCGAGGACATACTATTTAAACGCCCGGTGGAGGAACTCTCTGTATTGCTGCCACAGAAAAAGCGAATCTGGCCCCACCCCCCCTCACCCCTGTCTGCCGTCCCAAGATCCCGTCCGGCGGGCCTTGAAATTTTCTGGGCTCGTCGTCGCCCAGCTCCATGGGGGCCATTTTTATCGCCCATGTTCACAGCTTCAGTGGCACAAAGCAAGCCGCCCGGCAGGAGCGCGTGCAGCGGCTGAAGCTCGGCGGGACGAGTTCCAAGACCATGTTGCCACAAGCCACTTGCTGCTGGTGGGGGTGTCCTCGGTTTGTTTTGCGTTCTTTTGGGCGCATCGGCGGCCCTAAAAGCGGCGTCGAAAGTTTTGAAACCAAGGAGCGAATGCGCGGGTTGCAGGTTCCAGGCATAAAATCAAGCGTCAATTGTTGGTGTTGAAGATGCGACTTTCGCTGTTCTTGGCATGTGTTTTTCAGTGTTTGCTGGGTATGCCCCAAAGCCAGACACATTCGCAAACGTTTGCATTTGACCAAGGGGGTGGGTTACAGGAGGATCTTAGAAGTTTGGTTTTGGGAGCTGGCAAGCTGACTAAGAGATTCCCACACTGCCCACCTCTAAGATTGTTTCCGCTACCCTCGAAAAACCCCCAGAGCAGCCAGCTTCTTTATCTAGCCTGTATCTCAAGGTGCTCGGTTTTTCTGGGTCAAGGTACTGTTTGTTGTTTTCAGGCTTCGCCTTTCGAGGAAGCCGGACCTTCACGTCTTCGGACACACCCACTTCGGCTTTGACTTGGACGTTGACGGCATCCGCTACTTGCAGCATGGCTTTTTCACGACTCTGGCGGCTGGCGGGGCCCGAAAAGAAAGGGAATCCCCCCCGAAGTAATGTATGGACGGTAGGCGTCCCCCAGAAAAAGGGGCCGTTCCCGATACAAAGGAAATTCAGGATTTTTGGAAGGCTAAGCATGTTTCTCATTGATAAGGTGTGGGGCTTCAAGGGAAACACAGGAGACTCACAGACTTGACCTGAAGCCTGAGCGTTTCACCCCTTGGGCAGGCGAATTCGCCGTTGAAACCCGTGGTTTGCTTCAACGCCACACATCCACCGCACCGGCAGCTTCCCGAGACGCGAGGCAGGCGCCCTTGGGCACCCCCCTGGAGCGCGCCTTCGGGGGCTCCATCGTGTCCCTGGGCGACTTCCCGGAGGCTTGGGGTGAGCTTCTGGGTGTGGCGGGGGGCGGGGGGGGGCGGGGGCGGTCTGCGTTCCAAGGCGTGTCCGAAAGTGTCCGAAGACCCGAGCAACAAAACCAGCTCGTAGGTTCGGTATGTTAGCTAATATGTTTGGCCAAGGTGCGTGGCGCACAACACACATGGGGGCATGAAGGGCAAATATTCGTATCCCGCTGGACGATTTGTTCACCAAATAGGAGCTATAGAAGCTTCAGCTTGAAGGCGCAGGCAACAACAGATCTTCCGTTTCGCCTGACGCGTTTTTTTCGGCATGGGCTTTTATGTGTTCTTGTTGTTGTTTTTCTCGTTTTTTTGTTTTTTTTTCTCCTTTAGGGGGGATGTGTTTGTTTTTGTTTTTTGGGGGGGAGTTAAACATCACCTTGTGGGCCGTGGAACGGTTCGACTCCTTTCGGCTGGGTGAGGTTTCAAGTCGGTGGATGAATCGCTTCTCAATTCTTTTGGAGCTTCTAGGATACCCTCGAAAATTTTCGTGAGCTTTGCAACCACACAGCCGCTGTATAAAGGGTGTGTGTGTGTGTGCCCAATTTTTCCCTGTGTCGTGGCTTGGTAGAGAAAACTATCTGCGATTTCCGGGACCTGGAGGATTCCCTCTTGAAGGGATGGGGAGGATTTCCTTTGAACCAACTTTTGTGGGACTTAATCTTAAAGACAAAACCCCTCCAAACCATACCAATGCATCCCCAGTTGCCCATATAAAGTAGGTAACTAGTGTAACCAGCCATGCTCCTTTTGGTTATTAAAGGCATGGTTCCCTTGGTTAGCTACACGGATAAACGGCTCCACTGCGCGCCAGGGCGCCGAAGTCTCCATGCCCTGCTTGGTCTGGGGCAACGGCTGGGCGGAGCGACACCGCAGCGCCTGGTCGGAGTATTACCGCAGGCGCGGCAATCCCATGTCGTTTGAAACACTAGAAATGCGCCAGAAGCCCAACATAGTGCTTTGTACAAGAAGGATTCGAAAGGAGGGAAATCTAGTTTTATTTTTCAGACCCCGCATTTAAACAAGCAGTTTGTACTACACTTGCCATTTGGCAAGTTGAATCGTGGGGCGCCTGAAGTGGCCGCCGGCGCCGCGTTTCGTTTCGTTGAAGCGCTTGGAGTTCATCAAGCAGCAGTCCAATCTCCACACTCCAAGCCACCAGCCCAGACCGCTGTGCTTCTTATGGAGGGGCCCGCTGACTTCCTGAGTTCATGAACTTTAAACTTTTTGGGAAGACCCTTTTAGTGTTAAATAAGTTTGGACTTTTTTGGGGCCATCCACTCAGCCAGTGAGGGGGGGAGGCTACGCGTTGGCTTTTTCTTGCCCTGCCCGGCTTTGACACGCGGGTCTACTTGAGTTTCCCCCTGGTGGGTTTGATCGGTGGCTTGGTCATGTCCAAGACCACCAGACCAAACCACGCGGCCCAAACCAAGCCACCAATGCTGGCGACGTTCACGAATTGAAGACACACCCACTCGCGCAATGCCAATTTACCCAAGGATTTGTTCGTTACATCCTGGGATTAGACCCTAGAAAAATGACCCCAAATAGTCCCAAGTAAACCAAAGCCTGGTTGTTGATTCCCGAGAGGGCATAATCCCTGGCAGCTGGTCGAAGCACAGTTCATCGATTTTTGGTCTTCGGCAGGTACGGGCGATGCCCAGAAGTCACCGCCACCGTGCCATCGGTGTGCTCCAACATTTACACTCCGAAGGCGTGGCAGATCGTGGCAGACTGGACTCAAAAACCTACCCTCCCACCAGCTAACATGGAAGTGCACACCCCTGTAGAAAGACTACTTTCCTCTTGGAAAGGGCCTTTTTGCACAAACCCATGTTAGGTGGTGGGAGGGTGTTCAATTTCTTCCTTTTTCTGGTGGTCACTTGCCTCTCACTTCCTTTGGGTGACACATTGGGTTGGTTTCCCGTGAATCCCATTGTCTTGGCGGTGCCTTTTGGTGCCTTTTGGTGTGCCGAGAGCGCGCTTTTGTCCTTCTGTTGGTTTGCTCGCCTTGATCTTGCTGGTGCGATAGGTAGGGAATGACCGAGTCCGGGAAGCACCTGGATACCAGCGGCCACCGTTTACCCGAGCAGTTTGTCTCACTCCCCGATTTCATGGACTGTAGGCACTTGTTTGGTTTGAACCATTTTGGCGGTAAACAGAAAGTTCGGACTTTTTGTTCCCATCCACTCGATGGGAAGTGAGGAATAGTTGTGAGTTCCCCCAAAAACTCCTGTTTAAAACGACCAACCATCCTTCTTCAGGGTACACGGGAAACCAACCCCAAGTTTTTAATAGGGGGATGAAAACCCCTCCAGAAGTGATTCCCACCCACGGAAAAGCACCCCCCCCAACAAACTGTTGGTTGATGAGGGGGGATTGGTTGATTTGAACCCTGGCTTTAGAGGGCCTAAGAGTTAGAGATGGCCTCTCCCGTCCGCATTGTCCTACCCCCCCCCCCACACTTTCAAGCACTTTTTAAATACACCTATCAAATTACACCATTCAAAACCACCAAATTGAACAACCCTCTAAGTTAATCATTAGAAACATAATATTCTAATGATCAACTTCATGTTTTAGTCCAATTCACCATCAACCTGATCAACTTTCTTTCTTCTCAAAGCTGGATTATACAAAGGCATTGTCATTTTGAGTTCTTGTATCCTCTCTTGACCTTCTTGAAAAAAATTGTCCTTGAATTCTTGTGTAGGTGCGTCAACTAATCTCTGATAATCTGCTTTGAGATGTTTGAGCATATTATCTTGGTGACAACCTCCAACCAAATGGAAATCCCAAATCTCGGGTTCACTCTTCTTTCACAAACATGACAATACAAATATCCATTATTCGCTGTCCTCTCTCGCTTCTTCGCTCTACATTTATTACATGTCTTGAACCCGTTAAATTCAGTAATTGGTTTATTGACTCTACAACTGCTACACTCTGAGTTCTCCATATTATGCTATGAATACATGTCCTTAAATGATCTTTCAAGATTACGTACCTAAAAAATGAATAAACCCAACCTTTCCCATCCAAATAACACATCGTCGATTATCACTCCCCGAAAAATGGTTAACCAATGGAAAAGGGAGAATTAAAACCGTTAACCCAAATCTTGAAAACAATCCCAGTAAAATATGGATGGCAAAATGCGGATGGGAAAGGCCTATGTAGGAAAGCACCCCCACGGCTTATACGGGAAAATTAAACTAAAATTACAACATATAAGATCTTATATGTTGTAACTATAGTATAATCAAGAACTGAAACATTCATCTCAATAATAGCTAGCCGCGCTTTCATTATCGCTAAATTCTTCATCCTCGTCATAGAAGTCTTCCGTGCTTAATATATGATAAAATCGGATATGCCATTCTGCCTCTGTTCTGAATGGCATCATTTCCAACAGTGCTCTCATTGCGTCGTAATAACCAATTCTCAAGTGTTTTCTTTTGTCATCAATACTATCAATGAACCAGAGCTGTTTAAATTTATTTTCAATATCATATATGTAGGAATAATTATAGAACGCTTTCAATTCTAAATATACTTCATAATCAGATTTGGTATCGTCCAATGCTTCAGTTAAAGTCATTGCCCAGAATGGGTTTCTTTTTACTCTTTCCCAAGTTGGAAAATGGTTTTTAAGAATATCATTAAACCTGTAAGGACATATATCATAACAGTGATATGACATAATATTCAATCTAATTTCCAAAGGTAGATTATTAATGTCGCGCATACTTCACTTAATATATTAAGGTAATATTTCTTTAAGCACTTTTTCAGGGAAACAGATAAAAATGTGTTCAATCAAGAATAAATCCCTGTATCTTCATCATAGTCGATTTGATAAAATGTCATAGTTGAAGCCTTCGGTTCTTTAATTTCTTTGTTATTAAGTTTGTTTAAATAGATGTTTCTTTTATTTTTATATTCACCATTGGTTCGATCTACTTCCTTACTTTGATAATTGTTTGTTAATGGTTTCTTCTTTTCTATTTCTTGCAAGATTTCTAAAATATTCTTATTATGTTCTAAAACCTTGTTCAGTTTTTTAACCATTTTTTCTAATCCTTCATCCATGTAAATATATATATATATATTATTATAAATAAAACTTTTAAAACTAAATGTTTAAATTATGTTAAATCTACTCTTTAAATACTAATTTTTCATCATTTGTTTAATAGTTTCCTGAGTTTCCTTATCACCATTATCGGATGAGTTTATATTTTGTTGTTCTTTCTGTTTGTGGTATTTTTCCCTGCTTTTCCTGTTGATTTCTTCTCTATGCTCTTCTTTATATATTCTTGCTCTTTCTTTATATTTTTCAGCATTTCTTAAATATTCAAGTCTTTTTCCCGCCTTTATCTGTTCTTGGTGTTTTTCACGGTACGCTTTGTTATCCCTTGCCTTTTGTTGTTTGAAATATTCGGGGTTGTCCTGTTTAAACTCTTGTTCAGTTCTTCCCGGCACTTTAATGTTTAGTGTTGGTTTCCACTCTCGTATTATTTCGCCTTCTCTTTTTTGTAACCTACTTTTGTTCTCACAGGGGCATTCTTCAATTAATTCAATGTAGCAGTTTTCATATCCGTGTTTTATCATAAATGGATAGATTAGTGTATTTTGTCGGTCTTGTTTCTTCATATCGCCTCTATGCTGTGCCATTCTTTGACTTAAACTTTGACAGGTGCTTCCAATGTAATAATCTTCGGTTATATTATTTCTAATACAATATATTTTACCGTTTTGATAATTTTTAGTATTTTTCACTTTGACACTATCCATATTGTTATATATTGTTTTTTATTGTTTAAGTAGTTTTCATTATTTGTTTAACAGTTTCCTGTGTTTCGTTTTCTCCATTATCGGATGGAGTAGCGTTCCGACCCCATTTAAATGTAATATTATGAACATCTGTTTCTAAGTTGATACTGTCTTTAGTTTTATCAATATTCATGTTCTTATCATTCTTACTTAGTTTGAAACTTGTCGGAATACACGAACATTTACAGTTTCCTTTCTTTTGTATTTCTAATTCATTCTTGATTTCTAACATCTTTTTACACATTGGACAAGCAAACTCAATAACTGATGTTTCTTTAACAACTTCTTCTTTTTCTTCAACTGATGAAGAAACAACTGGTTCAGTCTTATTATTTTTCTTTCTTCCCATTTATATTAATATTTACATTTTTATGTTTGATATATTGTATCACAAACTTAATTATTTCTAAAACAAAATAGCATATTTTCTTGCATCTATTATCAGTTATAACAACTTGTTCTAAATTCTCTACTTCATCTATTATATCAATATAATCTGAATAGCTTCTATTCATATAAAATAATAAATATAAAATATTTTCTAAATAACTTTAATATTATTTTATTATGTCAGATGTTCCAATAATAAAGCCAATAAACATAACTGAATATGAATTCAAACAATCTAAATATGAGCACGTGCCAAAATTACCATTTAGAAGTATTATAGTTGCGAGTTCGACAGGTGGCAAAACAGTCTTGGTTCAGAACCTTATCTTAAATGTTTATAGAAATTCATTTGCAAGAATATTTATACTTTCCCCCAGCGTTCATAATGACCCAACCTTTACAGAAGTTAAAAAATATATCAGGGATGAATTGCACGTGGATGATGAAAAAGAACAAATTTATTTTGATAATTATAATCCAAGTGATTTAGAAAATGCAATTGAAAGACAGAAGAAAATAATTAATTATATGAAATCTAAAAAGATAAAGAAACTACATTCAATATTAATCGTTACGATCCTAAATTTGTTAGATATAGTAACTTATTACATGGATTATTTACAAGAGGTAGGCACGATGCAGTAAGCGTAATTTGTTCAACACAGAAATATAATGTGTTGGCGCCTATCATTCGTTTAAATGCCAGTTCATTATATATTTTTAGGTTGAAAAATGCCAGTGAATTAATGAGTTTTATTGAAGAAAATAGCGCCATTGTTGACAAACAGCAATTATTAGATATGTATCATCAAGCAGTGAATGACGCACCTTATAGTTTCTTCTACGTGAATATGAATGCTAAGAATGTGAATGACATGTTTTTTCTCCGTTTTGAACAGGCATTTCAAATTACAAATGATGAATAAAGATATTCTAATTTAATATAATATAATAATATGCCAATGAAACTATGTAGATGTGGTGGATTTTATCGTAGAGGTAATTACAATTTTCATACTAATTCTTGGATACATAAACTTTATAAAGTGTTAAAAAGACGACCAACAGACGAGGAATTATTAAGATTTCAAAATAATTTTGTTGATGAAGAAGATTTAATAGATGATATGTGTAGCAACGCCTCAACAAAATTACCCGAAAGTGAAATGACAGATTATGATAGTAATTAATAATATTAATGTATGTTAATATTATCAATTTAGAATAAAGAATAGCTACATAAATTTAAGGCAGGAAATTTATAATATGTTTTATCTTTTTTACATTCATTAACTTTTTCTAATTTATTTATTATTGCTTTCAATGAATTTATTTGTAGAATATCAATTCTTGACATTTCACTTATCGTATTTACATCTATATCTTTTATTACTTTAATAGCCTCTTCATCATCAATTTCTACTGGTTTTGATTTACTTGAACCCATTATATATAATATTATTTAGATTTTAATTTTTCAACATTATATTTTTGTTTTTCTTCTCCGTCTTCTTCTTCTTCGTCTTCAGTTGGTGCTGGTATTTCTGTTGGACTTTCAGATGAAGAACTATGAACAGTAATAGGTGGCGAACTATGAACACTAATAGCTTCATTTGATGAATTGCTACTGCTACCTTGTGCATTTCCTGCTGTTATTTGATTAACTAAATCTGCGATATTTATTGTTGTTGCAATTGCGCTATGTGATAAGTTTAATATTATATCTGCTACTGTAGCGCCGTTGTGTAGCATTATTTCTATCATTTTTGTCAGTTTGAATCTTTTTTCTTCTTCGTCGCTGTCCTCCTCGTCTGGTGGTTTCTTTGGCGGTGGTTCTGGTGGTTTGTTGTTGTCGAGCATTTTAGTAAAGGCTGACACCATTGCATCGCGTTGGTTTTTCAGGGTTTGTGTTGCTTGCGCTCTTGTTGGCTCATGTCTTTTGTATGTGTTGTGCCAAAAGTTTTTAAGCATTATTTTAAACATATTATCTTGGTTTTCCTTTACCTTAAACGCTTCGAATGTCATATTTAATTGCTGATTTGCATCATTGTATAACTTTTCTTGAGTCTCTCTGGTTTCTGTGGCGATTGTATCTGTATTGGTTGCAATGTCAATAAATTCTCTCGGTATGCCTTTTTTCATCATTTTCGGTGGTTGTGTTGTTGTTGGTGTGTTTGGTTTTGTTAGGTTATGTATTGAAAAACTGTCGTCGTGATCATAATTATCATTGAACTTCTGCTTCTTTCTTTTCAGTATATTTTTAGTTAATATTATCATTATTATTATTATTATTTATATTTTTATTTCTTACCTTTACCCTTAAAACTTGCCTTGAGTTCTTCTATTCTACCTTTGCTCAAATTTGCTATCCAACCGCCGTTATCAATAGTGTCTAAAATCATATCCACTAAATATTCTTTGTATGATCTCGCCTTGCCTCTGCCCTTGTGTTTCAATTCTTCCTGTATTTCGCTTTCTTCTGGCACTTGAATTCCTCTTAAATAAAACTGAAATTTAATATCATTTACTGTTAAATTAGGGTTGTCTTTCCAGTAAGCGGGACTAATAGTATTATCTATTGTTGTTTTAAATAATGGCGTCATTGGCAACGGTGGTGGTTGTTGGGCTGTTGAACTTGATGCTCCTGTTGCTTGTTGAACTGGTGTCGCGTAAAAATTGTCATCTACTGCTTGAGGTGATTGTTCAACATCTTCTACGTGCATTGTTTGCTGGTCGTCTGCTACTGCTCCACCTGCTGGCGCTTGTCGTGGTTCTGTTGGTGCTGATTGTCTGTTTGCCACCATTCTATGAAATAATGTCCCGCCCATCTCTCTTAAATTTGATGCCATCGCTCTGCCTACTTCTTCCGCTTTCCGCTTTGTTGCAGTTGCTATATCTTGTAATTGTGTATCTACCATTGCCTCGTGTTGTCTTGTCGTTTGTTGTGGTGTTGAAAAATCATATTCGTCTGCTATTGCTTGGTCGTTTGCTTGGACTGGTGTTTCTGCATTCATTTTGTGAACTGCATAAGTATGCCCGTTTCTGCGTGCTTCTTGTTTCATCATTATCTCTCTCATTTGCCTGTCTAATATTCTCATTTGTTGGTCTTTCAATAATTCAAAATGGTCGCTTCCATCAAAAAAACTACCCTGAGGACTTGCTTTAAAAAAGGTAGCATCTCGGTTAGGTAGTTTTCCCGTTATTAAATCATTTTCGCCTATTAAATTAGCGATTTCTTCATAAGTAGGTCGTCGTTTCAATCCAAATTTTGCATATGGATTTATTAATTCTAAACTTTGGGTTGTTGTCATATTGATATAATATTAATTAGAAAATATTATATTGATATTTTTTGTGAAAAATGTTATTAATAATAAGATTTTATTGTTAATAATATTTTTGTGAAACATATTATTAATCTATATCAATATATTTTAAGTAAATATTAACTTTTTTGTATCTTCATACCATTTATTTAAATGTTCTTTTGTTGCGTGTGGTAAGTTAGGACGATATAATTCGCCCATCATTCTATCCAGCTCATTTACATAGTTTGCTCTCTTATTTCCTTCGTCAATCTTTTTCCTTAATGCTACCGATGCTTCTTGTGAATTTCTTAATTTCATTTGTTCGTGTAGGTGTTCTAAATATTTTGTATCTTTTAGATCAAACGGACTATATTTAATTTGTGAGGATTGTAAAAATACTTTACCTTTATTTTTTAAATTATTTCGTTTATGAAATTTATACATTATATATGTATCATAGATTTTAATTTTAATCATAGAGCAGACTTCCGGATTCGCGCAATTCTAACACACTTTCTGAGATCATATGCACAAACACCTCGCGGACATCTTCATCAGTTGTTAGTGCTCTATTACTTCCTTTCAGTTTGAATACTAACAGACCTCCCATTTTAGTATTCTGTCCAGTAAAATTAGTGTCTGCCATTTTCTCAAATGAAATCCCAATAACGAACTTGTCTTCTCTGTAGCGTTTATATGAAATGCTAAAGGCATCTTGGTCAGGGTTCAAATAGTGTAATGTTCTTCGGAGGTAGTAGGCACTCTCGGCGAGGCTCTGGCATTCAAACTCTGGATATTTCTTATTATTAATTTGTAATTGCCACGTTAAATTTAAATCTGAATTTTGAAAGCCCTTTCCTTGGTATGTCGCGCGATCAGCTCCATCTGGATTAGGACCGTCAAAAATACGAGAATTAATCATAGGATTGTAAAAATAATTCCATCGCTTGTGAATGTAGTTGTCTTGTCTGTAATAATTAGTATTTTGTGGGTCAGTTCCTGCTCTTGGTGGGCGATATAGTGTAATGAAACAACCATTCAATTTAGAAGCGGATTTAACAATGTTCATATTAATTTCAGTTCCTGCCGCGTTGAATGATTGTGTCATAGTGTGATACATAGGAAATACTAATTTCAAACTTTGACCCTCTAACAAATGCTTTACTATATTATTGTTGACCGTATTGTCCAATTGAATTACCTCAGCTCTAATGATTACGTTATTTAATTCCCACTGCGTTGAAGTATCGCCGGTTGTGAAATAATAGCCGTATTTGTCAGTATATGCGTTGTTGATTAAGTCCCCCGCTGCGTCACGAGTAGCAAATGGTGTAATTACTGGTGCGTGCTCATCCGATACAATTGTAAATTCTAATTCAAGTGGCGCATAACGAAGCGGTAAATAATAGTTGCTTTCTAACAGTCCGCATACTGGTTTATGTCCTAATCTCATATAACCATTAGATCCGGGAATTCCTGCAACTGAATGGCGGGTATATCTTGAAGTTAGATCGCCCCAATTATTATGATCTCCTCCTTCGACTGTCACGGCATCTGGCGCTGTTCCAGTAGTTCCTCGTTCATTATTAGCATCAAGAAATTATGCTAATCCAGTAGCATAAGTATGTCGCCAGTCATCATCCCAACGAGGATTAGCCCCACCTTCTAAATCGTCCATATCTCTGGCATCTTGACTTTTAAAAGAATTATACAATTCACAATGTGTATTGTATTCAATAATATCCTGAACTTGCTGACCTCCAACAGTGCATCTGTAACGACTGAAGAAGGATGATAAATTACCTAACGGGCGTAAAAAATGGCTTCGTGTTCCGTCGGTGTTTTGAACATTGGCAAATAAACGAATAGAAGATAAATCAATATATGTGTTGTCTTCACCTGTTATATGAAATCTAATATTTTTGTTTCCTGCCTTTGGACTATAGACAGTACTACCCGATGGAAAATAATTAACGTGTCGTCGGTCTGTGATGTATTGTGCTGTTTCTGGAAGTCCAAAATTTAGCGAGTTAATCATTGTAGTTTCACTTTCTGCAATTATATTATCCATTACTTATATATGATAAACTTAGATTTTATTTTTTTTATTTTTATATTTTTCTTATGTGGAAGCATTGCAGTAGAATTATTTGAAGTTGTATTTTTTATAGTATTTATTAAAAAATTGTTTTTTGTATCAACTATATCTTTTATAGTATCATAATCTAAATTCTTATATTGTTTATCATATTTTGACGGTTCTTTTGTCAGTTTCTTCTCTAATGGAATTTTGTTTTGCTTGTCTTTGTTTCTATACATTATAATATTATTGATATTTTA
The DNA here is from genome assembly GCA_963377175.1 of Effrenium voratum. Taxonomy (NCBI): domain Eukaryota; class Dinophyceae; order Suessiales; family Symbiodiniaceae; genus Effrenium; species Effrenium voratum. The sequence continues at coordinate 149,646 of CAUJNA010003236.1, forward strand.
TTGTTCCGGTGTTGAATTAGGATTAAACCCATTAGAAATATCAGTAGTAGGATTTATACTTGTGAGTCCATTTCCTTCCCAATTATTGAAACTGTGTTTATCTAATAAGTTGTTGCTTTCTATTTCTCCAGTTATTGCCGCGTCATCAAACATTGCTATAGGATCTCCGCGATTTCTAAATCGTAAGTATCGCGGGTTTTTCTGTTGATTACTTCCTGATACAAAAGGTGATGAATAAACAGTAGTAGCATATTTGTTTCCGTGTCTATTGTTAATTTCTTGAACAACGAATGAGCCGAGGGAATGGCCGACCAGTCTATTAACATCTGGAGTTTTACTTAATTCTTCCATTCTGTCTTTATATCTTTCGCTTAATTGAATATTATGAGTAGGAATGAAAAACAAATCTGCAATGACATCATTGACTTTGTGATTTAGTCCCGTTTTAGCACCAGTGCCACCAATATATAATGTGTTGCCTATTCTTGTTATTCCATTCACATTTGAATACGCGGCGTCTAAACCCTTGACATCATCAATTTTATTTTTATTTTGAACATTAATTTCTTCAGCATATCGTGTTTTATGTTTCGTTATTTGCTTATCAAAATGTTTATTGAAACCTCCTATTTTGTCTTCCAATTTCTTTTTATGGTTAAAAAATACATCTTCTATTAAATCCTTACCTGCAGTATATGCTTTATCACTTGCTACGCCTGCCATCATTTGTGTAGGCGATCTGCCTTCAATAGCACCTAATAATAATTGTCTTCCTATCATATAATAATAATTATATAATAATTTCTATTGTATATTATATTTATGAGTGATAGGTTAACATATAAAAAAAATTTCTATTGTATATTATATTTATGAGTGATAGGTTAACATATAAAAAATCTATGTTGATAGTGCCTACAGATTACAAGAAAGTAATTCTACCAGCGATTTTATTATAGAACTTGACCAAAACTTTGAAATTCCACCAAGAACAAAAATGTTCGTGACTGAGTGTTCATTCAGCACTCCGTTTTATACAACAGAGAAAGGGTTTTACGAATTTATGTATATTATGTTGTATAATAGTTCCAATGTCTTATTAAGAAGCACTGCCGTTGATGTATCCGGTGAAATTTATTATGCCAATCAATTATCATTTAAAATACAATCAGAATTAAACGCGGCATTTAATGATATTGCACCTGACTTATTCTTAACAGTATACGGACAAAGCGAGAGAAAGATGGAGCTTAAATTAAATGACCCTCTAACTTACAAAATCAAAATACCTACAGATGAAGAATTAGAAACTTATGTAAATGGCGAATGGAACAGAGGACAGTTTGAATATGACAATTTAAGACCAAAATCTATTAGTTATTTATTAAGTAATTGTATGGCCTATGATCCTGCGTCATCTTGGTTAAGTGGATACTTTAATTTAGTTCCCTTTCAGAATATATACATAAATTGTCCTCAATTAAGCGATTATAAATATTCAGCGCCTAATAATTTCAGCAGTTCAGTAATTAAAAAAGTTCAAATTAATCAACAACTTGGCGGAGTTATAACAGATTTTACAGCGCCCATATATGCAGATTTTATTGATGTAGGCGGTAAACACATTAAGAGACTACACTTTAGAATAACAACTTCAAGAAACGAATTAATTGATTTTCACGGCGTCCCCATTTCCTTTAGCATTTTGTTTCAATTAGATAATTGAATAAACCCCTAAATATTAATATTAATGATATTAAAAATATCAAATTAAGAATATTAAAAATAATAAACATATCAAATTATTAATATTAATATTTCTCAATTTGTCCATATAGACAAAATATATAAAACATATAGACAAAATATATAATATATTATATATGTCAGAAGTCGAACCTGAAATTACTAATACAATTGAAGCAGACGCACCAGTAAATGAATTACCACCAATTGAAGAAGAAGAAGCACCAAAGGCAGACACACCAATAGAACCAACGCAAGAAATAAAACATGTAGAACCACTTAAAAACAACTCAAAAACTCAAGCACGCAATGAAAAGAAAATAACCTGTCCAAAATGTCAAAAAACATTAACATTACGCAGTTACAGATACAGTCACGAACGCAATTGCCAAGGACCATTAGAATCTAAACCCATAAAGCCTAAACCAAAAGCAGTTCCAATAGCAAAACCTCAAAGGACAGATCATGAAGTAGCGTACAACGAAGAAAATCAACAACCACAACCGCAACAAAATAATATAATAGCGAACACCCCGCCCCCAAGAAGATCGCAACCACAACCGCCTCCAAACCCGCTACACAATATAGCACAGCATTACCAATTATTGCAAAATGAATATTTGAGACAGAAGCAAGAAAATATAATGCATTAAATAAAGGTATATTTGGTTCAAGAGGAAAGAAAAGATAAAATATAATTATTATATAACCTACTATATAATAATTATGTTTTCAACATTATCACTGGACGGCTCAAGTAGAATTGTAGCAAGTGAATTAGTATTAATAAATTCAACAGAACCATCAACATTAAGCAGTGTTTATGCTACAAAACAAGAATTAGCAGACACAGCAGGATCATTAGGTGGAGGTTATACAATTGAAGAAGTTGATGCTCTTATTTTAGCACAGAAAAATAAGATAGATGCCAATATTTTAGATATTACTGAATTAAACGCAACATCAACAACTATGTTTAATGAACAAGTAAATCAAAACGCAACAATTACAAGCAACTTTAATAATATAACAGCACACGGATTAACCATAACTTCAATACTACCGACTATATCAGCAAATACAATTAAACTTGATTCTAATTTTAATAACATTAGTTCGAATACACATTTAATCAGTAATTTAAATGCTACAATAACATCGCATATATCATTAATTGACACAAACATTAATAACATAACAGGACACGGAAACACAATAACAACCATTCTTACAGATATAGCAGATTTACAAGCAGGAGCGGGCGCTTCTTGGACTACAGCTGAAAAAACAACTATTCAAGCAGATGTATCAACATTATATACAAACGATACTAATTTATTCAATACTAACACTGCTTACAGTAATACATTTGCTTCAATTATATCAGATAATAATATACAAGATGTATTAATAACTCAAAATTCAAACACAATAAATAGTTTAATATCAGCAGATTTACAAAAGCTAGATAAAATAGATACTAACGCTCAATCAGTAGCAGGTGCTATTAATTTTAGCGATAATGCAACTTTACACAGTGATTTAAACATGCTTACTACTGGTTCTATAATATGTAATAAGTTTAGCTGTACCCCTTCACCAAATTTAGGACTACAAATGACTTTTCAAATGTTTAATCGTGAATTTAATATTAATAGAGATGGTAGAATGTGGATGTCAAGCTCAGGAGGCGTTTGGGAAACGCAAATCGGAGATGCTAATGTTGGTCGTGTATGGATAAAAGATCGATTCGGTTTAGGGGCAGTTGGCGTTAATTATGTTTTAAATTGTGCTGGGCAAGCTCGATTTACAAGCGCTGTCCAGTTTATAGGAACAGACAGCGCAATAAGTCTTAACAATGGTTCATATTTAAATTTTAATAATAATGGTTCAATACGAAGATATACACCAGATGCTACAGAAGGTTTATATATGGCGCAGAATAATTTTGTTGCTGTTAGTGTTGGCGATATTACTAATTCTTCTAATCAATATTTTATGTGCGACGGTGCTGTATCAAAAACCATATTCAATAAACCAGTTGATGTATTAGGTGATGTATATACAAATGGCGATTTAACAATGGTTTCTGGTAAAAAGATTGAAGTCAATCAAGTTCAGTCTGTATCAGGAAATACTTTATTATTACAAAATTCACCGAGTGGCAATGTTCAATTTGGCAACACATCAAAACTAATAATTGATAATGCTGAAATGTATGTCGATACAAATGATTTAATAATTAGGAATAGCAACACTTCAAACTCTATTAATTTGGTTGTTGGATTATCTGCAACATATGCTGATAATAAAATTATTTTGAATAGTGGAAGCAATAGCGAATTGCGAGGCGATTGGACTATTGACGGCGATATGACTTTTGGAATTGCTCATAAAATCAATTTGAGACATTTAAATAGTGATGCTGTTTTAAGATTAGAAGCATCAACAACTATTGATAGTTATATTGATGGCACTAAATATTTACAATTGGATGATACTCAATTTTCATCATTTAACGGATTTAATTTAAGTAGCGATAAGAGACTGAAAGATAATATAGAAGATGTAGAAGATGATACTGTAAATATGGTAAAAAACATTAAGATTAAAACATTTGTTAAGAATCAAAAAACCAGAAAAACTGAATTAGGATGGATTGCTCAAGATGTTCAACAATACACAAATCCGAAATATAATATTGTAAATGATTCGGGAGAATACTTAACGATGTGTTATGATCGTATGGCTTGTATTAGTTGGGATGCTTTATCAAAACTAATCGATCGTGTAGAGTATTTGGAAAATGAAGTTTTTAACAAGAGAAAGAAAAAAGACAAGTCTAAATAATATAATATGATCCAAGACATGGAGAAACGATTTAGAATTAAAATTATTAAAAAAATGATTAATTTAATCATAATCAATGATTAAATAAAGCAATTATTCTTCACCACTCGGCATTTTCAGCCCGTAATCTTCAAATTTGTATTTTCTTGGGAAGCCAGTTTTTTGTTTTGGTTTTTGTTCTTCGGGTGCCATTTCAATGCCACTCTCTTTAATCATTTTATCTAATCTTTTTCTATGTGCGGTGTTTAGAGCATTTTGCCTTTTTTTGGCTTTGTATGCTTCATCGTCTCTGACTTTATAATAATAGAGTCGGTTGTAATACGCCAGCATTGTTTTTATTTCTTCCAGTGTCAAGTCGTCGGGGTGTTTGTCTGTGATCATTACTATAATATTATATGTAACATTTCTTTAAGGCATTTTATAGGAAATTAATTTAAATATGAATTCTTCCCTAAATTTCACCTAAAGAAAAATAATATTAATAATTAATATCTAAAATATATTATGTCATTGTCAAAAACTATAAGAAATAACATCAGGTCACTAAATTCAAGAATTGATAGGCTGGCAGGCGATACCAAGGAAAAAGCCACCGAATGGAGAGATCTATATGAACAGCGAAAAATTGCACAGTTTAGCACCGCATCAACTATGATTGATGGGTTTACCAATGCCACCACCCCAAAGGAAAAAAAGAAATGGGACAAAAAATACGACGATGTGATCCAAAACAACCGTATAAATCTACCGTTGAATGTTAGGATGAAACGAAGCACTGTAACTAACATTGTAAAGCAGTCTAAGGCGAACGATGAATCGTGGACATTAGACGTCATGCTTTACCGCGAAGGTGTTAGGGAAGGTGACAACAAAAAGCCGGCTTTCACATACAAAACAGAATACGGAGAACTCAAATATTACCCCATAACAAAGGACGGTAAGGAGAGAACATACACCGTTAACGCCAGCACAAATATAGACGAGTATGTAGGCAAACGAATTGTAAAAACCAAGGATTATGATCTATTCAGAAAGTTCATTGTAACACTTGCCCAAGATCCAGAATTTGAAACAATGCTAAATATTATGGGTGGGTATGTTGGCGTTGATCAGAAAAAAACAATCGAGATCAACAAGAAGAAGAGGTTAACCAAGAAGACTAACGCTGTGGCTTACAACGTAGAGACGGGGTATATTGACGCCTTGAAGATCTTGAGGGCCAGAAAGGTGGAAGGTGGACAGCCTAGTAATCCACGACAAGCCAACCTGAGAAGGTCGGAAAACATCAGTATGTATAATACTTACATGTATACCGAATTGGATACATCGAAAGAAACATTTATGGAAGCAATCCAGAAAGGTAATTATGTAGACAATCAATGTTGGTTGAATACACTCACTGATTATTATAAAGATACCCTAATGAACAACAAGAAGAAAGAACCAATGTCGCGAGGGATGATACTAAAACTAATAAATAAAACAGAACAGGAATTCACAGAGTCGGGGGCGTCAATTGATGACATGATCCCGGTATTTATAAAATACAGAATGCGAGTGAGAATAATAGACCAACTGGGCAAAATCATTTATTCTTATTCACCAGAGATGTTTGACCGCAACATCAGAGCCCTTTATGCAATGGTCAAAAATAATCATATCTACACACTGAATAATAATATGAAAAGATTGGAACAAAACCAAAATACTGATGATGCATTTGTAGTAAGGGCACGACCCGGCTATCATATAAGTGATAGAGAGAAGCCATCGATTTGCAAAATGTTTTCTACTATTGATGACATTTTTGAAATGGTTAAGGCAACAATTGCGAACAGAACCGACAAACAGGAAAAGAACTTTTTAGATTTAGTTCATAGAGAGAATGATCTAAATAAATTATTTTGCGATTTCAAAAATATCGGGTATGAATGCAGGATTGTTCACAAAGCAGGGACTATTTCAGAATTGAGGGCGGACTTCAATAATGTATATCTAAATATTAGGTCACAGAGTCTGATAGACGATCAGATCAATAGTGACATCACGGTAGACAGAGAAACCGTTTACAACAATATGACTGAAGCAATGTTTACATTCAAAAAGAAATTATTCAATCCAAATCACAAGTCTTATTACAGTCCTACCGATATACAAGTTTTAAATAATTATAGAACCATCGTCCCACAAGGCGAGTTATTCAAGGGCTTGGATAAATTGGATGTTCCAAAACAGGAGATCGACATGAACAAAGCGTTTACAGATGCATTTAATACGATTACCAGAATCGGAGTTTTTAATCAGTTTGATAATTGGAAAGCTTATAATAGTAAATGTAAGATCAAGGATGTAAATATATATTTGGTAAAAGCAGAACTGACACATCGCAATCTGTTTTTTAATAATGATACTAATATAGTTTATGGTATGTTTCTTAAGCATTTTATGCCACTTGTTGCATCTGGCGAGTTGTCCATTACTCACTGCAAACAGCCCCACTTCATCCACAAGGTAGATAATAAAATGTTGGTTGAGGAACTCTGGGGAAAGCGAATAAGCGAAAATATTGAAGAAGACAAGGCAATTAAAAAAATAATAGCCAACTCGATTTTTGGCTTGTTGGAAAAAAGTAAGAACAGCAGTCAGAGATCATTCGTTTTTAATGATCTCAATGAGGCGATCAGCCTTCAGGCAGATGCAGGGGGGAAGTTAAACATGATGAGCAGGAATACTGCCAAGTGGGTTGAGGAATATGATGATAATGGCATGTGGTGCCGTGATAGAGAAGTATCTGAACAAAACGACAATTTATATTATATTCTGAATGTGGTTGATAGGTGCGAGTTGTCCAATGGGTTTCGTTTTATTAAAGAAATGCTATTGCAGTATCATAATTTTAAAATGCAATGCGCATATCAAAAATTGACAGAGAACAATGTTAAGGTATTGAGTGTCAAATGCGACGCTTTTGTCGTGGACTGTTCGGGTTTTAATAAGTTTGGTTTGAGAAAGACTCAGCAGTTGCTAGATTTTCACGATGGGATCGGTGGGTGGAAATTAGCCAAGACTCACGATGAGATCCATCATACAGGAAAGCAGTTGTATGAACAGAAGAAGTGTGAATATGTTGATATCCCGATTGTCAAAAGTAAGAGAGTTAACATCATTAATGAGTATGATGAAAATGAATTGGTTGAACTTGTTGAGAAATATAGGTGCTTGATGATCAAGGCCAAATTCGCAGGAGCGGGGAAGTCCACCATCTGCAAGAACATGGAGAGACTCAAGGGTTATAAAGTGTTGTTCGTGGTTCCTACCAATAATCTGGGTTTGGAGTGCGAAGTGGAAAGCGTCACTGTAAATAAATTCTTCGGTATAGCAGTCAATGACGAGAAGCTAGATAAATACGAGCATTCGATGTTTGATGTCATTGTGTTTGACGAGATTTGTTTTAATAATACCTTTGTATTGGCAAAAATCAAGGGCTTTGTTGAGCAGTTCAAGGACAGTAAAATAATGTTGGCAACCGGTGACGCCAAGCAGTTGAGCCCCATAAAAGCACTGACTAACACTAAGAAACACGAGATTTATATGAATGAATGTATTGACAGCATTTTTCCTCATCATTTGTTTTTGGAAGAGTGCAAGCGATTGAAGACTCAGGAGGACAAGGATAAACTTAAAAGTATTTACGCCGACATCTTTGAGCATGAGTTGTCTCTACATGATGTCATCAATAAGTATTTTAAATATACTGATGACATCACAGGAACAGAAAGCAATGTCGCATATTTAAATAACACTTGTAGAGAGGTTTCAAGGCAGATCAGGAAACGACAGGGCAAACAAAATGAGTTTGAAGTCGGCGAGATCATGATATGCAGAGAGTATAGGAAGACAAAAACCTATAAGTTAAATGTGAATTTTAGGTATGAGATAATTAATATTTCCGATCCTTGGATTACCATTGCTAATATCAAAACACGAGAAGAGATTACGCTAAATATTGGTATCTTGAGAAGTCATTTTATCTTTGCCTTCTGTTATACTTGTCATTCTGTTCAGGGGTGTTCCATTGATGACGATGTCACCATTTTTGATTGGAACCATCATCTGATAACTCGCGAGTGGCTTTGGACGGGAATCACTCGGGCAAGGGATTTAAACAGAGTAAAATTTTACAAATACAGTAGTGATTTAAATGAAGAGTTTAACGCAAAATGCATTATGAATTATTTTGATAGAAAGGTGTTAGCATACAAGGAACAGGATAGGAAAAACAAATTTGAGATCCCAAAAGACAATTATGTGGATGCCGAATGGTTGAAGGACAATGTCAACGGAAAGTGTGCAAATTGTGGCTGTGGCTTCGTGTTGTCAATGGATTCTGGCAATATAAACTCTAATTTGACATGTCAAAGGTTGTGCAATGATCTTCCCCATACAAAGGATAATGTCATTGCCTTCTGTGCTTCTTGTAATAGATGCTTCAGTGATAAAATAACATATTGATATTTATTTTATAGTATTATATATATGAGTGAAAAAGACAAGATAATCAGTGAGGTCTACTACGATCAGGCTGGGTTTGGTAGCATCGCCACCACTTACAAAGATGCAAAAAAGAAAGATGCATCCATAACAATGCAAGATGTCAAGGAGTGGTTTCAAGAGAACGTGGAACGGAAAAAACAACTGTCTGGATACAATTCGTTTATTGCCCCTGATATCAACTTTGAATATCAATTGGATCTGTTTTTTATATCAAAAAATGATTTAGATAATCAAAAATATAGGATAGGCTTATTGCTTATTGATGTATTTTCCCGCAAAGCCGTGGTGGTGCCTATTGCATCCAAGCAACCTGCCGACATCACGGCTGGGATCATGGAGGCATTAAACAAAATGGGAGGGAAACCCAAATTAATTTATTCGGATGACGAGGGGAGTCTCAATACCCAAGATCTTGTCGATTTTTTCAAGGACGAAGGGATCCAAAACTATAAAACACGAGGGCACCCCCATTTCGCCGAGCGTTTCATTCGCACGTTCAAGGACATGCTTTTCAAGAGGGTTGACGCAGACGAGAAAAAGGGAAAGGTTAATATACAATGGGTTGATTATATCCCCGAGATCATGCTGACATACAACAGTAAAATGGTTCATTCTGCCCACGATATGACTCCAAACGATGCCCACAAAAAGGGAAACCATCTTGAGGTCAAGATGAAGCTTGAGATGAACAGAATCAAAACCCGTAAATATCCCCTTGTTAGGGTTGGTGATGAGGTCAAAATATACCGCAAAAAAGGGATTTCCGAGAAAGAAAGAACGAGTTCATGGTCAGCAAACAAGTTCACAATTGAAAGGATTGAGCGAAAACTTGGACAAGACTATTATTATGTCCAAGGTGTGACTCGTGCTTATTTGAGATCGGAAATTCTGAAGGTTTGAAAAATAACATCTAAACGGTTCTAATAGCTGATGAATCTATTAGAACTGTTTAGTGGGACAGGGGTCGGTCGGCCGCATCGCCCGCGATCTGGGGTTCAATGTCATTTCACTGGATTTGAAAAATGCTGATATAAATACTGATATTTTGAAATGGGATTATAAACAATTTGATAGGAACCATTTTGATTTTATTTGGAGTAGTCCCCCATGCACTGAATACAGCAAAGCAAAAACTACAGGAATTAGGAATATTGAATATGCTAATAGTATAGTTTTAAAAACTATTGAAATTATCAAATATTTTAATCCTAAATATTTTGTAATCGAAAATCCCCAAACTGGATTATTAAAAAGTCAGGAGTTTATGAATGAGTTTGATTTTAAAGATGTAGATTATTGTAAATATGGAATGCCTTACAGAAAGAGAACTAGGCTCTGGAATAACATTACAACATGGAAACCTAGAGATTTATGTAAAAAGGATTGTGGCAACATCAGGAATAATAAACATATTGAAACTGCGCAGAGACTGCCAAATGGAAACAAGAAAAAATGGGGAGACAATCCAAAAATACATAAGCAGGAAGACCTATATAAAATACCTAGTAGTTTAATCAGTGAAATTTTGGTGAGTTTGGTTGGTTAAATAATTTGGGGCTGACCACTGCCGGAAAAAGCCCCTTTTTTAACATACACCGCTTTTGGTGTATGCGTACACCGCTTTTGGTGTATGGTGTTTGTGATAATATTTGTCAATGTATGATATGTGATAATTGCAATAAAATTATAAACGAAATTGATGATATGAATAGCAAATATATTAATACTAGAAATGTTAAAAATATTGATGAAGATTTAGAAATATTTATGTTTATTAAAATGAATAAGTTCTTGACTGAAGAAGAGTTTGGAAATTTATTGTATAAGGGCGATGAGGAAGGAAATGATAATGATTCTATTTTTAAGTATTATAATCTGGTAAAAAGATTATATGGTATGTCTTTTAATATTAGGCGTTTAATGAAAGAAGCATTGAATGATAATGACTTTGATTTTTTAAGTTGTGAGTATGATGTAGATGAACTTAGTTATACAGTAACACATGCAATTAGAACAATGGGCTTGTTTAAAAAGGAAATAGGAAATAATATATATAATGAAAAAACAGCTGATAAAATAATAAAAAGAATTGAAGAAGAATTTTATAATGAATTATAATAAAGTTGAACTCATAATATAATTATAACATGCAAACATTTATATGTTATAATTATAGTGTAGTTTTCCCGCATAAGCCGTGGGGGTGCTTTCCTACATAGGCCTTTCCCATCCGCATTTTGCCATCCATATTTTACTGGGATTGTTTTCAAGATTTGGGTTAACGGTTTTAATTCTCCCTTTTCCATTGGTTAACCATTTTTCGGGGAGTGATAATCGACAATGTGTTATTTGGATGGGAAAGATTGGGTTTATTCATTTTTTAGGTATGTAATCTTGAAAGATCATTTAAGGACATGTATTCATAGCATAATATGGAGAACTCAGAGTGTAGCAGTTGTAGAGTCAATAAACCAATTACTGAATTTAACGGGTTCAAGACATGTAATAAATGTAGAGCGAAGAAGCGAGAGAGGACAGCGAATAATGGATATTTGTATTGTCATGTTTGTGAAAGAAGAGTGAACCCAGAGATTTGGGATTTCCATTTGGTTGGAGGTTGTCACCAAGATAATATGCTCAAACATCTCAAAGCAGATTATCAGAGATTAGTTGAAGACGCACCTACACAAGAATTCAAGGACAATTTTTTTCAAGAAGGTCAAGAGAGGATACAAGAACTCAAAATGACAATGCCTTTGTATAATCCAGCTTTGAGAAGAAAGAAAGTTGATCAGGTTGATGGTGAATTGGACTAAAACATGAAGTTGATCATTAGAATATTATGTTTCTAATGATTAACTTAGAGGGTTGTTCAATTTGGTGGTTTTGAATGGTGTAATTTGATAGGGGATTTTAAAAAGTGCTTGAAAGTGTGGGGGGGGGGGGGTAGGACAATGCGGACGGGAGAGGCCATCTCTAACTCTAAGGTCCCCCAGTAGCGCCCTTTCTCACCCTTTTTTGGGGGAGGGTTCCCCTTCTACAACAGACCACAGAGAAAAGGGTACCCTTATTCCAACCTCTCTACTGGAGGACCAAGGGGAACGCGGGAAAATAATTGGAGGGGATCCATTCCCCCCAAGGCTCTATACCCCCAAAAGACAAGGCCGGATCTGCCTCGGGCTGGATCCGCGGGCGGATGCCGATTTGGCTCTTCGGGCCCAAGAGCTGTCGCCTAAGAGAGGCCCAGCAGGTCATCGATGAGGCGGCGGCTTTTTAGAGGGAAAGAGACTCGGTGTGTGTGTGTGTGTGAGGTGGACATGTTGCGTGCTAGTTGATTCGGTTCTTGGACCTTGCAATTGTATGCCTTTGTCGGGAACTGTTGTTTTCTTCTCGCTAACCTACGAAGGTATGTTTTTTTTGTGCAGGGGGAGGCAATATCCACCATAAGACTTAGACTCGATGTCGCAAGTTCAATTTCTTAACAATAATTGATAATTCACCCTCAATTCAAGGTTGCAACAATAGCTTTTCGATGGTCACCATAGAAAAATCAAGGTGTTCAGGCCGCATTTGGTCTTAATCCCCCCGACAGAGCGTTTTTTGCTACTAACCTTTGCGGGGGTCTGGATTGGCCGGGTCCCGATGACATGTTCCTTTGTGATTGATTTGGACTTGGGCCTTCCTTTGGTGGACTGATACTTAAACCGTGGATATGCAAGAAACGCCAAATCGGGCTGCGGCTGGAACAAAATGCTTCTCCATGGGAGGGTAAGTGAAAGGACACAAGGTTTGACTCAGATGCTGTTTTTTCGCGCCGGGAAACTTGGTTTTTCTTTTTGCGCACTTGGATTGTTGAGACGATCGCCGTGGTGGCAATCCAGGAGCAATTGATTTGCCGCAGAGAGAGAGCGCCATGCGTTGTTCGGGAGGCGGCTGATTGTTTGGTCCGTGGATGACATGGTTCTGGGCAAGTTCTTGCGACTTCACGTAAGAGCCCGTTGGGGCCAGTGATCTGGTCCAAATCACCCAGCTGTAATTTCCCGTGTCTTTGCCCACTTTGGCTTTGCCTCTGGCATGGAACGGTTCTGGATTTGTTTTTGCAAAACGGGGGGGTCTGCCCTGCTAACCAACGAACTCTTCCCCTTCAGAAGCCCTTTGTTGAAGTGCTGTGTGTTTGGCCGAGGCGAGCCCCTTTGGCATCTTCTGTTCAAGTAGAGGCATCCCAAAGCCAAAGCCACACCTCCTTTTTGAACCCGTTTGGTGTTCGTTTGTTTTTCTTTGGAGGCACACACCAAAACCACAAAGGCAATCACAAAGTGGGCAAGGGGAAGTGCAGCACGAAGTCCAGAGCCGCCTGCCTCCAAATCCCCCGAGCACCACGGCCGTGTTTGTTTGCTCAAATGGCTGTGGTTGTCAAAACCAATGGTACAGTTTGGGGTGGGTGCACCACCCGTTTTAGAACCTATTTTAGTGGCTAAAGAACCATCAAAACCCAGCTTTTGAGGATTTGAGCCCAGTGTCGCAGGAGACATCTAGAGAGGCTCTGGGGGTACGGGATTCTGACCAAATAGCCACATTGCTTGAGAAATCAGACTCCATGGGCCAGATTGCTGGAGGGTAAACCTCAAGGCGCCTTTTTTGATGTTCACCAGGGGTACAGGGTTTTGACCCACAGCCAAATGGAGGCATTCCAAAACCAACTCCCCCGAGCACCACGGCCGTTTCGGCTCTAGGTGCGCAGCACGGGCTGGGCGCACCGCGAGAAGCCTCGGAAGCTGCAGCGCAGCTCCAGCGGACGGCCGAAGGAGATCGACGCAGAAGACGCCGCCCGCGCCTTTGCGTCAAGGGTCGGCCCTTTTACCGTTTCTTTTTTGGTTGGGAGGGTTCCCCTACTAAAATTGACTACAGGAAAAAGGGTACCCTTATTCGACCTGTCATTATTTTATTGTACAGTGGATGGGCGAGAACCGTTTCGCACCACTTGAAAACCCTAGGAAGCCATGGGTGGGTAATATTGATTGGGGAAGTCATTATTAATGGCACCCCCCTATTAATCAACCCCTGATTATTAATATGGGAGCGGGTTTTTAGTGGAGAATCAGACCGCTTTTGGAGGGGTGTCCCCCCCTATGAATAAACTGGGGTTGATTAAAGTGGGGGTCAACACTACAAACACAGTGGATGGACGAAAACCATTTCGCACCACTTATAGGAAACCATGGGGAATCATTATTCTAGGGTTTCTTAGGTGGTGCGGGATTTCGTCCGTGCACAGTATGTAGGTTCGTCTCAACCTGTAAAGGGGTACAAACAAACACACACAAACACAATCGTCAGTCATCAGTTTGTCTATTTTGGAGGAAACCGAGATAGAACTGGCAACGTTTCCCTGTAAGTTTTTATGTAGGGGGGTGAGAATTGGGAACGCCAGTAGGCGAGTGACTCAAATCGAGTTTGGCAACATGTCAGGGGTCCCTACTTTGCGTGGGGGGGACAAAGTCCCGCACAAGTTGGTAGATGGTCTACCCCAGGATTGGCTTCATCCATCCCCAAGTGTTGCAGGAATTTGTCCATTCACAAAAATGTTGTCCCAATTTGGCGTCCAAGACAGCTAACCTATAAGCCTTGGTTGTTTGTTTCTCTTGGGAGGTGGGACTTTCATCAGATTCTCGGATCCCTAGTGTGCTGGTCCAAACTGACAGTTCAAGCTTCCAAAGCCTAGGTTTTGAAGCAGAGGTCGACATCTCATGCTTGTTTGTCCACTTTGTCAATACTTATCATTTCTTCCCCGATGGCCCGATGGCCCTTGCCTATCCAAGGACTGCTGCAGCAAGACAGCCACGTTTTTGTGGACATCCGCTCAGAAGGCGCGCACCCACTAGAAAGCAGGAAGCAGGTTGAAAAGGATTTGCCCACTGATTGGGCGGGCAAATGGAGCTCACCATGATGTTGATCCGTTGCTTCAAACCATGACCATAGCCGACATTAGGAGTTGGACCATGGCACATATGTTTGTTGGCTTCCAGATATTTGCGATGTTTGTTCCGCTTTTGCGCTTGGCAACTGTATGGCTGGGTGTCATATCGAGACTTCCATTCATTGGCTTGATGCTCACAAGACGTGTCCCTGGATCTGACGTGTTTCCGACTTGTTTGATTCTGCCGAAGCTAGTAGTCCAAAGCGAATCGACCTTTCAACCTTTGGGCCCTCCTGACTCGGAAACGTTTTTTCTGGGTTTGGGGCATCTGAGTTCCCGGACCTTGGAGGGAGGCTCTTTTTTGATGTCATTTTCCCAAAGATCCCCTCCCCTCCCAGCGACTGGAGGTTTGGGCGGCCTTATTTCCAGAGCTCGCCGTCGTCCCAGTCTCAAAATCCTCCACTTGCAGGGACTTGTTTGCCCACCCAGGGAGCCCTTCAACTCCACAAGCGTCCTTTGTAAGTTAGTTTGCTTAGAAATAGGTTTAGATGGTGGTCATCTCATTTACCTGGGGAACCCATCTTTTTCCCAAATGGCCACCTAAATGTTCAAATCCCTACTCGGCAAGAGAAATGGATTCCCCGAAAGTTTCATTGATCTTCCGGCAGCGATTCTCGGCCTCGCGCAGGCGGATGCGCTTCGGCCATTTCCCTTCCGCACCCGGCGGAGACGGAGGCTTTGGCCGCCAGAGAGGAGGAGGACTTGCCGCTCGCTCAGTGAACACAACGTTTGGGGGGCACTACTTGGACGATCGTGGCGTTCTCCCTGCAGGGCCATGGGTCAAAACCCAAATCGTGCCCCCAGTGAGCATCCCAATCCAACCACTAAAATAGGTATTGGTTTTGATCCACAGCTATATTTCTTCCCCCTGGAATCCCAAAACCCTATTATTTTGATGTCCTGGGGGGTTGAAAGGCCGGCATATTTAGGGTCTTGGGATACTAGGACATTGAATTGTTTGATCATCGCCTGTTGAGGGCATTTAACGTGAGCTTCCGTTTGAAGGGATGAGGTTCATAGGGGAAATATAGGGGACCCTGTCGGATTTTCAAAGTTGGGCGCTGGCTGGGGTCAGTTCCATGGCTGGAAGCTACCTACTAAGTGGCCACACTCAGCGACCTGCCAAAGCACACCTAGCCAAAGCAAGCAATTGAAACGCAAATCGAAAGACGTTGGATCTACTTTTGTGACACCCCGAAAGCCAAATCCGAGGCGGGAGCCCTTGGGACAATGGGTTTACTTCTTAAGTTTCGCAACATAGGGACGAGTCAATGCTATAGGTTTTGGTGGCGCAAGATGATTTACGTAGGGGATTCCTGGAATTGGGAAAGAAGGGTGACCCGTGTAGATCTCCATTTAGACCTGAATTGTTTGTTTTACAGAATTGGAAGGGCCCCACTTGCCGGGGGATAACAACTGTGAGGGTTACGAACATTAGAAAGAGCTTTGTGGCTAAGTGTAAGTGTAAATCACAGGGCTTAGGTGTGAGCATTCATGGACCCCCTCGGACTACTCATCTACATGCTTATGTCCGCACATGTCATGCATATAATATATGTATATATATATATATAGATGCATGACATGTGCGCCTTGCGTTCTCTGTTCCATGCATATCGGCGTTGTCGCTCGTCAAAATAGGTAAGGGGCAGGCGCTGAGGAGTAATTTGTATTCATATCGATGTGTATGTCTATCTATTGTTTGTCTATCTAATTAACTTATCTATCTATCTACCTACCTACCTATTTAATCCGCGGATAGGGATGGATCCCGTCACTGGATTTCGCGCAAAGGTGATCAATTATTGAATGCTACTGGGTCTTCTTTGCAGACTTAACTTGTTGATGGACATCAAGGGTTTTCCGTTGAACCCACAAAAGTGAACAACGTTGCAGAGGGGTCACCAGCAGCCAAGTTTTGGAGGTTCAAAACGGAACAACTAGACCCCGGATCCCCTCCTCAATGAAAATGAAAAGAACTTAGCCAGGTTTGAAATTTAACGGGACCTCGTCACATAAATTCCGCATGGCCTCACGATCTGAGGCTGCAGCTCTGTGAACGTCTAAACGCTTCTTGGCGTTTTCATGCCTTTGGCCCCGAATGGGCCGGATTCCTCTCGACCCGTGGGTGGTTTCTCCCAGACTTTGTGGCTGGAGTCTCCTCCAAAATTGCTTTGTACTGAATACGTTGGGTCAGAAGATGTCAGAAGATCTGATTGTTTAGAGATGCGGGACAAGTGCATTGGGTTTCCTCCAGCCCAACGGATGCAGGAGTTTGTCCGCATTTTGAGCTGACACGAGCTTGCCACAAAGGGGATCCCGTAGCAGCACCAGCCAACCACTGCTTTTTGAGCAAAAAAACGTGGGATTTTGACATGAAAACTGGCTGGTGCGATAGGCAGGGACTGAGGGAAGGGGATCCCTGGGGTTAAGCATCCATAGCTCCAACCCCCATACCTGGCATTGTTCCCAAAAGGGTTCCCTTGAAAGTCCAGGACGGACCAAATGTACGCTGGACATGACAAATCTTGGTGGCTCCCAGCCATCCGGTTCCTTAGCTTTTTAGCTTGTTAGTGTTTAGTACTTGGGGTTCCATTTAACCCAGTAAAAGTCAAACTTTGAGCGGGGGATCTGAGGACAGCCCAGAAATAACAATATGTGCAACAGGGTCGCGAGCGTCGCGGGCTTTAGATTCATTATGGATCCAAAGAGTCGGAAGCCGGAAGGTCTGTTCAGTAAGCCCCCACTTGTTTGCTTTGTTGCCCTTGCACTTTGCATTCTCAGCCTTGTGGTCAAGGCTGAAGTGGGAGCTGCCAGGTGGTGTGGTTAAGGAAGGGGCTTCCCATTGACCAAAACTAAATCCAAACCACCTGTTAGAGGACAGGAATGTGCTGGGAGTGCAGTCGCGGAAGGCGCTGCCCCGCAGAAGCTTCGCGAAAGGCTTGTGTGTAGTACACTGTTAAACCGAGCATTGCAACCACAGAAGCGGAAATTCAGCTTAAAAGAAATCAACACGCGCCCTCGCACGCCGTTTTAGCAAAAACGTGTCCGCAGGAGCGACGGTTCACACCGCGGAAGCTTGGCAGAAGGCTTCGCGGAAGGTTGAACAATGTCATCAGGAAAATAAGATAAAGAACAAGGCTCGCCTGAAGCCTCATATTGTTTCCCATCCATTCCCGTTCCCATTCCACCCCCATTTGCTTCGCTGAATTGTGTCTTGTTCGGATTGAAGGCGAAAGGCGCCATGGTGGTCTGTGGCGAGGACTCGATGCTGCAAGAAGCGAAAAGAGAAGAGGGGTTAGCTCGATCGCCAGTTGTTTCTTTTTCTCCATGCACTTTACCCCAAAAACCAGCAACAGTGACTGAACAAAAAGCAGCAACTTGGCTATCTAGGTAGCTGCCCAGTGGATTCCGCCCTTTTTTCAGCTTTTGTGTTTGGGTTTTTGGGTTCCGCTATAAAGTCCACCAAGCAAAAAAGGATGCCCTTTTTTTCCAATGGCCACTGAGCATTTGAGGCACTTCTCCGATATGGGTGTGTTTGTTTTCCGGAGACCCCACAATTCGTGGCGTTCCTTTGTTCATTCCGCTTTAAAACCGCACTAAAAAGAAGGGCACCCTTCCTCCCACATTGCCATGGCACCTGAGGGAGGGTACCTGGAAAAGATCGGTTTCCTTTTGGAGGGACCAGCTGCCGTGGGCCATGTGGGAGAGAGGGCAGGGTACGATTCTTCCAGAAACTTTTGCGATCGGTGCGATAGGGAATGACAACGAGTCCGCGTTTTGGGGTCTCCCTAGGAAACCAACTCGGGGAGCCAGGTTTCGAATCCGGCACAGGTTGGAATTCCCCAGCTGCAACCAGTTTCATGAGAAGGGTTCTCTTGGTGTTTGATAAGTGTCCTATTGGTTCGCTGCGTTTTGTTTTCTTTTCCTAAGGTTTGTTGGAAAAATGCCTCAATAAGGACTCCTAAACCTGTGCTGTCGCTTCCTTCCTTGGCTTCCCACAAGTCACGGTCTGAAATGGTGACACGTTCATTGAATGGAAAAGGGACAAACAGAATGCCATTGAATAGAGAACGGAATCTGTGTATACATATATCTCTATATATGTGTGGTGTGCGTATGCTTGTATACACGATACAAGCATGTACTTTAGATGTCATTGGCCGCGAGTTGAAAGTTCCGGGGGTGTTGCCGTCTTTGTGGTTTTGGGCGCGAGGACGAGGAAGCCACCTGGGACGCCGCCATGCTGCTGGGTGGATATTTCCGCATCTGGCCCACAGAGATGACGCTGAGCTCGAGATCCAAGAAAAGAAAACAGGAATTGTGATTCCTCACTCCCTGAGTTGCTGGACTTTAGTAAACTTAGCTAGTTTTTGGGAAGACAGAGGACCCCTTTTTAGACCATTTGGGGGTTCCTTCTCACTCCCTGAGATCCGTTTCGGACGTTTCGGATCGCCGTTCGCCGCCCGTTCCGAGGACGGTGCTCCAAGGCGCTGCGTTCCTCGCTTGGCAGCAGTCGGCGACGGCCAAGAAAAAAAGCCGCGCTCGAGCGCGCGCTTCGCCAGGTCGCCGAGGTGACCGATTTTGCCGAGGTCTTCTGGGGAATGTTTCCCCGGAAGTTGCTTCCCTTCTCTACTAGGTCCCCCCGGTAGTGCCTTTTTACCCTTTTTTGGGGGAGGATGCCCCTACTAAAATAGACTACAGAAGAAAGGCTACCCTTATTCTGACCTCTCTACTGGAGGACCTAGTCCAAGTCAAGATCAGTTTTCTTAGTGGGGGTTGCCTGCCCCACGGCTGTAAGTTAAGATCAAGAAATTGACATGAGTTTGTGTTTAGAGCAGGCTTTAATGGCTAATGGCTTCACCTGACCTCCAAGGGAAACAAACAGTCGCTCTCGTTTAAAGCTGCCCGACAACGAAGGAACGACCCTTGTTTGGAGCCTCAAACAACCCCTAAATATGTACAACAATATTGGAGAGTTCCCCACATTGTTCGTTGGCAATACCCGATCTTGAAGACGAAGCCACCCGTTTTGTCGTGGCAAAGGTGTCCTCCAGTTGGTCCCTTCAGGTTCTGTGGCC
Source organism: Effrenium voratum (assembly GCA_963377175.1). Classification (NCBI taxonomy): domain Eukaryota; class Dinophyceae; order Suessiales; family Symbiodiniaceae; genus Effrenium; species Effrenium voratum. The sequence continues at coordinate 169,854 of CAUJNA010003236.1, forward strand.
CAGGTTTGCTTTTGGGAGGCGGGTCCGCGTCGACCGAAGCTTGGCTTTCAAGCGCGCAGCCCCGGTTCAATGATGGCTCCTGTGACGTTTTGCGGGGAGTGGTCCTGGCCGAAGAGGTTCCTAATTGTCCATGTCGTATGGTCATGGCAGAGCCGGGAACGCACCTGTTTAAACTGTTGCTTGCACCTGGAAGAATGTATGTGTTTTTTTGTTTTGCGGCGCGTTGCAGCAAGCTGGGCTTTCCATTCTATGAGATTGTTGGCGGATGAGAATCCTGAGTGGTTGGCGATTCAGCTAAGCTCAGCAAGCATGCAGCAAAAACTCCCAGACCATCCAAGACCTTTTTGAGCGAACAAGCTATGCCATCTCAGTAATTTCGGTGTGTGGGATTGCACCCACTTCTTAACTTGATCATTTCCTCCCCAGAATTAGTTCCCCTTATATTTTTTGCTTTATTGGGGTCCCCTTGTTTTCCACTAACCAGGCCAAAAAAACAGTTTTTGCCGGGGTCCTAGTTCCAGCCAAGATTTTGTCTTCTCTTGAGGCACCTGGTGCTTTTTGGCGTGCCCTAGCAATGCGCACAGGCGGGGGCTCTCAGTGAAGGCCCTTCTTGGGCCGCGAACTTCACGCAAGCAGGCGACATGATGGTTACTGGCTAAGAACCCACTTAGCAAAGTTGAGCTCCAATATTCCCATTTTGTCACCCAGCTTGAGCAAACCTAGTTATGACATGGCTTGTTTCCATTTGCTTGTCCTGCGCGCGCAGTCCTTGTCTGAAATGACCTGCCAAGCACGGAAACACATTGGCCACTCAAGGAGTTTCCCGGGTGAAAGTAGATGGTACAATTCTCTCATTTGAATTTGATCATCCCCTTCATTTACCCACAAAAAAGGACATGTAGGATATGTGTGTGTACCATCTGCATTCACCCTGTAACGGACTCTGGAATTTCAGTCAGGTCCTTCGACTATCTTCGACTCCTTGCGGATTAATGTTTTTTGGTTTCATCGCTGGAAAGGCAAAATGGGCCCTTCCAGCTGCATGGAAAGACTGGAGCGACAGCTGTCCCACAGTCTCCCCACAGCCCTCTTGGCAGGGGCCTTAGACAGGTGTTGTGAGCGGTAGAGTCTGGAAGTTGCTCGTTGGCTGCCTTTGGCTTCCTTTTTGCTTCCAATTGGCGTACTCATTTGGCCCAAAACACGCAATCCCATGCGAGGAAGTTTCATTCTGGCATATTCTGGCATGCGTGTTTTGTTTTTGAGTTGTTTTCACTCGTGGCATGCATGTTTTCGTGTTTACAGGTTGTTTTTGACTCTTGGTCGGGGCTGCTAACAAACACTTGTTTTCTAACATGCCAGGGGTTGTGAAGCTCTTGACCGGGCATGAGCCTTGCAAATCTAAATCTAAGCTCAGGACAGAATGAGCTGGCGGATGATGAATGTTCCCTAGGCAGTTTTCGTTTTCGATTTGTGAATTTGGAATAGTGTGTGGAGAGCCTTCAATTTGGATTGAATTAATTTGTCCAGAGCCATTTCCCAGACCTTTCTTTGGCTGGGGAGCAGCTGTCCCGATGGTCGCATGTACGGGTAGGCGATTCCTGGGCTAGGCCCAATGGGCTCGCCCGTTTCGAGGATCCGGGCATGGCGTCGCATTGGAAGCAACCCGGAGCCAAACAAAACAAAAAAAACATTGGGCAAACCAAAAAAAACAAAAAGAATGAGACCAAACCAAACATAGGTGTCAGTTTTTGGTTTTCTCTGTTTTTTTTGGGCTTCTATGAGCTCAGTTGAAACATAGTATAAAACTGTAGAAAACATCTATTGAATGTTGCAGTGGTTAAATCTTTCCAAAGCTCTATAAATCCATAAAACAGTGAAATTCACACAAAACCTAGGTTTTGCAGCAGTTTTCACAAGGCGTGTTAGGTACCATCTACAGAAAACACTGTAATTTACAGTGTTTTGTGTCAACCCAGATACATAGCCAAGACGAAAATCATCAACTTGAGGCGTCAAAAATCATTCGATCAGTTATGGCTGTAACCAGCATAAAAACACATCACAAACCACCGTAAATTACAGTGTTTTCTTATAATTTTGCAGGCAAGGTAGTTCAGAGGTAGTTCATGGGGTGTGTGTGTGTGTGACCATATATATATATACATTATGTACAAGACGGACATGTATGTTGCTTTCTGAGCTCGGGCTTTTCCAAATGGGAGCCATGGCCAACTGATTTGCAATGTGATCTGGCCACGTGAGAGCCTCGATGCGAAAGGGCTGCGCGAGGGCACCGATTTGATCCCGGGGGACTGGCTCCCAGCCTCCTCGTTTTTTTTTTTTGGGTTGAATCCCCCCAAACTGATGGGTTTCCTTTTGGTTTCCTTTTGGTTTCCTTTTGGTTTCCTTTTGGTTTCCTTTTGGTTTCATTTTGGTTTCCTTTTGGTTTCCTTTTGGTTTCCTTTTGGTTTCCTTTTGGTTTCCTTTTGGTTTCCTTTTGGTTTCCTTTTGGTTTCCTTTTGGTTTCCTTTTGGTTTCCTTTTGGTTTCCTTTTGGTTTCCTTTTGGTTTCCTTTTGGTTTCCTTTTGTTTTCCTTTTGGTTTCCTTTTGGTTTCCTTTTGGTTTCCTTTTGGTTTCCTTTTGGTTTCCTTTTGGTTTCCTTTTGGTTTCCTTTTGGTTTCCTTGTGGTTTCCTTGTGGTTTCCTTGTGGTTTCCTTGTAGTTTCCTTGTGGTTTCCTTGTGGTTTCCTTGTGGTTTCCTTGTTGGTTCCTTTTTGGTTCCTTTTGGTTTCCTTTTGGTTTCCTTGTGGTTTCCTTGTGGTTTCCTTTTGGTTTCCTTTAAGCCACAAAAAAGGGCGCGCCCTCGAAAATAGGACACGCGCATACTGTGGATTCGCCAACTCCCGCACCACTAAAGAGACCGTGGAATGACGATTCCTGTGCGCAAGGGATTTCGCAGCCACCCACACAATGAAGGGGTTGCTTTGCGTGGTGCTCAGTAGAGAATTGGTGTTCAGTAGGGGATGAGGGAATGAACGCAGGGGTCCCCTCAAAGGAACCCCCCCTGGTTGGTTTAAATCGGGGCCTTCCATTTCTGGACCCAAGTCATCACCCAAACATGGGCTTCCCCAGGCCCGGGACATGGGTCAGGGGGCAGACTCCGGTTTCCTTTTGGGGCTTTCCACTAGCTTCAGGAGATGGAGACAGAGATCCAAAACTCGAGGGTGCTTGTTGAATACTCGCTTCCAACAATAATACCCACCTAGTGAGACTAATATTCGCCTGGTATCACTTTTTGTTGTTGTGTGCTATTGTTGGGTACCATCCGGGGCAACGAGGATCGCATTCCGGCTGCTCATAAGGTAGGGAATGGGTTCATGGGGGAACCTCTTTTAGTGGGGATCCACCAGGACCACTCCTCGAGGGAACACCCCCCTATTCATAGTTTATGTTAGCAGTATTATCATTTGTTTGTTTAATTATTATTATTATTGTTTATTGTTATTTTTATTATTTATTCAATTTATTGTCATCATTGCTTGGGTTCATCCAGGGTGAACCTGCAGAGGAAGCTCACGGTCCGTCGGTCCGTGAGATCTCGATCGGGCCTGTGGCTTTGGGCTCGAGACGCGCCCGAGACGCGCATTTGAGATCGAACGGATTCATCGGGCGCGGGCCTCGAGGTCGAAGCGCTGACAGATCCCGGAAAATGAAAAATATCATGAGAACCCGAAGGCTTCGGAAGGGGGACTCTTAGGCAGGGACACCAAGAGATGAGCAGACACACCCCACCCCTTCAACTTGGTGGTCTTTGGGAAACATTTTCTCCATTTTTGCTTATTGTGGTGTAGTGGTGGACATCCAACCACTTAATTGCTAAAATGTGAGAATTGTTGCTCCCCTTCCAACGTCAAGCAAGTTTCCATAGGTGTCCTTTTTGGTTGGTTTGCTTAAAAAATAGAGGGCTTATTCCAGTTTACCAGGGCCATCTAGTTTCCCAAAAGGCCGCCTATGCTCCCATGGACCTTTAGACTCTTGGGAAGACCATTTTGGTAGTACACGAAAAGGTTTTGGCAAGATAGCCACTAGCCCGTGTATTCCAAAAGGAACCAAAGGGGAGTGGCAGTTGTCGAATTTTGTCGGACGTATTTGGCACAGCGCCTACGCGGGGCCTTAAAAGACCCCAGTTGTTCAGTGGCATCCGATTTCCCTTTTAGTTTGGCCGACTCTGTGTTATGAAAAGTCAAGTCCAAACACTCAGTCGCCCAAAGCGAATCGACCTTTTGACCTTTTGGTCTCCCCGACCTAATCCAATTTTAGTCAAGGTCCCAAAAAGTGATTACCTCTTTTTTTTCTGGGACCCTTAAGAGGCAACTGAGACAAGGTTCCCTAATGAACCAGGACAACTGGGAAAACTGAAGTCTAAATCTTCCAACCCAAATCCACAACTCCAAACGCATTTAATCCAAATCCATCCAAACCATTTTTTCCCCAATCCAACTTCTTCCCTTTTTTTGGAAGCTTCGGGGCAGGGGGGGTGCTCCCAATGGCCATGAGATATTAGCACTTGGCGTTGTGCAAGGCTGCTGAAGAGCTGAGGTACCAGTCATGCGGACCTTGGCCCTGGTCATTTCCTGCTGGCTGCTTGCCTGAACAAGCCAAGTGTCGCTCGCAAACCTGCGCGGCGGGCGCGGCGATGTTAAGGGAGTGAGCACATGTAAAACGAATGGCAAAAGGAGCGCATGGTTCTTTTCTTTTTTTTTTTCTTTTTTTTTTCCGGGAGCGTGTCTGTTTGTTAGGGGAAGCCCCCAGGTAGGTGTCCCCTTTAAAACCCCAAAGGGGTACCCTCCAAAAATGAGACACCCATTTTCCTCTGAAATTTTGACACCGAGCCTTCAAAAAAATGCAGGGACCGGAAACCATTAACCAGCAATGAGTTTCAGCTATTGGATTTCTTCCCCCAAGGACTGGCCGGGTCTGGATGCAACCTCACACAGCACAGAAACATGGGTCCGGTCCCCCACCACCCTCGTCAGAATAAAACCACAAGATGATGGATCCTCATGTGGCTGGCTGTTATTTGGAAACCCCAAAGGCAACCAACAATGTTTGGGACCACTACGTTAATAAACACACGTTCTAGATACATGTAGATATATATATATATATATATATTGTTCATATGTGTTTATTGATTTATGTGTTTACTTAGTTGTTCATTTATTCATGTATTTTGTAATTGTCTTGCATGCTACATATACTTCTAACTGGTGACACTAAAACCATATAACAACTCGGAGGTAGTGGCTGGGGTGAAACTACGCATCTTAGATGGCAAAACCGTTTCGGTGAGACAACACGAAACCAATTGGCCATGGGTCAAAAGCCCGTATCCCCAGTGAACATCCGAATCCCCACTAAAAAAGGTTCTAAAATGGGTGGTGCCCCTACCCCAAAATGGTACCAAAACGGTTTTGACCCACAGCCACTTGACTGAAGCGCCTCCCGTAGGACCGGCGCGCACGCCTCGCTGCAGAAGTCCTTCGCGCTCTCATCGGCGGAGGCGCTGTCGGCGAAGGAGGCGGAGAGGTGCGAGCTCAGCCGGGAGCAGACGCCTGGCAGCCCCGCGCGTTCCTTCGCACAGAGCGTCTGAGGTACGGCGAGCTCACCTAGGTCCCCCAGTAGTGCCACCCTTATTCTATCCTCTCTACTGGATGACCTAGTCACAACCCCCCAAAGAGGGGACCCCCAAAAACAGGCACCCTATTAGCCCCAAGGGCTCTGTGCCTTCGGGGTAAGACGAGCTCAGTTGGTATGTACCAGCACCCAAAGATCGCGTTTTGGACGGTGCTTGGAGGGGAAAAGAAGCTGTTGATGTTCATGGGGGGTGCTGGTAGGGATCAATGGTTTCGGAAGTTTTAGGCTTTTGCCCAAAAGTTACCGTACAGGCGACTGGCAGTCACCGGATAAGCAAGAATATTGTTCTTAGCGTTTTGTTGAGTTTGTTTTGGCCCAAACAAAAAGGCTTGTTGTAGGTCAAAGGGAATCTGAGTCATGTGAGGGTGATGGCGCATGTTCGTTGGACGTAACTTTGCCCCAACTGGGGGTCCTTCATTTTCGCCTTCGATCAGCAAACACCGGGGGCCAAGTTTGTACCAGTTGCTCGTGTGCTGCAGCTCCTCAAAGTCCATTTCATGTTCTTTTGTCACCAATGGAATCAACCAAACAAAGCCGGTTCAATCGGCATAGCAAGATCACAAGCCAAATCAGGGCCGCACAGTCCACATTCGATGTGTGTCTTTCCATTGGTTCCGCAACGGCTATGGGGGGTGAAAATCCGCCCAGCCCTGGCAAAGATAGGTCCCACTAGGGCCATCTGACAAAAATGCTTTGTCCCCCAGAAAAGGACTGTGACTGCCGAAACGGACACCTCACAAAGACGACCCTTAAACAAACCACGTCGCTTCCCCCCCTCAAAAAAGATAAAGGGAACAAAGGAAGGCCAACCCTCCCAAAAAGAAGTAACCTGCTGGCTGACCTTTTCCTTTTTCCCAAACCTCAACTAAAACCCGCCGCACCGTGCGCAGCGCCGCTCCGAGCGAAGGAAGTGGCAGGAGGCCAACGAGCTCCGGGCGGCGCAGCTGCAGAGCAGCTCCAAGACCCAGGAGCCCTTCTGAGAGAGCGGGAGCGAAAGCGGGGGACATTTGTTGGGGGGGTTGTGCTTATGTTTTTGTAGGAGTTCCAATCTATGTGATTGTTTATTTATTATATGTTTTTTGGTTGGGGGGGGGAGAGGTGTTTCCTCTTTTGGGGCTGTGTGTGTGTGTGTGTGTGTTTGTTTGTTTGTTTTCTTTTTGGGTGGCTTTTGGGTGGTTTTGTTGTTTCGCATGGTTGTCGGGCGGCCCTCCGTTTGGAGGTTGTAAAGGGGCAGGAACATCCGCATTTTCCAGCTTCGCCTGGGCGACACTTCTCATGAGGCAGGGTTCCACACGTACGGATGCAGGGAACTAGGACACATGATACGTCCAGCCCATTGGTGGCCTCCTTTTCTTTTCGCGCAATTCATGCTGCCTGGTTCCGCTCATGCGTCGTTATCGCATGCAAAACGGTGCCGTTCCGCTGCCAGTTATGCAGCCCATCCACGTACATCTAGCGGATAATGTTAGCCTCAGCGGTTCGGGTTGTTCCATGGGAAAGTGTCCCGCTTCTTTTTGCGCTAAGAAATGGGAAGCACAACACCCGGGAACACCAAACCAATCCAAACCACTCAGAGCAGAGCTGAGCCATGCCTTGGGAAGCAGTAATGTTGACCCCATATCAATCAACCCCAGTTTATTCATAGCGGGGTGAAAACCCCTCCAAAAGGTCTGATTCCCCACATCTCACCCAGGGAGAGCACCCCCTATGAAGCTAAACTGGAGTTGATTCATTTGGGGTCAACATCACTAGGTGATGGCTGATTAATACTGTGGATGGACAAAATCCTGCACCGCTCTGAAACCATGGGACACCATTGCTTGTTGGTATTTACAGGTCAATCATCAGAAGCCAGGGTTTCTTAGTTAGTGCCTAAGAGGATTCGCAACCATCCACAGTACGGAAACCCAGCCACGAAACAAACGAAACATCTTAAAACCTAAGGAAACGGATGGCAATGGCTGGTGGTGGGGTTGATTAATATGGGTTCAACATGAAGCGCAGGAGAAGCGGCTTGGGGACCTTCACTTGCAGCTCATGGGCAAGGAAAGGCCCACGGAGGACGCGGCCCGGGGCTTGCATGACCGTTTGGGGTGGGTATTGGTTTCCTTGCGTTCCCAATCAGGGGGCTGGTTTCTTTGAGGGACCCCTCGAAAGTGGTAGGTGTCCTCCTGGTTTGGCTTCAAAACCGCTCAAAAAGGGGGGGCACCCTCAAAAAAAACAGAGCCACATGTTCCCCAATCTGGATTGAACAGCTGCCAAGATTAAGTGAGGTTTCCTGTGGCGGGGTGATGTTTCAGGGCGGGATAGGAATCCATGATTCGGATGGACCAACATGACGTTGTGTTCCCTTTGCTTTGCCTTTAGAGCTCACAAGTGGCATCCTCAACCAACACACATCACCACTTAGGTGTGTTGTTTGTTGTCTTGTCGAGACCAAGAAAACCGAAGCCCTTTCGGTTTCCGGGCTGAACCACAGAAGTCCAAGTCTTGAGTTTCCCTAATACCGTGGACGGTTGCGATATTTTCTGCAGCAGCGTTCAGACACCCTGGAATGAATGGATTCCCTGCAAATACCAACAACAAACAGCTTCAACCATTGCTGTCTTAGGTTGTTGCGCAAAGATTTTCGCAACCATCCACAGTATCTCAATGACATGCTCAAGGAAGATCCGTGCTGAGCAGCGTTTTCTTCCGATTTCCCCAAGCCAAATGAGGATGGGCGTTCCTTGCGTTTTGTTGTCTCTTCTTTTTCGGAGCCTTTGTTGCATCTCTTTGCAACCCATGGGCCCTTTTGGTTTTAAATGGGTTGCTTCTGATTTTCTAGATTCCTCGAAATCCAAGCTTTTGATCCAGCAAGACTCCAGAATGTCCGCGGCCGACATGTTCGTTGTTGTTGGTGGCGGATACTGCTGAATTGAACAAATACTCCCCAAGAAACTGACCTTTACTGGCTTTCTCTTGGCAGCTGTGCTTTTGGATGGTGCGGGATGGTGTGGACCCCTCGGAATCATTAGGAGTTACAGCTCTTCCAACCATGATCCGGACTCCGGACTGCATCTAAAACTGAAAGCACAAGAACCAAACCATTAATCTGAGCTCTTCAAAGGCAATCCTTAATCCTTACCTTTAGTTATGAAAGTGGCCCCCTTTGTTGTGGTTTCCGAACAGGGATTATGGAAAATTGGATTGGCCAACCCTCCGTGTTGAACAGCCCAGTGAATCTGTGAATTGGTCCTGGCTTCAAGCCCACCCCCCTCCCCCCCACAAAGCAAAACAAAACACGCAAACCTCACGCCACACCAATGCCCCACACGAGAAATTGTTTGCCGGGGGGCGGGGGGGGGGGGGGGTGGGGGCGGTGATGTCAAAGCAAGAAAAGACCCCCCGCTTTCCAACGGATCCGACCACCCCCTTTTTGAGATCCAACCCCCGCGTCACGGCTTTCCGCAAGCTGTTTTGTGTTTGGTTCTGTTCATTCTTAGGGCGCTGCAAAAAAACAAAACAGTTTTTTGCAACCATGCCAAGGGTGGTGAAGTTTAAAGCTCAATGTGACCACCGCTTTTTCGGAGGAGGAGCTGAACCTGGACCAGTTGGGCGCTGCCTTGCAGAGGAGGTGAGCGGTGACGCGCAACCAGCAAAAAATGTTTGCTGTGGGACAAAATCGAACAGTGAGGGCATCCAGCCTTTAAAGGGTGGTTTCAAACCTCACCTTTGGCTGCCCGAGACAGGGCGAGTTCCCCTTGCGACTGGGGTCGGCAAGCAAGACTGGGGTGAGATTAAGCAGCCGTTGCTTTGAAAAGATTAAGCAACCCCGCCATGACGATGATGCTTGCACATTTTCGGGGAGTGAGTGTGAGTCGAGAGATCTGTGCTTGATACATGCTTGACCTTTTGATCCTCTTTGCACAGCGGCTCTATAGCGGTTGCAAGCCCAATGTTTTTCTGGGGGTTGTGGTTTGGGGGTGGTGGTCATCGATTTTTGCCTAGGGGTCATCGGACTACCCAGGGGTTCGGTGACGGCAGGCAAGCCGACATTGATCACTTGCTCCAAGCGACGGAGGCTGCCATAGCCCGCCCCGCGCTGGCATCAATCGGGGGGTCGCTAGAACTCGCCATGCGTGGGCCGCGTGGCTTTGGATTTGTTGTGCACCTGAAAAGTGGTTGGACGCGAATATCCACCAAAGGGTCACATAGTAGAAATGAAATTCATATAGGGGGTCCTTTGAGGGAAGCCCTGTCAGGCTTCGCCATGTGCCCCTGTGCGATAGGTCACCCAATTGGTCACTACGTGAGGCTTTGGCTCGCTCCTTGCTATGACTCTGCATCAGTCTGCCTCAAAAACGAGCTCACCGATTCGATGTGCATAGGTGAACTTGATTTTGAGGATCCCTATTTTCGTACTTCGGGTTGCGGAATCGTACAAGTTTGCAGATCATGTCACACACTACTTTCAGTTGCCATGCGCAGTATGGCTACCAATGGAAAGAAAGCGCTACGAAAACTATGTGGCTGTGGGTCAAAACCAATGGTTCCATTTTGGGGTAGGTGCACCACCCATTTTAGTCTGTTTTAGTGGAGATTGGGATGTTCACTGGGGGTACAGGATTTTGACCCATGCCAAACTCCTGGCTGCCTATAGTGAATCTCTTCGCGCTTTCGTTTGCCAAGGCAAGAAGGCGGCCTTTGAGCGGCCGCCGCGTTTGGCCAGTGACGCTTGATCTTGCTCCCTGGTTCTTGGATGTGCCCTGGAAACCGAAAGCTGAAGGCCGAGCCATGGGGAACCGCCTCAAGTTTCATGGAGTTCGTGACATGAGAATCCCCTGACTCCCTGGGTTCCGTTTCGGACTGAAGGGTCGGTCACTCACCTTTTTGGGGGTTGAACCCGTTTTAGAAATGTTTTTTGGGCCAGTCCACTCAAAGGAGTGCGGGGATAAACCAAAAAAGAGACCGTTTCGGAGTTGATGACTTTAGTGGGGAACGCAGAAGAAAAGCCGCCATAGAGGCCACTGTGACACATAGGAAATCCTCCTTCAGCTCTGATAAAAGTGCTGATCAGATTCAGCAACCAATCCGGGGTCCACGGAAAATCATATTTTCTGATGTTTTCGAGGATGATTCGAGTTTTGATTGTTTGATCGACAGACCACAGCCTTGAGTTGGGAAGGGTCGAGCTGGGTAAACCATGTGTCCCGAGCCCTCGTGACAGGTGCCGGCACAATAGCTGCACGGCCGAGCTTGCGGATGTCAGAAGGCCCTTTGCGAAAGGGATGCTACAACTACCCAAGCCCCAGTGGTGTGTTGTTTTTCCGTCGGTACCCCCCCACCTTTGAGATGTTAAGGGACAACCAAAAGGAAAACCACCATTGGAAACGGGGGGTCGGGGGTCGGGTCAAAAAACAGAAACACCTTGGTAGCATTGCCAGGCTCAGCTGAACCTGTTTGCCCGCAAGTGCCCTGGAAGTGGTATCATGTTCATGTTCCCTTTCAACCAATCAGGAAACCTTGAATTGGTAGTTCGGATTGGTGGTTTGGGTGGCTTGCTAGCCGGTTGCGCCCCCTAACCTCCATACCAATCCAAAGCGCAAATTAGGAAGCCGAAGTGGATGCGGATTCCACCCTCTCCCCATTTGTGCCTAGAAATTGCCGAAAGGTGTGTTTCCTCCTGGGTGAAGGCAGGTCAGGGTTTAGGCTTTTTTGACTGCTCGCCAAGTCTCAGGGGTTTTCCATTACCTCACAAACACTACCCCCGCAAAAATATAGGGTTTGTACCTACTGTAATATGCATATAGACTATAGATCTATATATATATATATGTATAGTGATATGTGTATATTTACAAAGGTATATGTCATTATCAGATGGCTCGCTGGGGGGTAGTGGCTTTGAGTTGCACACCCTCTTAGCAATATTGGCCCTTAAGTGACCCGCAACCAACACACAATTCTGCCGGGCTCTTGTTTTCGTTGGTTTGGGATATTGGGTGTCCATGCTTATGATTGGTTGTGCTTCCTGTTGTTTTTTGTTTTTTTCCCACCCAAGTTGAGATCACGTCGTGTTTTACATACCATCACTCCCTGATTTCATGGACTTAAAACTTTTGCGAAGACCAATTTAGTGGTAAAAGACAAGTTCCTGGACTGTTGTGGCCAGTCCAGATGGGAAGTACCCTTTAGCTGAAGAGTGCTTTGAAAGCAAGGACGGCAGGGATCGCGATCCGTTGTCGTTTCTGGTTTTCGCCGCTAGGATGATGAACCAGTGAGGCAGACGGCCTCACTTGGCTTCAGGGCGGGAAACCCACAATGTGTGGCGACAGGGCCTCTAAACACGGGAAGCCAAAAGGCCCCGTCTGCGGAAGGGCCTCTGAAAAGAACCCAGGAGTTGAAGCAGGAAGGATCAAACAAACAATTGTTCGCATGAAGCGGTTGGCCCCAACCCAAGTCTTCGCAGCCGCGAGAGCCGCGAGAGCTAAAATTCGGTTTGCCGGCTTGCGGCTTTGGCAGATGGGCTCGGGGATGGTTTTGCACCCACTTCTTGCGGTGGGTTGGTGCAGTCTTTTTCAGGGTGTCCGAGCCATTTCCCTTTTTTTTTGGAGCCTTCAAAAGTGGATCGATTCCCATGGAACACAAGTCAATTGATCGACCTTGGAAATCCAGGCAGGCCATGTAGAAGTTCCTGTAATTTATACTCTTTGGGAAAAGACCACCCTTTTTAATGGCAAATAGAAAAAAAAGTTCCGGCCTTTGGGTGCCATCCACTCGGGCAGTGGGCATCTGCCCCCACGGGCCGCTGGCTTCTGACGCCCGAAACCGCGCGCGCCTTTCGTTCGGCTCAAAGAGTCGCCGGCCAGAGACCGCCGGGCTGTGGCCGGTCGGCTGCGTCATGAAGGTGGTGCGGGAGTCCAAGTTCCGGCACGTCTTCGGGGAGGCCAGCAAGGACCATTGCAGCAGACATCTCTCTCTGTATAGACATATTTATATAAGTACATATATGCGTGTTTGTGTGTGTTATATCTATATATATAGGCATATATGTGTGTGTGTATGTATTGTATATACATATATAGATATATAGATAGCTATATATATATATATATTATATTTGTATATATTTTGTGTATATACCATATATATATATAGGCATATGTGTGTATGTATTAGATACATGTGTTGCTTCCAAAAGGGAAGTCTGGGTCGGGGGCAGAGAAGTCGGTCACCGGAGGATTGGTTTTTCCTCTGCAAATGGATGTTGGTTTGCTGGTGAGGTTTCCGTTACCAAAACGGGGCAACCTTCAAGGTGGAAACTTTAGAAAACCGGGAAAAAAGTCACGAGTTTTTTTGTTGCCCCCGGAAAAGGGTGGATCATTTTTTAGGGGTCGCGGAAAATTTTTGGGGGTCCATTCACAGGAGTCACTGGATTTCCCCTATTCATATCATTTGTGCTGGTGTTTCATGGAAACGATCGCCGCTTTTGGAGGTTCCGGCTCGCGAAGCCCTAAAGGCGTCTGATCCAGTCAGGTGGTGGAACAGACCTTGTGAAAAGTCATATTGAAAGCGACAAAAAACACCTAAGAAATCCTGGCCCCAACCATGGATGCAGCTTGGATAGCAGGGGTTATTCCCACAATGGCCATGGTTGCCACCGTACTAAGCTGACTTGAGCACCCGAGTGCCGCCACATGCGGCCACCCAGAAAGAACCGGATTACAGGTGAACCATCCGCAAGCATATCCCCGCCAAAAGGGAAATGGAGCCGTACCCCTCAACCTGACCTACACCTTGGAAATCAGACTCGTTGTTTTCCTCGTGCATAGGGCGAAAAGTGCAAAAGAAAGCCAAAATCATTTTCAGGAGAACAACATCCTCCAGTGACTGACTTCAACCACTCATGTTCAGGAGAAAGCCACCCCCAGCAACGTCTTTTGCTTTTTCAGAAGAATCAAAGCCAAACCCAAATCCATTTGTAGGAGAAAGCCCTTTTTCCCGACGAGACGCTTTCGTTTCTCGCTTTTTGGAGTGTTGTTGTGCGTTTTCATGCAACCCCCCCCCCCCCCCCGCGATGAAAATTGTTTGGTTTCTTCGGTGTTTTGGTCGTTGGTTTTTTCTCTCCGGGAAGTTCTCCTGTTTTTTTTCTCCTTGAAGGTTCCAGGAGAAGGTCCGCTGCTTGAGGCAACCCTCCACTGTGCTCGTTGGTGCATGTTGTCTTTTGGTGCCCTTCTCCGGCTGCTGTAAACAAACAGAACCGCACAGGATGAGTGAGGCACACGGCATGTCCGGGTATGTTTTGGGGACGCGTTTTCTGCGAATGCGTCAATGAGGGAAGCCAACATTTTTTTCCAAGACACACCTCAAGGCGTCTGATCCAGTCAGGTGGTGGAACAGACCTTGTGAAAAGTAATGTTGAAAGCGACCCAACAAATACTAAGAAATCCATGGTTTGGCATAGGGCGAAAAAGTGCAAAAGCAAGCCAAATCATTTTCAGGAGAACAACATCCTCCAGAAGCATCAAAACCAAACCAAAATAAATCCATTTTCAGGTAAAGCAAACCAAACCCAAAATCCATTTGCAGGAGAAAACCCTTTTTCCGGGCAAGGCGTGTTCGTTTCTCGTTTTTTTTTTTTTGTTCTTTCGCATTTGTTTTTCTCTGTGCGGCGTTTTCATGCAACCCCCCCCCCCCCGGGCGATGAACATTGATTTGTTTCTCCTGTTTGTTTTTTCCGTCGTTTTGTTTCTCTCAAATCGTTTTTTGTTTTTTCTTCTCTCGTTTCTTGGTCGTTGCTTTTTCTCCGGCCATGAGTTTGCGGTTTGTTTTCTCGGCGTTTGGTCCGGTTTTTGTTTGTTTGTTTTCTCTCGTTTTGTGGCCGTTGTTTTTTCTCCGGCCACTGGTTCGTTTTTGTTTTAATCTCCAGGAGAACTTCCAGGACCTGCGGCTGTCCTCCAAGCCCCTGGAGTCCACCGGCATCCGCGGCAACGCCAAGTTCGTGGCCTTCCCCTGGGAGCGCCTCGCCTCGACTCGGGCTCCGACTCGAGCGGCGCGGGTCGAGCGACGCGGGTGGGGCCGGTGGAACGAGGCGAAGGGGGTTTGACCCCAAAGGAAAAACCCGAGGCCGGGGAAGATGAGCCAAGGGTTGAAGGCTTTGGTGGAACTTGGGTCACTCCCTGAGTTCGTGGTGTCTTTGGACCAGTTTCTTTTTTTTTGGGGGGTTGGTTGACATTTTGCTGGCAGTCCCCAAAAAGTTAGATCACTTTTTCAGTCCACTCAGGAAAGTAAAGAAATCACAAAGGAAAGAGAAGCCATCCCCCAAACAAAGGCACCTCTAGTCACGGGAGTCCGCTTTTTATTTGAAGCTCAAAGTTGGTCAAAAAAGTATACGGGGGCCTGATCAAGCAAATGCAAGGGAACAAGGAAAGCCCCGAATTTACAACGCTTACCTTCAGGACAACCTAGTCCTTTCAAGAGAGGAAACAAACATGCACAAGTCTTCCCTTTTTGCTTTGCGGGAGCAAAGCAAGACACCATTTTATGCAGGGCTCCTTAAAAGATATGTTTGGCCATTTCAAACATGTTGCTTTTTCCACACCAAAATAAAGAAATGGAACCCACCATTTACAAGTTGCAATGCTCAGGTGTATTCACTGTAAGGATCCCTGTTATGTGTAGCTGGCTGCCTCAAGACTGCCTTGCCGGACGCCAATTTGGATCAAGCTTGGGTTCCCGGGGGCCCATGCGGGGATTTCCGGGGCCATTTGGAAGGACTGACGCCTCTCACCCCCCGAGTTCGTGGACTGGTTTTTGGCCCAGCCACAAGATCGGAAGTGAGTGTTTTTGGCTCCCCTGAAGATTTGGCCATGGGTCAAAAGCCCGGTTATCCCCCAGTGAACATCCCAATCCCCAGTAACACAGACTAAAATAGGTGGTGCACCTACCCCAAAATGGTATCATTGGTTTTGACCCACAGCCATTTACTAGCTTGGATAGATTTTTTAAACTCCTCCGCCTTGGCTAGAAGGGACGTTCCTCTGCCGAAACCGAGGTCTGGCGGCGGTGGGACGCTGGCGGTTCTTCCCAGTACCAAGTGACATGGCCAGACTTAGCCGAAGCTCACTCCCTTGAGTTGTTGAATGGGGGTTTGCATGGTTTTAGTAGAAAACAACATACGTATATTTGTGTTGCGCTGTTTTTGGCCAGCGAGTGAAAGCTCTTCACTTGCCTCTCAACTCGGTCCTGGCAAAGTGGCAAAGCTCACGTCGGAGTCTGGCAGGTATGGCCGTCTGCCCAGGGACTTGCCCTTGGTGACGGGCCATACCGGAGGCCTCAGCGAGCGGAGAGTGGTTTCTCAGTTCAAAGCGAATCGGCCTTTTCTACTTGGGGAACTGTAGCTATACTCAGTTGTTCAAAGCCGACCTTTGACCTTTTGGTTTTTATTTGCAGGTCCTTTGGGCAAGTGAGTATAAAGTCAGTAGACTTTGAGTTTCCTTTTTTGGGGGGTCGATTTTTGTTCACGTCCCCGAAAGGGTCCTTTGGACTGAGTATTGATTTGGAGGGTCCCTTTAAGGCGTCAAAAGGGTGTTGACAGGGCTGGACAGGGTCAACAATTGGATTGGAGCTCGGGAGATCAAACCACTTGAGTTTGTTTTATAGTTCCGTGTTCCTTTTGTTGGAGGACTAAAGTCAATGGAACAACCCAGCCGCCCTTCCAATTGAAATAGGATCCCTTTCTTTTTCACATGCTACATGTTGAGGTTCACTCAAATGTCTATCGAATCCAACCTATCTCCAACCTCCTGGTGTGCATTTCATGTCTCCAACACGCCCATGGTGTGGCTGAAACCCACATGTTTGCCCAAGTTAAAGCAAACGAAACGTAGAAAAAAGGCACCACCCCGCCCTTTCCTCCAAGGGAGAAGGTTCCTTTTTCCTGCATTCGGAGGCATCATGGACTTTGAGTTCAACCCTTTCGATGATAACCTACTGGTGAGCGCCAGCGAGGAGCTCTCGAGTTTGGGGGGAGCGACGGATCCCACTTGGGTGTTTGTTGCCAAGTGGCTGTGGGTCAAGTGTTGCCAAGTGGCTGTGGGTCAAAACCAAGGGGATCCCATTTTGGGGTAGGTGCACCACCCATTTTAGGCGGGATTTTAGTGGGGATTGGGATGTTCACTTGGGGGTAACCGGGATTTTGACCCACAGCCAAGTTAGTATGTTGGTAACCACTCGGTGGTAATCCACTTATAGGTCCCCAGTTCAGTTGAGCTAACTCTGTTAAACTATTACCCCACTTAAGGAGCGCTTCTCTGTTCTCGGCATGTGTTTGCGTTTCCGCTCAATGATAGTGGGGTGCGGCACAAATGTTTATTGCTAACAAACGTGGGATGGACGAAGTCCTGGACCACTTGGCACAGGAGGTTGTTGATCCCAGTATTCATAGGTCTTCCTGCTCAAAAAAGCCGGCTGCAGGATTTTCTACAGGACATATGACACATGTCACATACCCATCACACATCAAGTTGATTTCCGGTAGCTGGTGTCTTAGACCATCTCAGGGCCATTGGTCATGAAAAGTGGGGGGGGGGCCTTTTTTTGCAGTCCCGTCACTTCACATTTCAGGTTTTCCTTGGATTTGATGGGAGGACATGACCATCAAGATGTGGCAGATCCCGGAGGGCGGCCTCACCGCGCATCTCAAAGATCCCCTGCTCACCCTGGAGGCGAATTTTCCGAATTTCGCGGCGCGTGAAGAGATCCCAGCCGACGTCTGGCTTCCCGAGGAAACCGTTTGGGCATGGCATTTGTTTTTTCCAGCCGGCCTTGGCCTTCGAAGGACCACGGGCAGCTCGCCCAGGCTAAGTCCAGTACACGCAGCTTACGAACATTACGTGAGTTGTTTGTGGGTCAAACATCCGGAAACGCAAAAATGGAATGACAAATGGAAACGACAAAAACCTCTCGAGGTGGTTTGTTTAATTTTCACCCTTACCCATTTGGTTTTGAAGTACCCCACCCTGTCCGGGCCGCGGCATGGACTACCTCTGCGCCAGCTTTAGGCAAAAAAACATCAGATGGAACTCGTCAGCTTGCCAGCTCTTCCTGCGGCCAGGGCCATGGGAAGAAGGTGTCCTTCTGCACCTTCAACCCCTCTGCGGCCAACATCTTGGCCACCACCTCCTTCGACATGACCTGCAAGGTCTGGAACCTCGCGGAGCAGGCGCCGTCTCGGGTCTTCTCGGTCGTGTCAGTCGCCTCCTGTGGCTTGCATGGGGGGATCCCATGTTGTTTGTTTGAAGCTGCTTCTGGCGTGACTTTAAGGTGAGCTCGGGGTGCTTCCCCAAAGTTCCGACCACTTTGGGGATGTGAGTCTCATGGCAGAACCATGAGGCCAGAAAAGGGGGGGGGGGGGGGCTTGGGAATCCCACTTGGGTGTTCTATCCAAGTTAGTAAGTTGCTGGTAACCACCCAACTTGGTGATAATCTATTGTTAAGTCCCCCTAAGTGAAGGAAGCCCTGTTATCCGTGAGTTACGACCCAGGTGTGTGGCCACTTACTAACTTGGGCAAACATTCAAGCAGGGAATGCCGCTAGGGAGTTCCGCTCTCTGTGATATCACGATCAAGCCTAAAAAGTGGAACCCTGGCAATCGGGGCATCTGAACAAAGGACCACTCGACATACGGGGGACCCAGGTGGCCAGCAGAAGGAAAGATTTATGGTTTAAAACGGTCGTTGGGCAAGTAGGGTAAACAACATTCCAAGCCATTGGCGCTTTCATCCCAAAAGCGCTGCATGAGTTCCCTCGGGTTTGGGGTTCTTCGTGCTCCCACGTGGCTCATCCCAAAGCCGTAGGCTCAGAGGGGGTCAAGTTGCTTCAGCCCACCGAGGCTCACTCCCTGAGTTCGTGTTGGTAAACCAAAAGTTTGGACGTTGTTTGGCCCATCCACTCAGGATGAGGCCATATCGAGCCATGGCGCCATGCGTCGATCCCCAAAGCGGCCGCTTGCCGTTCCGCAGGAGGCAGCCTTTAGCATTCCGCTGCCGGAGCAAGTGATGCACGTGAAGTGGAACTACGTGGGCTCCTTACTGGCGATCACCTGCAAGGCCCTCTGCTTCCGCGAGGGGATGCTGTCGGGGAAGGGGGGGGGCTCACTCAACCGGAGGCTTGAGCGATTGGGCCGGCCATTCCCTGAGACTGTTCTTCACTTCTCGTGGTGGGTTCCTTAAGGCGACCAGGCCAGATGTTGTCGCAGCAGTACTGGCTCACATCTATCGTGGCTGTCAGGAGCTCAAGGTTGTTTGTTCCGTTTTGGGTGGAAGGGGCTATTAGCAGACTAGCTACACGGGGCTTCTGGAGGTAATAGCAGGTACACCCAAACCCAAAACGTTTTTCTTTGGCGGGTTCCCAGTGAAGAATCAGCAAACCCCCCCCTCCCCACCCAAAAAAAGCATACGCCCATATCCCCCACAGCAAGCCCCCCGGAACCCTTTCCGCCCATGAGCACTCCTGCATATCTTGCAAGATATACCCGCTTTGTTATGGTATCAGTTCAACCCTCTACTACAAAAGGTAGGTAAGATTACCATGGTAACACTTCCGGCTTTGCAACACATACCAACCCCACTAAGACCGTTTTTGGCAGAGTAACCCAGGCTAGCAGTCCACGTTCTCCCCCAAGAAGGCCATTGGCTTGGAGTTGTTTTCTGCGGACTTCGGCCGCACGGGCTCCATCGATCAGGACAAGAAGGTGCACATCGTGGACCCGCGGCAGAACAAGGTGGCGGGCACCGCGAAGGTCTGCGATGGCCCCAAGCCCTCGAAGGTGGAGTGGATCTCTTCCCCCGGATCCGCGGAGGAGGGATGCATGGATCCATGCGGGCATGCGGGGGCGGGGGAAAACCCCAAAATCAAGTTTGGGGTTTTTTGTTGGTTTGGGTGTTGTTTGTTATGTTTGTTTTGTTTTTTGACGTGTTTATTTGTTTTCTCGTTTCTCTTTAACACCACAAACAAGGGGAATGTGGGTGTTGTTTTTTCGTTTTGTTACGGGTCATGTGGGTGGTGTTCCTGTTGGTTGCTCTTTAAACTGCAGAACAGAGGTAATTACCCTCAAAATCCCTCAAAAACGACACACCTGGATGGGTGAGAGCAAAAACCAAAAGCGGGGGCGTTGGTTGGCCTGCATCCTGTGGTGTTTTGGAACCCCACCCCGTTTAGTTGTTGTTTTGAGCCGGGGTGTCGGTAAATATCAACGCATCCAAGGATTTCCCTTGAAATTCCACCCAGCTCCAGCGCCTCGACCTCCGCGTTACCTTTTGGTTTTGGAGGCTCCAAGGCAGGCGCTCTTTTTGTCGGAAAGCACCCGGGCCCCCCAAACGGAAGATGTGAAACAAGGCTGTGGCGCCCAGTGAAGTAGCCGGCTTGCAGCCGGGAATCCGTCTCTAAAGCCCGGGCCCCACCCCCAAGCTGCCATGTGCAACACCTTTGGTCCAATTCGACCAGTAAACCAACTTGATTCATACGAACCGTGACCCAAGAAAGCCGAAGGATTCTTCACGGAGATGTGGAAATCCAACAAAAAAACTCCAAGGAGATCGAATCCGCAGGACTGCCACTGCCTCATCACCACCGGGTTCACCTCCCAAGCGGAGCGCCAGATCTCCATGTGCCGTGGACCGAAAGCTTGAACAATTTGGCGAACTTCAATGCTGGGTGGACGAAATCCGCTTCTCGCACCACTTGGAAGCCGTGGTTGAAAATAATGATTGGTATTTTTTCAGGAGAATCAGCATTCCAGGGCTTCTTAGGTGGTGCAGAATTTCGTCCGTCCGCAGTAAGAAACCACCTCCAAAGTGGCTGGTGACATGAATCCCCTAAATGATGTCCACCAAAGGGTGCCTAAACAATATGCTCATTTGTTTGCCTTGGTATTCCTTCACGGCGTGACAGGATTGTGGGCGCAAAAGGGGGCCTCACTCCCCATATGAACCCTTACCTTGTTTGATTTGTTTGCCTTGGCGTTCCTGCATTTTCTTTTTTCCCCTGCCAGGCTTGCCTTGGGGGTTCCTTCATGTTCCAGACTGAGTTTACCTTGGAACTGGTTTCCTTGTTTTCCTTCCTGTTCCAGTTTAACCAGCCAGACTTGCCTAACCGTACTTTTGCCTTGGGTGTTCCTTCATGTTCCAGACTGAGTTTACCTTGGAACTGTTTTCCTTGTTTTCCTTCCTGTTCCAGTTTAACCAGCCAGACTTGCCTAACCGTACTTTTGCCTTGGGTGTTCCTTCATGTTCCCCTTTAGCCAGCCAAAGAGAACCGATCTTTGACGAAAAAGCTGTTTACTGCTTGGGGGTTCGGCTCTTTTTGCTTGGCCGAGGTGGGACACTCGCATGTTCCCCGTAGACGGCGACAAGACCCAAGGATCTTTGCAGGTGCTGAATGTTGACCAGGGTACAGGCTGGGAAAAACCGGCGGGAGGACCACGGGGGTGTTCTTGTTGGGTCCTTTGGACTGTTTTTACAGGGAGCCAAAGAAAACCACCCGGTTCATGTGTGCCATGGTGGAAAACACCCTTTGAGCTGCGGCTGGTCAACCCTTCAGGCATTTTCGAACAAGGATTCGGATTGAGGGAGCCACGGCACATGCGCGCTGGCCAAAAAGTTTCCCGGCTCTGTGAATTCCAGGACTTCCTTCTGCAGCCGTTTCTTGGGATTTGGTGCTCTCAGGGAAGCTAACACCAAGGGTCACTGCTATGCCAGGTTTTGTTTTTATTTTGCCACCAGGAACGTCAGATGGATTTCTGAACCAAGGGGTTCTTCTGATTTCAAGACCAGCCCATATGGTGACCCCAACACCTTCACTTTTGTGGGTCACACCCCCTTCTTAGCAGGACGGGTTTATCAATCTGGGGTCAACACTAAGTCGAAAGGTGATCGGTTGCTGGGGGCGCTCGGGCCACTGGTGAAATGTCATTGTTTGGTTGGATTTGCTTGAGGTCAATCAAAGCCAGAAATATGTTTGTTGCTTTAGTCCCTGTTCTTGGGGATGTGTTGGCTACCGTCTCTCCACCAAGCCGGGAAGCTGATAGGAAGGGTTGCTTTTGGGGAGCCCGTGCTGACGCCAGGCGCGCTGTACCCTTTCTTTGACCCTGGGACCCAGATGCTCTATGTCGCTGGCAAGGGCGACAGCAACGTGAGGAGAGGAACCGAAAGCTACGCCAGTTGTCAGCGTTTCACTCTTTGAGTACATGGATGTACATGGACTTGAAACTTTTTGAGGGAAGACCATTTTAGTGGCAAGCAAAGAGGTTCGACTTTTTTTGGCCTGTCCACTGAGGAAGTGAGTTGTTATAAATGGGTTGGAAGACCGTCGCATGTGTTTCCGCATTTTGACCCCGGGGGGTTGTTCTCCAAGAGGACAGTAGTCTTGCACTTGTGCAGGTTGTCCGCTTCGTTTGCCGCAGAGAGGGCATCTTCCGGTATTTTTTAGCTTTCCACTGGCCAAGCCTGCCCCAGTTCATTTAAGTCGACGTTTGACTTATGCCGCGGATGCTCATGTCGGTGCCACTGTTGGCAGATCCCAGAAAGGACGTCTAATCCCCAGGACGGAAACAAACAAATCCCCGCCCCCATGGAAGTGGGGGACGGGGTTGGAGGAACTTCAAGGTATCCTCCCTCCCCCCCCAACCAATCGGAAGTGAGTATTCGGAGTTAATGCTAGTCTTATCCTAGCCTTATCCAGGGTTTGTGGCTATGTGGTCGGAGCTTTAGACCTTAACTTTTTTTTTTGAAATACTGCGGTTGTCATATGAAACCCACAAGGGACAAGAGTTGATCAAGAGCTGCCGAGCCCCGTCCCTTCTTTTGGCTTTTGGCTTCTTTTTTTTCGGCCATGGGAGGTACTTCGAGGTGGTGAACCACGAGCCCTACCTGCACTATTTGGAGACCTTCAAGACCAACGTGCCGCAGAAGGGCTTCGACTTCCTCCCCAAGCGCCGCTCGACCGCTCGACGAAGTCGGGGCAGAAAACGCCCTTCGCGGAAATCGCCGTGGCCAACGGGAGAGAGACCCGTTGGCGTGTTTTTTTTGTTTGTTTTTCCTTCTTTTTTTTCCCGTGGGGCCTCCGCGGTTTCAGACAACTTCCCGGTTTTGGTCATTGAATCCCAGAAAGGGTCACTGGGGACTTTGGGGAACTTCTGGTTAGGGTCCCATCGAACTTATTCCAATGTTGGTGCTTGCTTTTTGTGATTGTTTTCTGGGGAGAAGGGGGGTTGGTGTTTGGCTGCCTTTCAACTTTTTGAACCGTTGGTTTTTCGCAGTGGTCGGCTTTTTGCTTAGAAGGGCTGAGTGGTATGAACCAGTCAACGGCCCAAAAAAAACTGGGCTCATAAATGGAACCCCCATATTAATAAGCCCCTTGTTGGGGGGGCGGAGCGGGAGTTCACCAATTTTTAGAGGGGTGTTCACCCCCTAACCCCTATACGGTCGGTGGACAAAATCCTGCACCACCTAACAAACCTGCAATGGTTTGATTCCCCAACGTAAATACCCACGTCGACACTGGTTTCGCTCTTGGATTCCAAGCGGTGCGACATGGATTTCAGCCTCCAGTAGGATGGGCTTATACGCATCCGCTCAGGCTGCGTAAACGTGGGCTGCCACGAGCTCCTTGGCATGGGGGGCCTCATCCTGGAACCGAGAGGAAACTAGGACTTCGGTTTGGTGAAGTGATTGTGTATGTTATTTTCTCCTGTTGGTTTTAAAGTGGTTTAGGGTTTAGGGTTTAGGGTTTAGGGTTTAGGGTTTAAAGAGAATCGAGTTCACTCTTGGAAAAAAAAAAAAAAACGGGGCTTGAGCAAAAGGAGCAAGAACTTCGGCAAGCATCCTGTTTAGTGGACCACTCATTTGTGATTCCCCGTTCTGTTCAATCATCGTTCTTTTCAATATGAGGCGTTTCCCGTGAGTTCAGGCGATTTTCTGGAAAGGAGGACGCCCAAAAAGATCCCCAAAAAATGGAGAAGTTGCTCCAGACCAGTTGATCAGTGGGTGAAACTCTTCTTGCTTGGTAAGTTCGCACCAAACATGTTCCCCAACCAGGGTTCCAATGGGAAGTTCCAATGGGTTTTCTACCAGGGTACTAGGCAAGTGGCTTGGATGAACAGAAGCGAGCGCAGTTTGCTAAGTTTGACAGCTTTTTTGAAACAGGCACCGGGCATATCAGCCGGGTCGGTCGGGTGTGGAAACGTGGGGGTCCAACAATCCCAGTCCAAGCCATTCAACCGTTCCCCCCAAAAACATCCGGGCCACTACACAAAAGGGGTGCACGCCCTTTAAGTGGCTAGTCTGGGATTTTTGTTTCGTGCAGGAAGCCCTTGAACGAGATGTCCACACAAAAAATACATGCGAGCCCAGATGTGTTGCGCGCATGTTGTAGACATAAGTGACATATATGTGTTTTTTCCTTGGGAAATGCAGCCCTGAGTACTTCCTTGAGTTGGGCTTCTTTGACTGCGGGGATAGGGTGGGTGATCACAAAGTGTGCTCTGCTCTTGGGGTTAAAGTGCAGCAGATTGCACAAATTAGTCATTCATCCCCTAATTCCCTGCCCACACAATTAGCGGGAACTCTTTGCCATGCAGGTCACCCTGGTAATTACTCCCCCCCTGTTAGGGGCCCGGCTGCACTACCAGGTTGAACTCCACTGAACGGGGACTGATAAGTACCACCTAGAAGTTGCCAACAACTTACTAACCCAGCGAATCGAAGACCCAAGTGGTAAGTGGCGGTCACTCCCCCACCCCCCCAACCCCCCCACCCACCCCCCAACCCCCCCCACCCCGAGTTTTCTATCGAGAGCCACCAATTTCTCTTCCTCTCCCGATCCGCTTCCCTATCGGGGAAGACCCAAGTGGTACATGGTCACTCCCCCCCCGGCCCCCACCCCCGGTCTTTATCCCTTTGGGGAGACTCCGGATCGGATCGGATCGACCGCGGATCGACGGAAAGGATCATGAAGGGCTTGAAGCTGGAGACCTCCGCCATCCAGCCCGTGTCCTTCCGCGTGCCCCGGAAATCCGAGGCTTTCCAGGAGGAGTTCCGAGCGAGCCGGGATCGAAGCGGGCGAGATGGGCGGGTGGATGGGGGTGCTTGCTCGATTTGTTGGTTCGGGGAGCCCAGTTGCCCAGTGGATTCTGACCCTTTGTTCAACTTTTGTGGGTAAGGGTTCCCTTTTAAACTCAACCAACCACAAAAGGGTGCCCAGCTTTTCCTTATGGCCACTGGGCATCTGAGGTAGGGGCGGGGGCAGTGCTTTCTTTGTTTTTCAATTGGTTGCTAGAGCCACTTCTTGGGTCACCGAACAGAAGGGTCGACGTGTTTGGGCCAATTCACTCAGTGGTTTTCCATACTGGGGTCACTTAACAGTGGCCTCTTTTGGAACCCCTCTTGCCTCGAAGCAAGAATAGAAGTGATGCCAAAAACATGAGAAGACTGATAATTCCGGGTTCAGAAGTTGAAGTAAGGTTACCCTCTAGGCTCTGTTGCCCACCCAGAATGATGCTTCTCAGAACCTTTAAAGATGTAACCTACCACTTTTGGGACCTTTTAGGACCCAGAAAGCATCAGGACCAGCTGACAGAAGGACGTACCTTTTTGGAGGAAGCGCCCCTTTTTTGAGCTGCTTTAAGTTGGAAGCCAGATGGAAACCACCCATTTGTGCGGGGTCCCGCATTTAGACACACACCAGCACACACCCAAAAGGACCAGCAGATGGGTAGCACCCATAAGGAACCCCCTTTGGCCCACGAAAACATGGCCACCTCGACCCCGTTTTGTCGCGAAGCTTGAAGGGTTATTTCCGATGTATGGCAGCCAAATGGGTGTGTCCTGTTACGCCGGTGCCCTTTTTTGGGATGTGTTAAAGGGGAAATCAAGAGAAACAACCCCTCTTGTTTGAGGGGGTGTTGGAGAAGGAGAGATCCAAATGGGCCAACCCCCCCCCCCCAACCCCTCCCTATTCCGGGGGGGCAACAATCAAACGGACACCCAAATCCCTGCGGTTCCAACCAACCCCCCTCAGGACCTCTTCCCCGACTGCCTGGCTGGGGTGCCCACCATGGGCCCGGACGAGTGGCTCAGCAACTCCCGACAGGCGGCGTTGTCGCGTCGTTGCACCGGGCGGGCGGCGATGGCCCGTGGCTTTCTGAAGGACTCTTCCATTTGCTGAAGAATGTGTTTTTTCTCTAAACCGTGTTGGTTTTGAAGGGAATCTATCACTACTGCAAATAGTTGTTCATGTTTTCGACGGCTTTCGAGGGGTCTCAACCAAAGGGAAGGTGACTGAAGCTTCACTTTGGGTAGTGCCGGACAGGTTTGAGGTTTTACAGGCCGGCTTGAGCGGTCCCGGTGATGTCCGGGGGGAGTTGATCCAGCCAACTTTGTTGGCCGACTCTGTCCGAGAACGGCACTAACTCCATACCATCGCCTGGCTGATTTCGGCACCAAAAAGTCCGCTTACTGTTGGGTGGTAGCAACTAGTGGATGGGCCGAAGGCGTTGTTTCCCAATACGGGAATCGCGCAGCGCTTCATAGACATTTTTGGGTTTGGAGCATTTGGGTAAGACCGGCTGTTTTCCCTCTCCACTCGATCAGGAGTGAGGGGTTCAATCATCGAACGCTGGGGGAGCTAATCCAGGGAGGATTGGAACCCAACTAGACCAACATTCTCAGAGATATGGGATATTAAAATAGGGACTCAGACTCCCCAAGAAAGGTGGAATGATTGTGCCCCTGGTTCCGCTTTTAGCTTCCCATCCTGGTCTCCAGTTTCTTTTCAACAAAAACGGGTACCCCAAAAAACCATCAAGCCCAATGGGGCGCGGAACACCCCCCCCCAACCTGGGTCTTTTTTGACATGATCTTACGCTTGTAGGTCACTTGGTATGGACCAGAATCAGGCGTTATTTTGGACGGGGGCAAACGTTGAGGTGGAACAAATCGTGGTTACAGCTTTGAGTCTTCCTTAAGCAACCCCAAACAGGTGCCCTCAAAAAAGAAGACATGCCCAAATGGAACCTTGTTTGTTGGTTTCTGATTCTGACGATGCTGGTGATGTTTGAGGAAAATGAGGATGACGACGATAGATGGTGCTGGTGGTGGAAGTTGATTTAGTCCAACCACCACTAAGTCGCTCCACGCCCAAAGAGAGTTTTGTCCTTGAACCCCTAGAATAAATCCCTTGCATAAAAGTCCCTGATACAAAAGTCCCTCATTTAAAAGTCCGTGTGTGTGTGTGTGTGTGTGTCTTTTTCATTGGCTGCTTTTGGGGCCAAGCACATGGACAGGCCCTGCCCATCCTCACCTCCATGAAGCCCGGGGCGCAGAAAGCGGCGGGGGGGGCGGGGCTGGGCGCCCCGGCCGTGGTCTCGGTGAAGGACCTCAAGAAGCAGCTGGCGGAGGCAGGAATCCAGCTTCCATGGGCATCCATTTGTTCAAGAATATGTGTTTGTTTCTTCCATGTGGTTACAAAATGGGGCCGGGAGTTCATGGACATGAAACGTTTCTTCCATTTGGTCAAGAATAGTTTTTTTAGTTGTCCCCTGTTGGTTTTAAAGGGAATCGATTTCACTACTGGAAATATGTTATCTTTGTTTCCGGTCGAAAAACCAAATGGAAGATGATCCTCTTCCCGGCCCAGTGGAATCCGCCCTTAGCTTTTTTTCCCATGGAAATCCGCTGGGCTGAGTGTTGAACAGGTGTGGGTGTGGGTCAAAGTAAAAGAATGGGGTTACTTTTGGTTGAGTCTTTGTTGCCATTGGCCAAGGCGCAATTTTGGTACATGTTTTCGAGCCACAGCTATGTGGGTCTGTCTTTTTTGAGTTGGTATCCCTTTTTGGTACTTTGATGTACTTTGTGGTTGGCTTTAAAGGGAAACCAAAGGGAAACCAAAGCCATTTTTGGGGGGTCCAACCTTAAAAAAGAGACGTACCCGGGGAAACGGTCGCATCGGTTTGTGTAGATTCGCATCGATCGCGCGTGGCCGGGGAAGGCATCCCCGCAGGAAGCCGACCCAACGGGATACCAAAGAAGCAAGCTTGATTGCTACTGGGTTGGATCTTTTGTTGAAATCGAGGGCTTTTTGCGAATTGAACCCACAAAAAGTTAACTCTTTTTTTTTGCAGAGGGGTCAACAGAAACCAAGATCTGAAAGTGGAATTAGGCGAGGGTGGGCCCCCATTTCCGTTTTTGGAGCCTCCGAAAGTGGCGATCGTTTCAACAGCAAGCACCACAAAATTGACCCCTATGGGAGGGGGGTGGGGGGTTTGGGATCATTATATTTTGACTGTTTCTGGAAACGGTCAAAGTCAGAACGTTACTTAGGGCGGCGAGACAATGCGGACAGGGGGTGGAGCCTGGAATTCCATTCAGTAGTCCCATTCCCTTTCGTGGGGAAGACTAGGGAAAAACCTTTCCTGGACTTGATGCGTGGGAAGACCATTGAGTGGCTCCCACTATAGTTAGGGGAGTATGGTGCGGATGAACTTCACTTGCAAGCAAAGCGAATTGACCAGATCAATCGACCTTTAGTCGTGGCCGAACAGGTCAACCTAACTCCCCGAGTTCCTGACCTCAGTCACATTATGCAGTCAATTGTTGGGCTCGGACAATTTCTCGGTAAGCAAAAAGTGTGGCTACTTTGTCTAGCCCATCCACTCAGGAAGTCACCTGTTTTGACAAGTGTTTTAGCTTTGAGTGCCTTGTTGGTTCTCATGTGTAGTGGGCGGCATCAATAAAGTCAACCAGTTTCTCTTGCTACCATACCAAGGGTCCGCAAGTTTGGGTTGGGCAGCACCCTCCCAAGAAGGCAAATTAAATTGAGGTTTCCTACAGGCATTTGATCTTTTCGGTACACTCCAGGTGCTAATTCGCAAGGCCAATCTAGAGACCCCTGTCTGGGCTCATCAAACCTTTGCATTTGGAGGGTGGCGGTTTCCCAGTTTCTGGGCTTACTTTTTGTGGCCAGGCCAATCAAGATCCCGGAAGGTGATCAGCCTTTCTTTCCGGGTCCCTTGGCAAGTGAGTCTTGCGACTGGAGGCCCAAGAGAGGATCAAGACCTTGGAGACAGAGAACGAGATGCTCAAGCAGGAGATGGCAAAAGCCAAGGCTTAGACGCCCGAACTCCTCCCGAATCCACTGGAGCGGAGCTTGAGTGTCTTGAGGCGTTTTGTACTAGCCAAGTTCTTCCGCGGCCCCCCAATTTTTGTCATGTCTTGTTTGCTGGGTTCAGAGAAAGAAGAAAAACAACGGCAACACAAAGGGCTCCCTCTTTTGGGGTCGCCGGACAACTGGGAGAAGCGTGTTGGGCTACTTGCAAACTGGTTTATGTTTGCGTTCAGGTCTTTATGGGATGAGTCCCATGTCGAAATTCGACAAAAAAAATCCATCCAACTCCAACTCCATTTGCATTGCAATGGAGATCTTATCCCCAGCCGGCTGCCAATGGCAGTTGCGAGCAGCGAACGCGATTGCGAGGGAAAACGAACGCGTGCTGTCCGCTCCACCCCTGTCATTCGCCTTGTTGCCGGATGTTCCCAAACTACTCGGTTGAAAGGTCACCACCCCTACTTAGCATACTACTTGAACCCTTTTTAGCTCTTTGCCTTTGTGCAGTTTCACGATATCCTGCCTCACCTGAGGCAAGTGTGGATCTGCGTTTAGCCCCGCAGTGTTGTCATCCTTCCACCGGGTCTTGCTTGGGCCTCACCCCATTCGGGGCTCGCTGGATGCCCAACAAAAACCCGCCACGCCCGATCAAAACCAGGGTAACTTGTGGTGTACTAGGGGTGTTTCTTTATCTGTTCTCGGCATGTGTTTTTTGGGTCTGGTCATTTTACTGGGGGGCTCGGGAGAAAAAGCAAATGTTTGCTCCAAACTCACTTGGCTGTGACCGGTCCAAAAAAGGTCGACACTTTTCGGACCAGTAAAATAAAGGGAGAGCCACCAAGAAGTGTAAAGTGTGTCCACTGGCTGCCTGTTGCGATCGGAGAGCCGCAGTTTCGACAGAGCCTGGGTCCTGGACCAAGCTGGAAAGGGATAGGGTGTTACCACATTGCAAGGGAGCAAGGAAAACTTTACAACCCTTGGTAGCAACATGCACCACTGACAAGGAAATCAACCGCCTTCTCCGAGTTCTCCTCTGGCATTTCGGCCACCACCCAGTCAGCTTTTGCAACCCCTCCCCCCGCACAATACCTAGCTCCAGATTTGAGAGATTAGAATAAGGGTACCCGATTTTTTTGTTTTGTCTATTTTGATAGGGGAACCTCCCCAAGAAAAACGGGAAAAGGGCACTACTGGGGGACCTAGTTACAACACTTTGGTATGGTGCTGACGAACAACATACCTGCCGGTTATTTGGGCTGACAGAACATCAGGACAAATAGGTTCTGTCCTTTCTTGCATTCCAATATTTGGAAACATTTTTGGGCACATCACCGACCGCGGGGTGAAACGAGCATGAAGGTCCTTGAGCGAAGCCTTCTTCCCTTGATTGCCATTGGGTTTGATCTTCGACTTTAACTTGTTGGACAAGCAGGTGTGTGTGTGTGTTTTTTTTTTTTTTTTTTTTTTTTTTTTTTTTTTTTTTTTTTTTTTTTTTCGAATTCAGCCCACAAAAAGTGATTCATTTTTTGCAGAGACGTCCTTCCAGCAGCAAAGTCCCCATCATGCCAGTGCTTCGTAAACCATGTTCACCCATCGAGCCAGCGGTCTCCAGCTTCAGCTTAGCTTCAGCTTCTTTTCGCGCGGCAATTCGGCTCCAGGGCTCGGCGGGCGGAGCGGCATCCATATTTTTGTGGTCCACTACTAAAAAGGTCAAACCCGGAAAGGGATCCAACTAAAATGCCCCAGTAATTTGGCGAGTTCCCCCCAAAACTAGTCAACACAAATTGTCCCAATTCTTGTTCTTCGGGGTTTGGGTTCCACTTGTCAAAGCTCCAGCAACCGGCCATTCGGCTCTGGCACATTTGGGTCTTCCCCTTTTGTCGGGAAATGTTCTCTACCGGGAACAAAAGGAACGGGCCCCTGAAACAAGACACCCTTCTCATGTTGACCAGAACCGCATCCAAATCCATGGCGGACATTGGTGGCTTCCGATACGGCCACGAGCCTATGGAGCGCGAGGACCATGGGGACCATGGGCTGGGAACATGGGGCTTTGGGTTGAGGGAGTGGTTTTTGTTTTGGGTGGGAAACCACCGGTTTTTTTTAAGGGGTGTTCTCTTGACAGACACATGGGTTAAAGGTGTTTTAGGGAGCCACCTGTTTTTTTGGGGGGTCCCTTGCATGGAACAGACAACGCCTATGTTTTCTGGGGTGAGTCAAAAGAATAAGCTGGTCCAATGGAGTTTCCTGTGGAACCCTTGGCAACACACTTTGCACCGGAGGCCCGCTCGATTTCCGAGCCTGGAAACCGATCTCGTCTCTCCTTTCAGGATTTCCCTGTCGGATGCGTGTTGTTCTCCAGCAGGGAATTTTCGCAATGTCTAGACTTGAACTGTCAGGCTCGCATGGCTGTGGTTCAAAAATAGGTACCCAAAGTGCAGCCCGGTGGCCCAGGACGCCTTCCTCCCACGAATCCCGCAGGCTGGCCCGAGATGACCGTGGAGTGCCCAAAACTCATTCACAGAAGGGCCAGGCGGTTCTCGTACCTGGTCTTGTGCTTGTAGTAAGGCCTATATAAACCAGTTTTCGTGTTGCCCAAGTGGGTGGGTTTTGCAGGTGGTGTGTTCGGAGCGGGGAGGAGATCTTTTTCAGAGGGTGCAGGTTGGCAAAAGTAGACGGAATTCCTCCATGCTGAGTCATCACCCTTCCCAACAGAAAGTCAGTTGTTTTTGAACCTGAACCGAACCCAGTTGTTCAGTGGCAAACCTCTAGATCTCTATTGGGGGGCATGCTTTGCCAGGATCCCCTGCGAAAATCACAGTGCACTCCCAGGTTGGGTTCCGCTGGTTGAAGCTCACTTGCCCTCACTGGCCAACCTTTTGACCTTTTCTTCCATTTGCTTAAGAATATATATATATATATTATTTTCCCCTGTTGGTTTAACAGGGAATCTATCACCATGCTGTTTTTTTTTGGTTGCCCAGGGGTCTTCACCAAATGGAAGTGTTGTCGTTTCCTCTTGCTTGGTCCATGTTTAGCCATGGCTCCCTTAAAGGTCAAGCATGTTTTTCTTCGTCAGGGCACCTCAGGTGACAGGAGGCCCTTCCGCAGATCTCAGCAGGAAAGGCTGGTGAAGCCCACTGCGTTTGGGGTTTGCAAACCCCAGGGAGGGATGTGTGTTGCCAAGTTTGTAACTCAGTTGTTCAGTGGCACCAATTCTTTTCCCCTTTGTTTTGGTGGCCGCCAGGGTCACTGAACGACTGAAGTAAGTTGTTCATAGCTTATAACCGACTTAGGCCCTCAAGTGGAGTTAGGCGTGTTCTTGGGTTAGAACCCAACCACACACCCAGACTCGGCGCATCAAGGGCTCCACGCCGGGTGCGTCGGATCGCTTGGCCTTCCGCCGGAGTCAGCCGGGGCCCAAGGGGACGGAGAGCTCTCAGGGCCAGCGGCGGCCTCCAACAACGAGGTTCGAACCTGCTCTTTGGTGCATTTGCTTGGATGTTAGGACTTTAACATACTTCAACTCTTTGCCAACTAATGAGTTTTCCGTATTAAACCACTAAAAGGTGAAACCTTTAGCAGGGGAGCCGAAAGCAACCTAGTATTGCTGATGACGGTGACATCCATTTTCTTAGGCACCACCAAACTCAGAAATCTAGTGGAATGGTTCGATTCCTCAAGGTAAATACCAATCAACGTTATGGTTTCAGCCATGGTTTCCAAGTGGTGCGAAAAATATGTTGCCCGTCCACATGAGGGCAGGCTATATGCAACAGAGAGTTGGAAAAGATGAGTTTCTGTGTACCCCAGATGTGGGTCAAGATTGGGCGAGGCATCAAAGGAGCTGAGGAGCCCCCAAATTTATGAAACTCGGTGGCCAGCTGTGCCGGATTGTGAGAAGAATGGCTGAATAAGGCAATTGCACACATCGGCGGATAGTCATAAGATATGTTGGTTTGACACGGTGGATGGACGACTGAAAACCACGGTTGAAACCATTGATCAATGGTATTTACAGGGGAATCATCATTGTGTTTTTTTTCGGTGATGCGAACGGATTTCGTCCATCCACAGTAGCATCCCAGAAGTTCATTAGATTTCACTACCCTTGGAGTATCCCACTTGGGGGACTTACAGAGGATTAAATGACCCATAGACAGAGCAAGTCACAGGTTAAATGGGCCCAAAGCGCAGGATGCTGGACCATCTTAGACGCCAGACCCCTCCACTGTCGTTGGCATGTTTTAGGTTTGTCGGTTTGTTGGCTCTGTTCATTTTGTAGGCGGCTGCACAAAACAGACAGTTTTTTTGGCTACCATACCCAAGGGTTAGACACAGTGCTCTGAACTTCCATTGTTGGAAAGAGCGCAAGCTTCCTGATAACTTTCCCTCAGGTGGGGACCGGTGAAGGGTTCCCGCTCTCAAAGCGGGACTTGGGGAAACCCCTAAACCCTAAACTGGCTACGCCGCTTTTGTATGGGTTTCACAGGCTCGTGCCCAAATTGACGGTGTTTTAGCTGGGCAAAGCACCAATCACAGGCCAGCGCAATCCATACGCCTTTCTCGCTTTAGCCAAAGGCGTTGGCAAGAAGGAATTCGGCAGATGGCGTGACCCCTGGAGACATTGGGTTCACGTCAGGCTTGAGGCAACTGTTGTTCAGAGTGCGTTTCCCTAGTGTGAGAACCAGGGGAACGCCACCCATCCCTCAAATTTGTGAGGCAATTCTAGATCGACTGAAGTCGGCCCCACTGGTAGCTCCAGGACAAATGATTGTTTCTCCAAATTGCGACTCCCTATCGGGTTGGCTTTCCTTTTGGTTCCCTTGCAACCTCCAATGGACATTCCCCAAAGTAAGACAGGGTAGCCGATGATTGGAGTTCCTGACGCAGGCTAGTATTGTTCCCATAAGCCCTGGCAATTTTCGGTCAATACTTTTGCCGCAGCCGTGCATCGCACCGCGGCTTGGCTCGCAGCGGCCCCGCAGCTGCCGTCTGTTTGCGAGATCTTGCTACTTGGTGGATGTGGGCTGTGAGTCATAGGTGTCCTTTCATGTTTCCCTCCCAACAAATATGGAACCTACCAGGGCAAGACCTTGATCCTCGACAAGGGACCCTTTGGTGGAGTTCAGATGGTTCCATGTTAGTTGGTTTCGGTATGTTTCGGTCTAGTCGCTTACCAGTGCCAAGCTGTGTTTGTGTTGTTTTTCCCAGAAAGGCCCCTGGAAAAGATCTGGTCCGTCCTTTCACTGACTGCAGGAATTGGTGAGTAGGAACTTTTCGGGCCTACAGGAAGCCAAGTTGCTTCTCATCCCTTGCCCTCTTGATGCAGGCACACTTGTGGGTTGGATTGGTGGCTTGGGGATTTGAAATTCTGGTTCTACCCCCCCGCAACCGTTTGGACCAAACGGAGGCTGATATTCCGGCAAGTAGCCCATCCCCCTGCTTGGGCAAAAGCAAGCTAGTCTATGGCGCGCAAATCGTCACATTATGACCAGTTTAACCAGGCTTAGGGGTAAGATAAGCTCACCTGCCATGCCGGGAACTCCCTTGGTTTCCTCACTCCTGAAATCGTGCACACTTGTTTAGCTTTTTGGGAAGACTATGTTGGTGGCAAAGAAATACTTTGCACCTTGTTTGGCCCCATCCACTCAGGAAGTTAGTTGAAGTCTTCTAGATAGCGTTTTGGATCCAGATCCATGGAAAGGCCCGCTTTGAGGGATTCTTGCAGGGGCCAAACAGTCAAGGCTTTGCCCAGGGGAGACTTCCCCCCCCCGCTTTCGAATGCAGCGAGTGGCTCTAAGAGGCCGGATCGAAGCGAGGTTTGCATTGGCAGACGCCTTCATTCACCCCGAGTGAGTGTTTCATATCGCAGCTTAGCTGCAGATGGGTCGTTGGGGCAGTGGGGAACTGCCTGGTTTGCGTGTTAGGTTCCTGGGATCATATTTCCAGAGGTGTCCTTTTTGGTTTGGTTGCAAAATAGAGGGCCCTAGTTTACCTGGTGGTTCAATCATCTACCAGGGGCGACCATTTTCCAAAACGGACACCTACATATATTGCTTGAAGAGGTCTTGGTGTGAGCTGGGTTTGTCCACCTGCGGCGACTGAAGTCAGTCCGAAGGCACTTGGCAAGGCTCCCAGAGAACCGTGCTTTGATAAGTCGCTGACAGTATCGGCAGTATTGGTACTCTAGTATCGCTTGTAATTCAACGACGATTTGACCCCTTAGATCCAACACATCTCTCGCTAAGAATCGTATGTGCTGGGCAAAGTGGTGTGCGAATGTGGCGTTTGCCCAGGCAAAAAACTGTGGATCGTCAAGCTGAATCATTGGATTGTCTTCAACTGGCCGTGCCCCAGCAGTCGTGAAAAAGCGTTTCATGTGGTTCCGATCCCTTAGTTGCCTAGGCTACTGCTTTGTTGATATCTGTTGTTTCAATGATATCCCCCCCCCTCAGCCTCTCAGATCTGGCCCCAAAGCAGAAACAATACGGCAAAGCAATATGTGATTTGTCTATTTTGTTTTGGGGTTGTGGTGATGAAACCTGTGCTCATTCTTCGGACCCATATTTCCCAGGCGTAAAAGTGCTGCGGGCTGGGTTTGATTTCGGCCCCATGAGTCAGCTGAGGCAATTGGAAAGGGAACTTAAATGCGCAAGTAAATGCCTCAAGTTGGATGAGATCCACCTCTGCAAGAAAAACCTACTTCTAAAATAGTCATATACCCTTTGTGTAGATATTGTTGGGCTTCGGGCCTTTTTCCTCCTCGCATGATGCTTTCTTACGGCCGGGATTCGCATGTTCCATGCCAGGGTCCCCCAAAAGAGACCACCCCCCAAAAAGGGCACCCAACAGGAACCCCGTTCTTCCATTTCTGACGTTTTAAGGAATTGAAGGGAATCTATCACTGCTGGAAATGTGTTTATGTTTTCCAGGGAGCAAAAAAGCAAATGAAAGCGTTGAAAGACCTATGGTGCTCACCCCTGGCCCTATTGAGAACAGCCAGGCTAGTAAGTTGTTGGGAACCACTCGGTGATGACCCACTTGCAAGTTGCCCCGTTCAGTGTGGTTAACCGTGTGATTAAGGGTTATAGTTATAACCCAGGTGGGTAACCACTTGAACACTTACTACCCTCCCACTGTTTTCGCAGGGAACCTGTCAGAAATTCTCTTTAAAAGGAGAATGGTCCAGGCCCCCCCGAAACGTGAGTTTCCATGTGAAAAGGGTGGGAGGGAAGCTGGTCGAATCTAAGACCCAACCGGCCATCAGTGGGATTTACCCTTGTTAATGGGAGGTTATAGTCATAGTAACCAGTTACTACCCTCCCACCTACAGTTCCACTGACCAAACTGGCCAATTAGGCTAAATTCCTGAGTGTTCTCGTTTAAACCAGTGACGAATCGGTTTTCGAAGACCCAGCTGGCCATCAGTGATGGATTTACCCTTGTCAATTGGAGGTTATAGTTATAGTAACCAAGTACTACCCTCCTACCTACAGTTCCATGTTGACCAAGCTGCCAGTTCCTTAGATGGGTTGTCGAATCGAAGACCCAACTCAGGATGATTCGCCTGCTGGGCCTTTTCGTGTTGGGCGCCGCCACCACGGTGGAGCAACCGAGACGCGCCAGCTTCGTGCGCCGCGAGGATGGGGCCCCTTGGAGCTTGGGGGGTGGGGGGGTCTGCGCCTTGTTTGGGCGGCCTTCAAGGGAAACCTGAACCATGCCCCGCCATTTGTGGTGTGTTGTGTTTGTTTGCTGTTGTTGTTTTTTTTGGGGGGGTGTTCCCCAATTTTGAGACAACCTAGTTATTATATTTGTGTTTGGTTAGGCGGAGGGGTGGCCCAATTTTGAGACAGCCATGTTCCCCCTAAGCGTGTGATATTGAATGCGGCCTATCATTTCAATCGCTTGTTATCCAACCTCCGGGCACGTCTACCGTTGCAAATAACATCCCCTTGGAGGTAAACAACGACTTGACCAGGTGTTGTGCAAGCGGACAATCAACAAGCGCAATGGTTTCTTTCCTACCGGGTGCGCTGTTCAATTTACATTTTGACGGTTTCTATGGTTGTAAGTTGTAAGTCAGTCGTGGGGATGGCTCCCGGTGGAAAGTGCTGAGGCCTTTTGTGCGAGCCATCCCCACGATGAGGCACTAATGGGGCAGGGGGTCGGACCCTGGAGATCTTCATGTGGTTTCATCTTGCTGGTTCTCAGGGAATGAGGGCATGGCCCGTGTCAACAATCCCTTTTAAGGCTTCCCTTAAGGGAATCCCCAAAACCGGTTCATTCCCACAACCCGGACTCGGTCATTCCCCACCTATCGCAGCAGCAAGCCATCAGACAACATGTCATCTTCACTGCTCTTGGCAAGTTCTTCGTTTTGTTTCTTCTGGTCGTTTTTCGGTTTTGGGGCTGCAAAAAGCCACGTTTGTTTGCAAGCCCATACCGTTTGGGTTGTGAAGACATGCGGACTTTGGGTTGCTCAGCCGCTGAGTCCAAGGCCTTGGCGGAGGAGAAGGAGAAGAAGCAGATTCCAGAGCCAGGTGGATGCCCCGGTCGCCATGTGGGTTGCGAGTTCTGACGCACGCTGAAGGAAATCCCATAAAGAGTTTTTCTAGGGGTCAGAAGGAGGCTCTAGGTGGCGGCACAAAGTTCCGGCCTTTTGCGGTGCATGGGACCCGTGGGCTATCCCATGCCGCCGATGCAGGCCGCCCGCACGTCACAAAGATCCATGCGCCAGAGGCGCCGACGGAGATGCGTCGGGAGCGATTGCCTCCAAAGGAGTTGAACGAGTATGGCGATTCGTTCAAACGGGTGTCACCTACGCCCCAAAAGGACCCTTTGGGTTTACAAATGGCTTTTTTACCCCTCATTCGCGTGGAAGACTGCTCATGGGAGCCTGTGCTTCCGTGCCGCACTCCTCACATTCTCTTTGAGGCTGATGTGTCATTCTGTTTTGCTTTGCGGTGATGTCCAAATTCAAAGCAACAAGTGTGGTATGGTCCATGCTGGCCGCATTGCCCAGGAATTCTCGGAGATCCAACAACTTTTAAGCGTTGTTTTCCAGGGGATTCAATCGGAACCAAACAATTATGCTGTTGTTTTTCATTGCAGTTCCATGTGAGCAAGCACAAGTCAAGCGCCATGTTTCAGGAAAATTGTGTTTCGCCGATGTAGGCTCCAGGGGCTTTCAAGGAGGTCAAACAAACATATCAAGCTTCATTTCCCCACCAACTTTCAAGGGGAACAACGGAGTGCATGCTTTCTTTCCCAAGGACTTCAAAGGTGATCAAACAACAATGCTTGCCAGTCATTTTTTGAAGGGGATCAAGCAAGACTCAAGATGCACATCCCCGGGAGCTGTGGAGCATTCACACCTTATCCGAACCCTTTAATTCCAATGGGACTCAGATTTGGAATCTGTGGATGATCTCGGTTGTTCGAAGCCATCCGTTTCACCTTTGTGTTTTCTCGTGGTGGTGCGTGACCCCAACTTTCAAGCCAAGTGAGAGAAACTGATGCGCTTTGACTTGTAAGTTGCCAGCAAAGCCCAGCCCTACCAACTCTGGACATAGCTCCGAAGCTCCGAATCTTGGCGCTCGGAGCATCCATATCCGCCAGATAGAGGGCGTACCAGACCTTCCACAGGGATGGAGCTTCTTCCAGTTGGAGTCGCAGAAGCCGCTGGGACGAAGAAAGCGTTCTTTGGCTGTGGAAAGTTGAGTTGAGTTTGTTTACGGAAACATGAGCTTGGTTTGTTTGTGGAAAAATGAGTGAGTTTGGGCCACTTTCTTTGCCAAGGGGAGCTTTCTCAAGGTGGGCATGGGAAGCGGGCCCCGGTTCTCCACCTGCCAAAAGGAACCCAACCTGCCCGAGCAAAGTGGACGTGTCATGTTGACAGCAAAGAGAGGAAAAAAGGTAGCAAGTACCCGCGGAGGATGGCGTTTTGGTCCGTTTTTCCTGCGGTAAAAAAGGGTGAAACCACGTGTCACGTGGCACCGAAAAGGTGATCGCCTTTTTTGGGGGGGCGGCCAGTGTGTGTGTGTGTCTCTGTGTGTGTGTGTGTGTCAAAGTCGGGTGGCTCCTTTTGGTATACATTTTGGGTTCGGGAACCAACAGAAACCACGATTTTGTGGTCCCAAAAAGGGGCACGCCCATGTGTCGTTCAAATCCTCGGCCTTTGTCCAGTTCCGATTTTGTCGGTGGTATTTCTGTTGCAGAACCGCGAAGAGCACATGACCCGTTCGCGTTCGAAACAGGGTATACATGTGGCCGTACAGAATCGGTAGCCATACAGAGTACGTATGGTCCAGATTCGGGTACAATCACTTGGTAGCCCTCCTTGCCTCCCGAAGCGGGGAGCTGTTGTGCGTCCTGTACGGTAAAATGTCGTTGTTTTTTTTGAGTGCCCTGGTAGCCCATGGATGTGAACCATGCAGCCCAAAACAAAAAAAGCTGCATGCACGACACGGACGCTTTTGTTGTTTTGTGTTTTATTACTATTATTATTATTGTTATTTTTATTAACGTTTTTTCCCTCTCTTTTTTGGTGTGTGTGTTTTTTGTTTAAACGAGGGTTTCTACCCTTCTTTGGAGCCCTGGAAACCCCCGCATGGGGTTCCCTTTCGGCTTTCGGCCTTCGGCTCCAGGTCCGAATGGTCGGGGGACTGGGCGAAGAGGGCACGGAAGGCGCCCTTCGAGGCGCCGGAAACTGCGCGGGCGGTGGCTTAAGGGGGGGGGGGGTTTCCCACTGGAAATGCGGGAGTTCTGGGTGGGTAGCTTCCAGTTGCTGAAATGAATAGGTGTTTCATCTCTCTTTAAAAAAAAAAGTGATTGTTCCCCTCCTGGTTTTAAAAGAAATCGATGACTGCCAGGAAGCTTAAGCAAATGGAGGGTTGGGTAGACGCATCTTTCGACTTTAACTTTTTTTGGGTTGAAGTCAAGGGGTTCTCGAAATTGAACCCACAACAAGTGAGACACTTTTGGCTGAGGGGTCAACAGCAACCAAGAAATGCCTGTTGTTTTTTTCCTTGTGCCAGGGTCACCCCTACTGGAAGGAGGGCTAAACAAGAACTAAATCACCACTCAAAAGCGGTTTGAGAATAAATTCCCGAAGAGTTTTTTGTGAAAGCCCCCGGTTGGGTTGGACCGATTCTTTGAGTATCGCATTTTTGGGAACCAGTCTGTTGGTTCCTGTTGGGATATGTTTCGGCTTCTGAAAACATCCGGTGTAGTAGCTTTGTGAGAATGGTGGGAGTGATGGAAGTCTTGTTGGTTGGCAACCCAGGCGGATTCAGAGCCAACTCGCAAAAGAAGCACAAAGTCATTGCCCGTTGGACACCCAATGCCTCCCGGGCCCTGGAACGTGGACCCACCTCCATTGGTTAAGTTTCTTTCTGCGTTTTTGGGACCCACCTGCGTTGGATACGTTTAGCTTCTGCGTTTTCGGATGAGCTTCATCTCCAGTCCCAGTTCTTATTGTTTTCCCGGCCGCCGACTTTCATCAGGAGGTGCCTGATTCGCCGGAGGCGCAAGCCTACAAGGCCGGGAGTGGCCTGTGGTACGTAGGGAGGGAGAGAGAGCGAGAGAGAGAGAGAGAGAAAGAGAAAGAGAAAGAAAAAGAAAGAGAGCGAGAGAGAAACAACAGAGAGAGAGAGAGAGTGGAGAGCAGTCCATTTTTGGTCATGGCTCCAAACGGTTTGGGCCCTTTGGGCAACTGATGGCAACTGAGTTTGCAGCTTTGGGTTGCATTGCTCTCCCGGGGGTGAAATTTGAGGAGCTCAGCTTTGCATGAGGGAGCAAAAGAAAAAGTTTGCGAAAGGCGGAGGAGACGTGAGGAAACCGGCGGACTCGAATGCCCCCTTGGCATTGACCGCAGGTTTCAGAGACCAACCCAGAGGAGGACAAGAGCAGCGAGGAGAACGAGGGGAAGAGTGAGGACGGGTTGCCGTGATCCGCAAGGTGGCCGCCTCAACCTGCAAAGAAACACACAAAACGATTTGGTTCATTTCCAAACTTCCCATTGAACTAACGGTAAACATGACATTGCGAGGGGGATCACCAATGGGATTCCATGTGTAGATGGGGTCTTCCTTTGGGCTGCTTCGAAGCTTAGGACGACCAAATTCGGCTGATGTGTCCTCTAGTTTCCCTTTGCCAGCGGCCAGAATTCGGGGAGAAAAAAAGAAATGTGCCAAGGGTCTTTGGAGCAGCCCTATTTGGAAGTTTAGGTGGGGCTATGTTGCCAGCATGCTTGGGATTCGATGGAGCGGGTGTGGAGGATATGATGATTTTCAGTTTGCTAAGCTACTGGTTAAGGGAACTTCGGGGTCTGGTTTGCAGGTCCGGAGAATTCTTCAGGCCTCTTTGGGACCCCTGTCGCACAATCTCCAGCGGCATGCCATTTTAGCCCCTGCTTTCTTTGCATGGCCATGTCTCTAGGGATACCTTCCCCATTCTTTCCAGGGATCCTTCTTTCTAGAGAACCTCCAGAGACCCATGGAAAACGGTTGGTTTTCTAAAAGAACGATAGTTGAAAAGAATGGGGAATCAACCCCTAGAATGCCTCTCACAGGAGAAGGAGGAGACCGGAGACGATACCTCCGGCTCGAAGGAGGAAACAGAGCCCATGCCCAATGACGCCGTGGTACCCAAGAAGGACCCGGTCAAGTTTTGCACCTTCTAGAAATTGATTCCAATTCCATTCTTTTCAACTATCGTTCTTTTCGAAAACCAGCTGCTTCCCCTTGGATTCTGCTGGTTTTCTTAAGAGAAGGATCCCTGGAAAGAATGGGGAAGTGTCCCCTAGAGTCCTGTTTCAGACCTGAGCTGCAGGTGTCGGTTCTAGCTACCCCTAGTCTCAAAAAGCAACTGTGATGTCTACTTTAAAGAAGAACAAATCGCCCAGTTGCTGAACATTGACGTGATTTGAAGAGATTGCAGTGAAATGGGATAGGGGCTGTTTCCTAAACCTTTTCAGTTGCTTATTTTTTATGGAGTTCGGGACCCCGGATTAGATGTACCTGCGTGATACATCCCCTTGTGGTTGCCATTCTAACGGGAGTTTTCTCGTCTGGTGTTTTTTGGTTTTTCCCCCCGAAATCCGCACCCAGTTCACCCGCAAAATCGACGTCCCGCCATGGCTGGCTACATCCTTTAAGCGCCTTCTGGGTTTGGCTCTGACTTTTCTACAGCAAGGCCTTGATGTCAAAGCCAGCCGCCCCAATTTGCTTAACAGATGTTCGCCGCCCCAATTCACATCCCAGGAGCTGAAATCCGACTCGGAGGACCCCAAGGGCGACGCCGACGAGT
Organism: Effrenium voratum; assembly: GCA_963377175.1. Classification (NCBI taxonomy): domain Eukaryota; class Dinophyceae; order Suessiales; family Symbiodiniaceae; genus Effrenium; species Effrenium voratum. Next base: position 212,003 of record CAUJNA010003236.1, read on the forward strand.
CCCCCGAGTCCTCGGAGTCGGACGACTCCTTGGACGAGGGCGCGCCCGAGGCGGAGCCGAAGAAGGCTGAGGCGAAGGCGCACCCGCCAGCCCTGCGGAGCCCTCCCCACTAACATGGCACCTCACAGGGGGTCGCTTCAAGAGGAAGCTGATCTTCCAGGTACCCTCCCACAGGTGCTTTGTTAAAGGAAGAATAGCTGGTTTGCTCCCAGCCCCCTTGAGGAAATTTGTCTAGGCTTCTGCAAGTTTGTCAGGCAGCCCGGGCCCTTCAGCTTTAGGGCACCAAAGCTTCCAGCCAGCAGAAGCTTTGGAAGAGCGACTGCAAGCAGCCGTCCTCTTGCCTTCGTAGATAGGCTCCCGATAGTTGCAATCAATGTCTATGTGATCTGGTGTGGTGCTCATATTGTTGCGGGCAGTTGTATCGCTCTTAATCTCAGGCCGACTAAGTCTTTTGCATGCGCATACTTGATGGCACGTACCTTTCAGCGTAGTTGTTTTTTGGCACGTGTTGGTCTGTTTTGGTTGTCAATCAAGCCCCTTTTGATGTTGCACTGCATCCAGGAGCTTGTCAAAGCGCCCAAGCAGGGCCAATGTGGCCAATATGTCACGTCCTTTGTCCCGCTGAGTGATGTGGGCGCGAGTCTCGCGACGTTGCTTGGGCCATGGCTGGCATCCAAGGCATCCATGCACTTTGCGTTTCGTCACATCGCACCGTGAGACATCGTCCAGATCCGAATGGCTACGGGCATCCTTCCTGGTGCTGTCGGGCACGTGCTGCACAGCACTCATCTACAAGTACCTCACTGATGTAGAAGAGGTGGACTGCGGGGATGTGCAGTATTGGAAAGCGCGATATGCGGAGGAGTGGTACCAGCAGCCGTATGATTGGCTCGGGACCTTTGCATCACTCAAACCCTGGATCGCAGAAGCTGCTGGTAAGGGCTCCCGTGTTGTGCACCTGGATTGCGGAACCAGTCTATTGGCCGAGGAGATGTTTGACTCAGGCGCCTTTGGGGAGATTTGGAACGTCGACGTCTCCGACGCCTGCTTGCAGGCTGGCCAAAAGACCAGGTTGATTGGAGGCTTCCCTTTGCTTAAGAGTTCTTGTTACTGTCCCCCGTTGGTTCTACGGGGAATCTATCACTACTGATTTTTTACAAGCATGGAACCGGCTGGGGGGTGTTGGAAAGACTCTTTGCTCTAAAAGCAGCCCTGTGGGTTCCATGCGAGTCTTAGGACAGGAAAAGTTTTTTTTGGTTTCTTGCGTTTCCTATTTGCCAAGCAGGTGATGAGGCAGCGCAACCAAAAGCTGCGGCCACAGCTTCGCTGGGTTCTGGCAGACTTGCGCGACATGAGCGAGGAAGGCTTGAACGGGGAGTTGTTCGATTGCGCCATTGACAAATCTACGCTGGATTCGATCTGCGACTGTGGTAGAGATGAGGATGCAGCGAAGTACGTGGCTGAGGTTGCGCGAATTTTGAAGCCATCGGGAGTGTTCTTGGTATTCTCATTCTCTCCACCTCACGCAAGATTGCCACATTTGTACAGGAACTTCGATTGCAAGATTGACGTGGCGGAGGACCAATGCTTCGTGTACGTTTGTCGCAAGCGCCATACATGATGTCAACGTGGCGGACGGTTTGCACGATGGACGTGCGAGCTCTTGGTTTGAAGCTCATGCAGGTCGTCTGATTGAACAGAGCCAAAAGGAGCCCGCCATGCCATCTTTGGACGTCATGAAAGCATCATCCTGATGCATGGGCAAATAAACCCCCTGTATCCAGTGTGTGTGTGTGTGTGCGTGTGATGTTGGTTGTTGTTTTGTTTTAAAGGTTTCTGAAGCAAACGCCTCGTGTTTGTTGGTTCGGGGTTGATGTCATACCCTTAAACAAGCCCAGCAGTGTTTTTAGTAGCGCAGCTGCATTTGTTGCAGGTGCCCTTTCATTGTTTTCGGTGTCAAAAGGCTGCCAAAGGCCCTTGGCATTGTTTTCGGTGCACACGGCTTTTGGCTTGGAGAAATGCCCCCTATCGTTGGGAGATGGAACCTCCAACCCATAAGAGGAGCCAATCGGGATTTCCGTATTGGCGTGTGACCCCATGTCAATCAACCCTGGTTTATATTAATAGGGGCTGGGGTGGGAGGTGGGGGCTGGGGGCCCTTCCAAAAGGTGTCGGATTCCCCACATGTTAGCCAGGGACACCCATAAAGAAACTGGGGTTGGAAATTTGATTCGATTGAAGGGGATGTTGAACTCAACACGGTGGCGGCGGTACGGTGCCCTAAATCTTGCGGAAGCAAACCCACCACATCCACAAGGCCATGGTAAGTCGCGGTAAAAAATGGAGGGTTTACTTGGTGTTTAGGGCATCCACCGTGTTCAAGGCTTTCCGTTATGGTCATATGTAAGAAAAAGCAGGCGCTGCTAAACCAAGAAGACTTTTGTTGCGATCATGGGTGGATGCACGTGGGTGTGGACAACCAGAAGGAAGTAGTTCGAAGGGGTTGCCCCCCCAATTTGGCCTCTTCACTGAAGTTGCAGAGTTGATGACTCCATGAGTTCTCGCCATGAATGCACCTTTGCAAATCCTGCAAACTGTTTGGCAGCTCCGGGGTCTGACAGCGTCCCATCGTAGAGGGGAGCCTGGACCGCTGAAGCCTTGATTGAAAGAGACCCATCTTGTGAATGAAGGTTGGGTAGCCATGTTTCCAGCCCTTGCGCTTGTTTGCTTGTTTTAACTCGTGCCCAAGCGAACAGTTGAAAGAGGGCACTCCCATTTTTTCATGGCCACTGAGCAGTGCGTTGCCACTGTCAGTTTTTTACTATTGGCCATGCTGACGTTTGCCATTTCTGTGCGTGCATCATCGTGAATCCTGTTTCGGGGTGTCTGAGTCTGGTCTAGCTGCAGGCTTGCAAAGATGATTTTTCCGGAGAAGAACATCGACAATGTGTGTGTGTGTGGGTTTCCGTTTGTGACATTGTTCAATGTGGGCACTCCTTGCAGCACATCCAAGCTTTTCCAACTGTTGTAGTTGGAGCTGTGGGAAGACATTTGGAATCCCTAAGTTAAAACTTGTATGTAGGGATGAGACGGGGGAATAAGCCCGGCGTGTCACTAGACCTTCACAGTTCGACAACTGTAGCAGCATTTTCGGGCAAATGTGTTTCATCACTTTGGCTTGAGAGCATCAACTATGGGTGTCGCGGGGGGAGTCCGAACAAGTTGCCTTCAGGCTTGCCCTTTAAATCGAGACATGCAGGACTCACCTAAAACATGGAACCCAGGCAGGCTCTGGTGCAGGCTTACCCTTTTGGGGGTTTCAGACACCTTTGGCAGTCAAGTTTCCTTTTGAGGCCATATTTTGTTGCAAGGGGAAATGTAGGGGAATACTCTAGAATCCCAAATGGGGTGGCTGTTCCTAGCACCTTCAACGGGCCCCTCACAGGTAAAGGGAAACACATACACACATATTTATGCATATACATACATATATATATATATGTATGTATATGGTACCCCCTTCCCCCCATGGTACTGAAACCAGGATCCATGGGGGGGGGTCGTGCATATATATATATATATGTAGGGCTTGAGGGCTACCTCCTTTGATACCAAGGGGCCCCCGTCAAGCAAATGCTCCATTTCGATAGCACACGAAGGGTAATTTTCATTTTCTGTAGCCATGCCTCATACCTGGATCTTCCAAACTGTGTATTTTTCATGCCTTTTCGTGAAAAGCTGCTTTTTCAGACAAACAACACTTTTTTGTGTCTCCAGGCACTTTTCACTTTGTTGCTCTTCTGGGACAAATCCACAAAGGCGAAACGGCGACAATACCCGACCAAACGGCGACAATACCCAACCAAATGGCGACTTTCCCGCGACCATGTTTCAGCCAAACTTGAAACGACGCGTTTGCAGTGAAGAAGCGTCTTTGCGGCCAAAGGACGGGATTTTTTTGTGCTTTTTCAGCAAACGGCGGGGAAAATGCACACCTGAAGATTCAGGTATGCTTCTAGTGGATATCGTAAAGGGAAGCTAGGGTGATTGGCTTTGCCCCCGAAAACTCTCCAGACTCGATCCCGGGTTTGGGGACCCAACGAAAAGGGAACTCTCGAGACCCCGCCCCTTTGCGGAACCCAGATGCTGGCTGCCGCGTTTCCCATTTTGATATCATGCAAAGTGTACTTTTTTACAACCATGGTATGTTTCCGGGCGATCTCGGGTGACAGATTCTCCAGACCCCCCCCCTGCTTTTTCTTTCCGTCAGATTCCGGGTGACGGGGGTCTCCGTTTCCCCCGGTTTTCGTGCAGGCGAAGATCCCCGAGAAGGACGAGGACGAGAAGGACAACGAGGCGGAGGAGTCCGAATCACAGGCCACCGAGACCGAGGAGCAGAGCAAGGCCCGCGTCGATTCGCGCGGAGACGCCGAGCCGTGGTAGGGGAGGGTCCGTTTCGGGCTGGGCGGTTCCCTTGTTGGTTGGTTTTCTGGGTGGTGCCTTAGGTTTTGTTGGTTTGTTGGTTTTCGGTTCCCTTCTTTTCGGGGGGCCTTAGGTTTTTGATTTGTTGGTTCTTGGTGGTTGGTAGCGTGGCTGAGTTTCCATTTGACCCACAAGTCAAACTTGAGGATCAGAGAGGCCAGAAGATGGAGTTCGGCGTGCCCTTTGGTTTCCCTTGGAAATGGGGGCCATCAAAGAAGGAGAAAATGGGCAAATGGTTTGGAGCCAGGGGCTTTGGACAAGCTCGGTTCCAAGTCCAAGCCAGGTGAAAGGTGGAATCCACTGAACCGGGAAGGCTGTACTCAGGGGTCCGACATTTCCAGGAAAGCAAGTCGGTGAAGCAAGGATTCAGGCAACTCAACGCATCTAACAAACCAGGAAATGTGTCCCATGTACGCTGTGTAAACCAAGCCAAAACCGGGTGCGCCAGGCTCTCAACATCTTACCCTCCCACCCGTGCGCTGAATCCCTTTCCAACTAGACCTTAGTCTTCCAAAGAGGTCTCCGCACTTCCACGGCGGAGTATTTCTTGCGCACAGGCACGCCCGCAAAAAGAGCCAAAACAAAAAAATCCGCACTTGGGCGTCTCTTGTTTAGGGGCACCCCCCAAAATGGAAATGTTCGGTGTCCGGTTTGGTTTCCCCTTCCAAGCCGCCAACAAACACGGCGCAGCCTCGGCACAGCATCCGCCAGCGTGCAGCAAAGCCCCGAGGACTTCATGAAGACAGCCCCGGAGAGCCCTAAGTTCAAGGCCACCGCTTCGGAGGAGCCACGGCCCAAGCGGAAGAAGGCGGACTCGGTGCCGGTCCCGGGGGCGGTTGCGAGCCCTGGCCAGGTATTTTTTATGAGGCTCACTTGGTGAGTTCATGAGGTTTGAACTTTTTGGGGCAGACCATTTGAGCGGCAAATCTAAAGTTTGGACTTTTTTGGGGCCATCCACTCAGCAAGAGAGGAGGGGCTAAAGCCCGTGAAAAGCCACCCAAAAGAAAAGGGCGTTTCCCTTTTCTCCCTGCCACCGGGGGGTTGGGGGTCTAATTGATGGTTTGATTCTTTGGATTGGTTTGGAGGTTGGGTGGGGTCAATCCCAACACCACCAATCTCAGTCGGACCTACAAAGAAAGGGCGCAGTGGTTCAATGGGTGCCAAATAGCGCAGAATGTTTACTTAACCAGTTTCCGGGCTTTAGTCACTGTTGAGGAAGCCCATTATAGCGGTAAACATCATGTTGAGACTTCCCTTGGCCAATCCCACTAAAGTGAGGAATGCTTAGCTTTCCCAAGAGGAAGCCAAAAGGGGGAAAGATATGTGTCAATGTGTTCTCTGATCTCTAGCTGGGTTGTCAGTTCATGTAAAATTCCCTTACCCCCCCAGCGATCCTTGCACAGGGTTCAGAGCCAGGCTTTCTTAGCAGGGTTGCTGGTGGCAGGGGTAGAGACTCAACACATGACACCAGGGTTATTCGGGGAATTTGGTTTTGGGGCCACCGTTTGTGGTGGGATGACCCAAGTATTGCAAGTAAGGGAACACCCAAAGAACATTGTTCCGTAATTCATCGTGGTTTGTGTTCGAGCGTGGTTGTTTTATTTGCACTTTGTTTTCGGGCATCCACCGTAAGGCTACCCCCCAAGTAATAAAAGTTCTCAAGGGATGGCCCGCTTTGGCGTCACCGAAAGGGCAATCTTCCACAACCATGGTTACAGACCTTTTTTTGTTTTTATTTTATGAGTCCGTGCTTTTCCCCTGGTTGCTGTTGGTTTTTGTGTTTTTTAGTTGCAAGCTGTAGCAACAGAGCTAAGTCCCCAACCACTTTCCATGGAAAGCGAAGGCCCCCGGTCCCCAAATCGCCAGGCGATGAAGCTGAAGCGGCGGGACGACTCGGAACCGCCGCAGCCAGGGGACGAGGATGCAGTCCGGGGCGGGTGGGGGCTTGGGGATGTTTTTTTTCTTGCTGCTGGTGCTCAGAAGGGAATGCTATCCAACTGGTGGTTTCCTTTAAGGGGACCCCTGGGTTCATTCCCTCATTCCCTACTGAGCACCAGCATAGAAGTTTGGCTGCTTGGGTCACAGTGCGGACGTTTGGATTGAATTGGCTTTGGAATGTTATGGATGTTGATGTTAGCTTTCAAGGTTCAGACAGCACGGACCAGAATCAAATCTAGAATCATTGGAAGATCGGGGGGGGGCCTCATGATTTCCAAGTACAGCTGGGTGAAGTAGATGGCAAGTTTATCCGCGTTTGGCTTAGTCACCTTTGCGTACCCACACCAAGACAACTGCGCCATTTACTCCCATATCACATGCTTGGTTTCCGTGCAGCTTTTTTTTAAAATGGGACCCCCCCCAAAAAGCAACAACAACAACAACAACAACAACAACAACAACAACAACAACAACAACAACAACAACAACAACAACAACAACAACAACAACAACAACAACAACAACAACAACAACAACAACAACAACAACAACAACAACAACAACAACAACAACAACAACAACAACAACAACAACAACAACAACAACAACAACAACAACAACAACAACAACAACAACAACAACAACAACAACAACAACAACAACAACAACAACAACAACAACAACAGCAGCAGCAGCACAGCACAGCACAGCAGCAGCAGCAGCAGCAGCAGCAGCAGCAGCAGCAGCAGCAGCAGCAGCAGCAGCAGCAGCAGCAGCAGCAGCAGCAGCAGCAGCAGCAGCAGCAGCAGCAGCAGCAGCAGCAGCAGCAGCAGCAGCAGCAGCAGCAGCAACAGCAACAGCAACAGCAACAGCACCAGCACCAGCACCAGCACCAGCACCAGCACCAGCACCAGCACCAGCACCAGCACCAGCACCAGCACCAGCACCAGCACCAGCACCAGCACCAGCACCAGCACCCACAATATCAAATTTTTGTATCCGGCCTCCGGCTTCCGGCTTCCGGCCCGGCCCGCGGCCCGGCCGGATCCGGCCTCCGGCTTCCGGCCTCCCGCGATCCGGCCTCCGGCGTCCGGCCACCGGCTTCCGGCCTCCAGCCTCCGGCTTCCGGCCCCCGCCTGTGGCCCAACCGAATCCGGCATCCGGCTTCCGGCCTCCCGCCCTCTGGCGTCCGGCCACCGGCTCCCCCTGCCCGGCCCAATCCGGCCTCCGGCTTCCGGTCTTCGGCGTGTTATTGTTGCTCTACATACATCTGTGTCTTCGTGTTTGTTGGTAGATTTATATATATATATACATATGCATTTAACGATGAGCAGATCAAACCAATAACAGTCAGATTCGATTAGGTGTTCCAGCTGACCAGGACACAATCTTCCAGAGGGTCAGTGTGACTTCTTTCGGGCGTGGCTGCCTATTTTCCAGGGCCTAAATACATGTCGACCTGCCTATCTCTAAGCGCGGCCGTAAACGGATTAGAGACCCCGTCTTACGCTTTATTTGAAGCATTGGATGGCAAAGTGCCGGCTAGCTAGCCGGCCGAGTCCTCGAACGAGAGATCGCTCAAGACGCACAAGCGTTCTCTTGCATAAGTGGTTTAGAAAGTAAATCGGACGTGCCTTGAAACTGTGGATGCTACTTGGCTGAAGCCTTTGGACGGTGTCACTCCCTGAGGCAACGCCCCCGAAAGGAGTTAGGTTTCCCGTTCCCTTGACAAACCGTACACTTAGCATCTTAGCCAGCATGCCTATGTTGTAGGATAGTTGCCCATGCCTAACTTCCGCCGCGCTGCAAGTACATTGGGGATGTCGGGGCCGGCTCTGTGGAGCCACAGCTCGCTGGGCGCGGACGTGCTCCACTGCTACTGCGCCCGCGGTGGAAGCTCGGAATGCGTGACGGTAGGGGCTAGGGCTCTCACACCTGCCAGCTCGGCGATTTTTTTGCGGCAGGGGGGGGCTTCTCAGTTTGGCTCAAAGCGAAGCCAACAGGAAAGCTTGCTAACCCGGGGTCCCCCGACTTTGACACACACCCTCACTATGCTCAAGCGCGTTTCTTTGATTTAGACGTGGGGATCTTCAGCAGCCCTTGAAGTACAATAGGCTCTGGGGGAGAAGTTGGTGACTTTGTTTATTCATTGGGTTTGTTAGATGGCGTCGAGAAATCCTTACATGGACGAGATTCAAAAGAGAGTCTGGGTGGTTTCCTTGGTGCTGGAATGCAGCGCTTTTGTGTTGGTCTATCAGCTTTTCGGGCTGGTTGTACCGGTTCCTGCGGCCGTTTTTTTTCTACCAGCTCTTGGGCTGGTTATGCAGGTCCTCGCGGACGTTTTTTTCCTACCAGCTTTCGGGCTGGTTGTACCGGTCCTCGCGGCCGGTTTTTTCTACTAGCTTTCGGGCTGGTTGTAACGGTCCTCGCGGCCGGTTTTTTTCTACCAGCTTTCGGGCTGGTTGTACCGGTCCTCGCGGCCGGGTTTTTCTACCAGCTTTCGAGCTGGCTGTACCGGTTCTCGCGGCCGGTTTTTTCTACCAGCTTTCGGGCTGGTTGTACCGGTCCTCGCGGCCGGTTTTTTCTACCAGCTCTCGGGCTGGTTGTGCCGGTCCTCGCGGCTGGTTTTTTTCTACCAGCTCTCGGGCTGGTTGTACCGGTCCTCGCGGCCGGTTTTTGTCTACCAGCTCTCGGGCTGGTTGTACCGGTCCTCGCGGCCGGTTTTTTTTCTACCAGCTTTCGGGCTGGTTGTACCGGTCCTCGCGGCCGGTTTTTTTTTCTACCAACTTTCATGCTGGTTGTACCGGTCCTCGCGGCCGGTTTTTTTCTACCAGCTTTCGGGCTGGTTTTACCGGTCCTTGCGGCTGGTTTTTTTCTAACAGCTCTCGGGCTGGTTTTACCGGTCCTCGGGCTGGTTTTTTGGCTCGTGTTGCGGAATCGAATCAGTGAAAAAGTAAGCCAAAACACACACACACAAACACTGAAATGCAAGGCTAAACTCTCGCGACTTTTTTTTACACGCTTGTGACACCCGCACGTTTTTTCTAGAATTCAGGCGTATTCATAGTCTTGACACATTTGACACATTGTGGATTTCACCAGCAAAATAAAGAAGAATCTGAAAAAACAAATAAAGTCGACAAATCACCATAATCACGATTTAAACATTTTGGAACGTCGCAATTTCAAGAGTTTCTCTCAACTCTGAGGCCGGCCACTCGCAAAATCACCGACAAGGCAAGCAAACATATTCGGGCATTACTAAAAGCAATGAACTACAAGGCTAAACTCTCGCGATTTATTTTAAACGCTTTTGACGCCCGCACGTTTTCTTTCTAGAATTCCAGGCGCGTTCATAGCCTTGACACATTTGACAAATTATGGATTTTACCAACATTTTTAGGAAAAGTCCAAGAAAGCTCAAATTCCAAGAATCACGATTTCACCATTTCGGCACATCGCAATTTCAAGAGTTTCTCCCAACTCTGATGCCAACCACTCGCAAATTTTCCGACCAGCCAAGCAAACATATTCGGGTATTACTGAAAGCAATGACATACAAGGCTAAACTCTCGCGATTTTTTTAAGAACGCTTTTGACACCCGCACGTTTTTGTTTAGAATTCCAGGCGTATTCATAGCCTTGACACAGTTCACAAATGATGGATTTCAGCAGCAAAATTGAACTCCAAAAAAACTGACATTCCAACAATCACGATTTCACCATCTCCGCACATCGCAATTTCAATTGTTTCTCCCAACTCTGATGCCAGCCACTCGCAAGATCTCCGACCAGCCAAGCAAACATATTCGGGCATTACTAAAAGCAATGAACTACAAGGCTAAACTCTCGCGATTTGTTTTAAACGCTTTTGACGCCCGCACGTTTTCTTTCTAGAATTCCAGGCGCGTTCATAGCCTTGACACATTTGACAAATTATGGATTTTACCAACATTTTTAGGAAAAGTCCAAGAAAGCTCAAATTCCGAGAATCACGATTTCACCATTTCGGCACATCGCAATTTCAAGAGTTTCTCCCAACTCTGATGCCAACCACTCGCAAATTTTCCGACCAGCC